>VZTE01001012.1:151087-255448 GCA_013397775.1 Eulacestoma nigropectus
GAGGGAGGCGCCGGCCTGGAGCGGGAGCCGCGGCTCGGTGCCCTCGGGCCGGGTCACGCCCGGGAGCAGAGGAGGAGAAGGAGGGAGGGGAAGGCGGCACCCAGCACCCTCCCGCTGCGGGCGCCGGCCCGCGCCGGTGTCACCCAGCGCCAGCAGACGGGAAAGCGGAGGATGCGACGGTTCGGATCGGAGTAGGGACATCCCGATCCGGGCAGCGCCTCGCCTGCCCCGCCTGACCCCGAGTTTGAGGTTACGGGGCTGTGCCGCTGCCGGGCCCGGCCAGTGCTCACGCCGTGACCTTTCATCCTGTGCGAGCGTCCAGAGCGCAGCAGCGGCCGCGCACCGGGGAGGGGGAGCTGGAGACGGGCTGGGCTGAGGGAAGCCGCCCCGGCTGAGCCGCGGCGTTACAGCGCTGCCCCGAGGGCCGATCTGGCGGGACTCGCTCCCCTTCTCTTTTTTTTATTTTTCTTTTTTTCCCTTTCCATCAGCATTGTCCTTTAGGGCCTATTGAAGGCAAAAGGCGGATAGGAAGGCTAGGGCTGCTGCTGTTTGAGGAGGCGGAGCTGGGCTGATGGGAGACTGACGGGAGCCGCATCCTATGGGCGCTGGGAGCCGGGCGCCGCTGGGGCGGGACCGCCGGCCGCGGCCTCTCGCGGGCGACGGGCGGGGTGGGGGACAAGGTTTGGCGAAGGTTACAGCTGAATGCAGAAGTGACACAAACTGACACTTCGCTCCAGCAAACTCGTTTCCATCTTCTCCTCGTGTCGTCTCGATTAGAAGTATACACGTATTGAGCCGTGTTATGAAACTTTGAGAAAACCAAAAGTGCGGTGCTTTTTTTCTGTCTTGTCTTTGTTTTAATTACTCATTGCAGTACCTGATACTGATCTGAAGGGTGAAAATAGTACGATTTGCTTATCTTTCCTTTCAAATAAAACGCATTCCTGTATTCTGCTGTTTTCTCTGTATAAGTGATTTGGGTTGTAATTTATAAGCTTGGGATCAGAGGCCACTGTGGTACGTGTAGTTGATTTTCCTCATTCAAAGTGTTTTAAATGTTTATGCTTTCTGTTGTACACCATATATTTCCTCCGTGTTCTTGGGATGAAGTGCCAATCGACTTTGGTTTCTTAGCTGTCAAAAGTGAACTCATGATGATTCAGTAGATAATTGTGTAAAACAAAGTACTTCACTGCAGCGCTTAAACCCTAAGTATTGCAGACTCTTCACAACCCATGGGAGTCTGTAATTGACATTTTTCTTTATTATTTAAGACAAAAATATGCCTTATAAAAGTAAATTATGTGGAACTTGATTGTTACTTGACATGTAACTGTACAGATTTTATTTTGTACTAATCCTCCATCTGCTGTTTCTTGTTAGTATGGATTGCTAAAATGGTAGTGTACAATCATTCTCTTCCAGTCAATAAAGCATATCATATAGGTATCAGTATCTTCTAAGAGGGGATGTAGGTGATTTGAGTAAAATGAGTAGTATGGTATATGTTCATAATGTTATTTGTTTTCAAAGACTTGATAATTGTAGGGGACATCCTGACACAGTCCATTGAAAACCTCAGCAGTTTATATCCTCACCATGTTGTGCTTGACAGATATTAACACATGTACAGTGACGCAACTTTATTGGTCTGTTTGGGGCACCATTGGGATAAAGATCCTTTGAGTCCACAGATTCTGCAAATTTGGATTGGGTATATAACCCTCTAGCTTTTCTGCTCATGAGCAATGGAACTGGAAAGAAAGTAAGGGTCAAACAGATTTATGTAACCCAAGAAGAAGAAATGGAGGCCTTGAACTTCTTTTACATTAATATGCCTTTTTCATAGGCATATTTCAGCATTCCCCACTGCTTTTTTTTGTTGTTGCTATTTGTTATTCTTCCAAGTAAGAGAAATTCCATAGGGGTAAAATGATGTCAGCATTTTCCTTTCCTTACTTGCAGTGCGTTCTAGCAGAATAGGGACAGAGGAAGATCTAGATGCTGCTCAAAACTTCGTTATTTGTCTGCCTTGAGCATCATGTTTCTAGGTAGATAGGGGGAATGAAGCAACCAAGAGGTTGCATGGGTGCATATTCTTAAGGGATTTTATTGGGTTTTAGGCATAATGTTGTAGAGTCAGAATAGACATTTTACATACTTAGCTAGAATCCTAGCAAAATCATGTCTCAGTTTGCTGCTTCTTTAAGCAATAGCTAATAACTAAAAGTAACAATTTAGTACTATAATAGGATAGGCAAAAATGTCTGGTAAAGCAGAATGTGGTGAAGGCAGTAAAACTTAGAATTCCTGTAGAGTTGGAGAGGTAGCAGGAAATATTCCAGTTATCTGCATTGCTAATGGAGCTCGGAACACAAATAATCTTGTAGAAGCTATTTAATATGTTCTCTTTATTGGGGTATTCTGGGTTCGGGATATTCTTCTGTCTTGTGGAACAGAGATTGGAATCTTTCATTTTTGTCCCAGGAAAGTGACAGACTGATTGGAAAGTTTGCAAATGTAATTGTAGAAATGAGTTGTTGTGTTGTCCATCCCCATAGTCCTGCCCCAAGAATTTTTTGTGACTGAAATCAATTGCATGATACAAGATAAAAATGTTCAAATTAGGACTGGCATGCTTAGTTACATTTCAGTACACAGACAAAAGGAAAATTGTCTAATTGGAAGGAAAATTACAGTTTTTAATTAATTTGGAAATAATTTACCAGATTTTTCTAGTCAGAAGTACCATGTAACTGCAGGACTGTCAGTGTTTTAGTAGAAAAAGATCTAGATGAGCTAGTTATAGTATTTTTACTAAAAGGCATCTTGCTCTACTTTCCTGAAAGTTGGTTGAGTTCATTTTTAATGAATGTTAAGAGTTTGAACGTGTGTTTTATTGGCCCACAGAGGTGGTTGGGGTTGGGGGAAGGATTGAGTAGCTTAAACATTCAGTACAAAGATTATTCTTTCAAAGACACTTTCTTACTAGCAGCTATTCCTGTAGCTTTATTGGAAGCTACTGAATATTTCAAATTTTTAATCATCTACTTCCTTTATAATTTCATGTGCAGGATGTTTTGATCTACCTGCTTAATACTATACATTGTTTGTTTCTGCATCTAAATTCTGTTCGTAACTTTGATATTAAAGAGGACATATGGAACCTGTCTTTCCAAGAGATTTATTTCTGAGGCGTTAGTGTGGAAATGTAAATAATGAAATATTTAAATTCATTTTTCACTCTTATAATATTACATATAATAGTTTAATTATATTAGTGTGGAAATTTAAATGATGAACTATTTAAATTCTTTTTTTCAGTTCTGATATTACATGTAGTAGTTTAATTATATCCTGCTAAGTCTGTCCTCAGGCTTGCTATGGTGATTTTCATTTTTAATATAATTTGGGGAATGTTTAAATTTCTGGGTTTTACTATATTGAGGAAGAAATTTCAAATATGCAGTCCATGCTAATGTCACATGTGTCTGTAACTTTCTAGGCCTTATTCTAGAAAGGATTGCATGTGAAAATTTATACTCCGTGCAAAAAAGTTCGTTAATAAGTAAATTATAACAGGGATGAAATCTGAATAAATTTATGTGGTTTTTACAGCTTTTAAAAATCTTCCCCTAGTTACTACTTAATTTGCCAAAGGAACAAGATCTGCTGGATAGAGTACTGGGCTAGGATTGAGAAAAGAGACCTGCAGTTTTCTATCAGCTCTGCCACTAAGTGAATTCAAGTGAAATTTCATTTTAATGTGCTTGTGTTTAAGGTGCTGTGTGGAAAGGAGTAGCTGTTATCCCTTTTGTAGGTTGTTAAGTTGTGTGAGTTTATTTTTATGGTTTGGTTGGATGGACTAGCTTGGTTGTAGAAGAATTCTGAAGGGAGACACAGTTGCATCGCAGATGAGATTTTGCATATATAGACTGTGGAAGAAAGTACAGAGAGAGAGAGATAAGGTGGTAAGAGACTAGGGTAGCTTAAGGCCAGAAAAAATAAAGCAACCTGTCATAAGATGGTACAGTTTTAACGTCAGAGCAGCAGAGTGGAGTTGCAAGATCCATATCCTCTGCAAGGTTATTCCAGGTAGTGTTAGCTTAGTCAGGACTTAGATTGAGATAATAATCATCAACAGTAAAGTGAGAAAACGTGCTAAAACATGCACAGATTGATTCAAGAAGTTATTTTGATAATTTAGCATGTGTCTTATGTACTTTTTAAGAAAATAAAGTGGTTTATTGGCCTAAAGGAAAAGGTCTGCTTGACAAATCACTAATGAAGAAATCAGTGATGTGTATTGCTTCCACTGGATGAGTAATTAATTCTCACTGGATCCTTGTGCCACTGTAATGTGTTATTATGAACTTGAAACAAATTAGAAGACTGTGGCTGAGAGGAAGTGCAACTTTATAACATAACATTGTATTTAAGACATTGGACTATCCTGAAAGAAATAGAGCCAGCTTCCAGTTATTTGTTGGGTTGATGTCTTTACTTTTAAAACTACAGGAAAAACTTCTACTGTTTCATATTTGATTCTGCTCTATGAAGATTTTGAGCTAATCACTGTTACTAATTAGCTAAAGACTGCTGTTCAGTGAATTCCATTTCTGGTTCTGTCTTCTGGGGTAGAAGTTCACTCTGCTACATATTCAACTCTTGCCTTTGACAATGAAACTGAATTAACTTTAGTAATTTTTGCTTTATTGATGTTTTTATAGCTGTTTTGGTGGAAGTCATGTTGAATTGCATGAGGTGACACAAAAGTTTTAAAATGTCTCTGTGAGTTCAGATATTAGTTTGTCATATGTAGATGATTTTCTCACCAGCCTCTCTGAACCAAATGTCTTACTGACTTCAGTGAAACCTCAGAGTTCCAGTTTTTAGTAACTTTGTTCTTGAATTGTGAAAGAAATGCCTCGGTTAACAGTACAGTAACTTCCTTGAAGAGAATTAATGTAATGCCGACCTGCTGTTTTTGTAAGAGGTTCTCTGGTTGCGTTGTAGTAAAATGACCTTTTCAGCTGTCATTTGAAGTATCAAGCATCAAATGTATTATTTTAAGAGCAATATTAAACTGTCCTACATATTCAGTTAGTAATTTTTTTTTTTAATAAGTAGCATTTTTAGGCAATGTATTTAGTGATAAAAATGGAGATGTGGTAACAAATATCACCACTGTTTTTATGGAAGAAGACAGCCTGGCAGCCTTACAACGTAAACTAAACAATCAATGCCTATGCAAATTGATTAAAATGTTAAAATATGAATTATTTCACGTGACTTGCTATTCTCTTCAAAATTTAAGAGTATCCTACTTTTGATCTCAATTTCATAAATAGATAGAAGTTCATTTACTAATATTTTGGAATAAAAATTAGAGGTGGTAGGGGGCAGGGGAAAAGTATTTGAAACAATTTCCTTTGTAGGCCTGCTGTATTTTATGTGCTGTAAAGTCAGTAACTTCTCTGCTGGTTAAGTTGTAGATATTGCAAATTCAACTTGTCAGAACTCTGCATTTACTGAGCCTCCTGTGGCTGACACATCTTGTAAGTTTTTACACAGTTATTAATGAAAATATTGTCTGTATGTGGCTTCCAACTTAATTTATGGTAACTTTTTTTTTTAATTAAAATAACTGTTGAAAAGACTATGTCATTAGATGAAGTTATATTTGTTTTTAAACTCTTCATGAGGCTATTTAAAGTTTTTCAACAAGATAGTAATTAACTCCCTGAACTGCAGACCAAGTATAAAAAACATCAATAGTAAGTATTCAGAAAAGACCTTCATACAAATTAAAGAAATTAATAAACCAGAGTAAAATGTATAGTGTGGTCTTTAAGTAGTTAGCTCTTTGTATATAACTGGATTATTAACCTTGGAATTATAAATAGCAGGACAAATATCACAGCCTTTAAATGAACACTGGTGCTTGGATCGTTGGCATTCATAATTCATTCTCCTTTTCCTTGCCTGACTGAAAGATGCAGTGTGTGCCTAAAAGTAAATTGTGTATTAATTGAAATAAATCTTGTATGGTTGCACTACAAGAGTGACCACTGGATTCCGGCTGATATGAAGAGCACTGAATGTTTTATCAGAGTGGCCGCACTGGTGGCCTGGGGTATGATTCCACCTGGTGGCTGCCTGTGCCTTGAAGGTGTCTACAACACGTGTTGGGGCACACAGGTGCCTGTGTCTGCTCCCTGAGGTGTTCAGAACCAGGGTCATGTCTGTTTTAATGCACATGCGTGTAACTTTTGTGCTTAGGCCTCTAAGCATTAGCATCCCACTTGGAAATGGAGTTCAAACACAGGCAAGTGCCTGTTGGTAACATAGTTTGAACTGCTCTAAAAGTTGAGTAAATAAAGGACATCAGGAGGGCAGGAATGAAAACGATCAAATGGTCAAGAGCATATATCTGGTCTTTCCATTACTTGACTGCATCCTGTGTTGTGTTTTTAAGTCCTGCATATATTCTAGGTGATACTAAGGCTAGTAAATATAGTGAGACACAAGTAATAGAAAGCTTACAGATTTTACATGCCAAAAATCCTGAAGATAAATGTCTTGGTGAACTTAAAATATGTGCATCTGTGTGATCGTAGTTCTATTTGGTTTCAGTGTCTATTAACTCCATTTATGTTTCCCTAGATCTGAGAAAGTGTTATTGAGGTATGATGATGGTAATCAATGATGTGTGGTCTGTTGGTTGTGTACATAGTGAAAGATACTGCTTTTGCTAAACAGTGTCCCCATGAAGATTCTTGTGGCACTTAATAGAGAAGACTTTAACTATCTCCTCCTTGAAGTTGCATCTAGAAAAGTATTTTTCGCCAGGATCTCTCAGGCCCGGTAGCAGCCCATCCAGGCAATCCCTGCGTAATAGAGTTAAGGTAAACAGGGGAGAGCAAGATGCTTGTCTCTGGCATTGCTCTGGTACACTGATAAGATCTGCAAGTTTAAACTGAAAAACTTGAATCATACCACTGTCTTCAATGGTAAAAGAAATGTAGCAGAAAGGTCTGAAAGCTGATGTCAGTGGTACTGAAATTACACTGATGGTTGGAGAGTAAATATGAGGTGAGGCAATGCCTCAGTGTTTCTGAGGTCTACATATGCTGCCTTCTGCACTACTACGCATTCTCTTGGGTTCTCCACACTTGGGTGGTCTGTCCTATTCTTGATTAGTTACAGTGCAACACCTGCCTCTCAGCAAATCTGAAGCAACCAGTAATCTCTTTGTCATTGCCAGGCTACTGTTTGAGGCTGAATCTGCTGAATGCTGCAAGTACAGGGTGTGGTCGCATGGGTGCCTAGGGAATTTCTGAAAAAATATTGGAAGTAGATATCATACCTGCTGAAGTACCTGGATTGGCTTCCACACTTCAAGTTCCTAAGAATAATCGTTGTCTGAAAGACTTGGATTTGAATTAGCTAAAATGTTGTTTCTGCATTCTGCCTTCCTAATGTTTTCTTGTTATTCTTAAGTGGATCTAGAAATGGGTTGCTGCTGAAAGGGGCAGCCCCACTTCCTCTCTTATGCCAGATGTAGAAATTTCATGATGAGAGAGTGAGTTGATCACAGATTTGTACTTTTTGAAGACTGGGTTACCAAAAATGAAATCTTTCCATTTGGAACAAAAAACTGATACAGTTCATCCCTGCAACCACACAGTGGATGTGTTAAGTACAAGGACAAGAGGGTGGGAGCATGGAGGAGAGGATGAGAGAAACAGTAGAATGTCTTGTCCCCTCTTGGTGGCAAGGTGCAACGGCAGTGCAGTTCCTGTTGCACTAACTCACCTTTAAGTCATCCACGCAGATTTTTCTGTCAAAATGCTGCTGCTGTTACTCTCTTGGAAGTTAGGTATTGCTGCTGTAAAAATGATCACTTCTGGTTTTTGCAAACTGGTACTAGTGCTGGCATCAGTAGTAATTCCTTCAAGTTTTTGTGTGACATCATTTAACTGATTTTTAATGTGAAAAATGTTTACCTAAATTCTTTGTCATTAGATGCTGATTTGTATTTTTAAACTTCTAACAAGTTATCATACATCTATGTTGAGCTATATGTGTACATTTTTCTTTTTTCAGGTAAGATTTAAAAAAAAAAGTAATCATGTTTAAACAAAGTAAAATTTGGTTCAAATACCAGTGTACACAATAACAAACTAAATGGGAAAAAAAAATTTCTCATGTCAGTTTATGTTGTTTTTTAAGGATACAACAGAATTATTAGGACTATGGATAGCTAGATAACCTTTAGGACAAATTCTTACTTAAACAATGTAATTGTTGCCATTGTTAATGGCAGCTGGGCGTTTGAAAATAGTGAAGCAGCATTTCACTTCTCTAGATTCAGACAATCTTTCAATTTCTTAAATCTGATCCATGCAGGTGTTTTTAACAGTTTTAAGACCTTCTTAAATAGCAAAATTTTTGGGTTGAAGTGGTGGCATGTTACAGATATGCTGTACTTATCTGGTGCAATTGCATAAACCAGAGATTGTTTTATTTGTCATGTTTTATTTTGTCAGAAATGCTCTGAGCTCCATTCTGTTTGTTGAAATGGTGTCTAAGTGCTGCATAATGAAGTTCTTGCTTTTGGGTTTTTTTCAATACAGCTTTAATATTGAGTTGACCTCCTGAAACAGTTTCTTGAGTGATGCTATGAAATAAAAATACTTCCATCTTGAAGATAAAATATGCTTTCTAAATTATCGAGACTCCCTCTGAACCATGATCTGCAAAACTTGCCAACTATTAGGCTTATTAATGAATTTTTTTAAGTTGTACTAGATGTACTGAAGGACCACTTCATAAGTTTCCACTCTGCAGAGATGATTCTTTATAATGAGAACCTTTCCAAAAGAGTCTTGTTTATGAAGGCACATTCAAACCTTGCAATTCTATGAAATGATGAAGTTTTGGGGTGTACACAGTGTCTGCAGGTTTTGTTGTTAGGTCATGCTTTTTCCCCTTTCTGTCTTGCCTTTTTTTCTTAGCTTAAAAGTTTTACATTTTCCAGTTTATATATATTTTTGTTTAGCAGAAGTGAAGAATAAACAGATTACAAGAATTTGGGGCCTTTGATATGCAACTGACCCTGTAGTTCGAGTGTCTCAACTGCTAATTCTGTGGTCCATTAACAGTTGTTTCCCATAGCTCAGTTTTTGCTCCCTGACAGGACTGATGTTTTGACATCTTGTAACAAAGTTCTTGTGTGTTAATAATATGCAGCTCTGTGAGTGGATCAGCTTATTGAACTTCTCCAGCAACTGTTTTCTGAAGTGTTGTTCTTGTATGATGGTAAACATAAATGTTTTATAAGAACAGCTGTACTGGTTCAGACAAAGGCTTTGAAAAACCCGGTACTTGTCTGCAACATCATCTCTAAAGGAGCAGTTAGGGACAAAAAAAGAACAGAGAGAATGATACCTCTCCTAAATACTCCCTAGCCATACACTATTTTCAGCCTAGGGGATTTCCTGGCCCTGATATGGTTTGTCTAGTCGGAAACTCTCAAGGGATCTCTCTTACTCATATTCTATTGAAGGCGATCTAATTTTAATTTTTTTTTTTTTTTTTGAGTCTTCAGTATCTTTTGGCAAGGAATTCTAGTAGCTGTTGTGTGAAGTTTTGTATGTAGATCTTACTAACTCATTAGTACTTTCTATTAACAAAAAATAGACATTGAACAGTCAGTCTCTATCCATGGGGAGACATGGATTAATAGGTCACAACTGATTGATTTATGCATGAATAGCATCAGGTGGTTATTGCCCCATTTCAAGTTTACCTATGCTGGATTTTGTTTGTATTTTTATTGCCCAATCCAGTTTCATAATGTCCTTCTGCATTTTTTCTGTTACTCTCTAGTCACTGTCCCTGATCACTTGCTGTCCTTTGGTAGCTTCTTAACTGTGTCACTCATCTCATCTTCCAGGCCACTTAGGAATTTATCAGGTAACCCAGTGCAGAATCCTTCACAAGTGGTGACTTCCCCTGGTGTCATCTTGATTATATCTGTTCTTTTTCTTTGCTAACCTGAATAACTGAGGCTTATATGATAGCTCTTGAATCCTTTGAGTAATTCCATTAAGCTTTTATACGGGATTAGCAGCTTCAGATTTTCATTTGGATAAGTGTTATGAAAATCAACTTGCAGATTTGCAAGGAAAAAAATCCTGCAGTAACACCCACACTGGTTTCTGTCTCCCCTGTGGGTTCTCTGACTTGAGTTACACTAGAACCATAAGCCCAGCCTTGTTAGACTTCAGTTCCCTGTAAAACGTAAACCCATTACAAATAAGACTGAATCACACTTGCACCTCTTGGTAATGCTTCTTAAAAAAGATGGTTCTATGTATATTTAAAGTTGATTCACAGAGCTGCTTTTAGGCTTCTGACCGCTTTTGGTGCTTTGATGCCAGCCAGATGTTTCTCGTGGCAGGACAATATTTCTGAAATTTTGAGTCCGGAATTGTCTGAACTGAGATGGAGAGAGAGCCGTAAGCATTATCAATTTTTTTGTTTTACAGTAGTGTTTCAGTGCCTTGGTCATGAATCAAGCCCCTCCTCTTGCTGTTTGTTGTGCAATAACATCAAACATCACCAGTACACAAAAAAGCTGTCCTTGCTCTGAAGACTACGCAGCCAAATTTCTTAGATTATCAAGGAATGTGGTTAAAAAGTAACAGCTTCTCTTACTTCTGAATTCACATGTCTTTTAAGTACCATGTGAAATTTATTAAGCACACAGATTCCATTGTTTGCTAGACTTTAAATAGGCTTTGTTTTTGGGCTTAGACAGTGCCTTCCCCAGTGTGTGGCTGCTTGGTTTTTATGTTAAGGATTTGTTCAGTTTTTTCATGGAAAGAAATAAAAGAAATTAGGGTGAAATTGCAGATTCTTCCAAAATCTATAAGAAAAATTTGGAATTCTGTTGCCATCATATAATGTGGTCATGCTCTTGACTATCAGTCTTCTAAAGGGGACTGAAATTTACTGCACTGTGTATGTGATTTTAGTATGTTGTTGACCAAACTTGATAAAATTTTTACTTTGTTTTATACTAATTAGGATTTCCATATTTCTTCCCTACCTCTAGTTGCTAGGGAGAGGATAGATTATTTGCTTTTAATAAAACCATTCTGTGGAAAAACACTAGTTTGAAAAACCTTGTCCTGGTTAAAAAATGTGGACACTTCTATCCCTATTTAAAGAAAATTTAAGAAGTATATGATCTTTTTTTTCCCCTCTGTTCACTGAATAATTGTCATACACTGTCAAAGTGGAGAAAAAGAACTTTTGAAATGAGAGCTGTTAATTTAAACTGTGTAATTAATATACTGGTGTATTTCGAAGAATAATGGTGGAAACTTTGTATAAAACAGCAGTTTCGGCTTAACTATTGTGTGAGAATGTGTTCAGTCTAATTGTTAACATGTAGCAGTAGGCAGAATGAAACACTGGAAACAGATGTTTTACCTTTTGGGACTTGAAGGAAGGAAAAGTAGCATCTATAGCTTTATCCAAAAGATCAGCTTCTCTATAGTAATATATCAGAATGTGTAAATTTGAGTTTTGAGAGACTCACTTGCAGATTATACAAGTAAACAGCATATTAGTTTTCAACCTCTTTCAGTATGTAATCTAGTAACATTTTTTTTTTCCTACTGATGGTATAGACCCCAGTGTAGTGAATTTAAGCCTGCAGACAATTTGCTTCCTTTTCAAGTTACGTTTTATAATCTCCAAGACATTGTCTGTGGACCTTTAGTTTACCTGTACCTATACAATTGTAAGTGGTATAGTTTTTGCTCTCTTATTCCAGTATCTTCTAGTACTTTAAAAGTTGATATTTAAGAAAACTTGAAAGCTTGTTAAATCATTGGATTGTTTTGGGGTTTTTAATTTACAAAAAATGTTGGTTTAGGACCTTGCTGTGTGGATACACAATTTTCAGAGGCCTCTTGGTGCTGATAAAATAGAGATGAGGTTACCTTAGATTAATTCAGTGGGTTTTGTGGTTTGGCTTTGGTTACTGTTTTCTAACAGTATGAAAGAGAATATGGAGGAAAAAAGCTGTTAAAGACATGGAATTGTCTTGTTTGGCGTGAACTTTTAGTTAATCTTTCTGTTGATGATCCATACATTAGCACTTTCTTGGTGTGCTTGTATTGAGCTTCATTGAAGAGTGATTTAATTATACCTTTCTCTTACTGCACTCTTTGGTAATCTCTGATTTTATGCTGTCATCCTGTATTCCATAGACAACAACTACCATAAGAAGCTGTTTGTGTTGCTTTCATTATTGTAGTTCCAAGACACTTAAAAAAAAAAAAAAAAAAAGTTCTGTGTATTTGTTATGACAGTACCCATATTCAAGTTATTATACAGGGAATACTGCATTACTTAGTCTTCAAAAGAGTTATTTACCATGAAAGAGCAACTCTATTGTAGGGAACAGACCTGGAGTGCTCCAGCTTCACTTTCTGTACCATTGATCTCCTTTCTGTTGCTTGCTGTAGGTTATTTAAAGTTGTTGCTTTGCCATAGCTGGATCTCAGGAGACTAAAGCTTAGTTATTTTCTTCTGCTATTGTAGATCAAAAGAGTATTTAGTGTCTATCACACTGAATAGGGTTTTGAGAAATACGTGTTTTCTAAATAGTATAAGTTGAAAAATCTGAGTGCTTACACAATGTTGTGTTCTCACTCCTTTACAAGACACTTCATAAATTGGCTCTTGTGCCTCTAGTGGTTAAGCTGCTGACAGTGTATCTAGTGTGACCTTGTTAAGGTCATTGATTAGTATTGCAAAAACTGAAGGTTACTTAAAAGGAAAAAATATACTAAAAAATGGACTAAGGAGAAATTATTTTGAAATAATTTAAACATGTATTTTTTACTTTGTAAATAAAAAGTAGTTTTCACAAAGTATTGATACAGATGTTTAAATTTTTATTTGGTAATTCTTGTTATAAGGCATATCCATCTGTCATATTTTATAGCTGGAAATGGGGAATACTTTCTGACTTAGTTAAAATAACTAGCCTTCCACTAATTATTTAGGCTGTAATGTGCTCCCTCTGTTCTGACTAGCTGTGGCCTTGTGAGAATGGAAAAATTATTTTTAGTGAGACAGTGTGGAATAGAAATAAGAGGGATAATAACTTATTTGTCAGAAAGTGTTATCTCTAAAATCAAGCTTTACATCTGTCAGTAGAAATGTTTGCTCTTTGAGTGACTTGTATTAATTTGATATGAAAAGTCTCTCTAGTACTGGGGTGGGAAAATACTCCGTATGAAATTTTGTTAATTCTAAAACATAATGGAAATGTCTAGGACCATCTGTGAAACAAAGTACTTGGGAGTTGTAAAATGAGAACTCTTAAATGATATTTAAGAAATATGTTTAGATTTCCAGTTTTTATATTGTGTAACTGAATGTTAAAAGAGGTAATAGAATATGATACTAAAAAAACTGAACTGCAATACAAATTACCAAAATTCTGTTGTCTGATTTCATAATTTCTCTTAGAATCTGTCTCTCTCTTGCTGTCTCTTCCCTCTCCTCCCTGTCTTGTAAAAGGAAGACACACTTTAACTCGTCAGCTGAAGTCAATCAAATTTTGTTAGCCTAGATCTCAAGAACTGAATTTCTCAAATGCCTCACTTAAATAAGTGTTAAGATAGAAAAGAGAGGCCACATTATCATCTCATTCAGGGAAAGCTGAAGCATAAACTCGGTCCTTACTAGGTGCTAAGGACCTAAACAATGTGTCGAAGTTTTGATTGAAGTGACTCAGTATTCAGAAGCTTTGCCATATAGAACCAGAATGGTTTGAGTTGAAAAGATTCTTTAAAGATCATCAATGCTCACTTCTGTGGACGTGAACATCTTTCATTAGCTATGGTTGCTCAAAACCCTGCCCAGCCTGACCGTAAATACTTGGAATAGATCATGCACTACTTCTCTGGACAAGTTGTTCATTGTCTCACCCCTTCAGTGTAAAAAAAATCTTCCTTATGTCCAATCTAAATCTACCAGTTTTTAGTTTAAAACCCTATCATTACAGACTCTCATAAAAAGTCTGTCCCCATTTTTCTTCCAAGCCCCTTTTAAGTTCCTGCAGGACCTGGAGATGCATTTCATCAGGTTCCATGGACTCATGTACCTTCAGGTTCCTTAGATGGTCTCAAATCTGACCTTGTCCTGCAGGGGGAAGTTCATCATTCTCCCAGTCCCCACATTTGCCTCCTGTGAGTGGGGCAGTGTGTCTGGAGCACTTGCTAGTGAAGACCAGGATAAAAAAGTCATTAAATACCCCAGCCTTGTCCATGTCCTGGGTCTCCTTTAAAAAAGGCCCCTTTTTATCACTGATATACTTATAGAAGCTTTTTCTTGTGTAGAAGCTTCAACAAGCTTGATGTTCCTGGCCAGATTTAATTCTGTCAGGGCTTTACCTTTCCTAACCTGATTCCTGGCTGCTTGAACAATTTCTCTATGTTCCTTCCAAGTCACTTGTCCTTGCTTCCACCCTCTGTAGGCTTCCTTTTTCTGCTTGTGTTTGTCCAGGAGCTCCTTGTTTAACCATGTAGGTGCTTGGTGTTTTGCCTGACTTCCTTTGGTAGGTATGCATCTCTCCTGAGCCTGGAGAAGATGATCCTTGAATATTTACCAGTTTTCTTGGGCCCGTCTTCCCTCCAGGGATTCTACCAAGCAGATCCCTGAGAAGGCCAAACTGTACTCTCCTAAAGTCCAGGACAGTGAGCTTGCTGTGCACCCTTGCTGCCCTAAGGATCTTGAACTCCACCATTTCATGGTCGCTGCGGCCCAGGCTGCCCTTGAGCTTCACGTTCCCCAGCAGCCCCAACATTTTGGTGAGAACAAGACCCAGTGTAGCACCTCTCCTTGCTGGCTTCTCTAACTCGGGGAAGGAAGGTATCATCATCATATTCCAGGCACCTCCTGGTCCTGGATTGCTTATGCTCTGCTGTGTTGTCCCTCTAACAGATATGGGGGTGGTCAAAGTCCCCCATGAGGATCAGGGCTTGTGAGTGTGAGGCTGCTTCTGTCTGTCTATAGAGGGCTTCATAGCTTGGTCTTCCTGGGCAGGGAGCCTGTAGCAGACCCCCAGTATAACATAACCTGTCCCTGCCCTCCCTTTCATCCTGACCCATAGCCTCCCAGTCGGCTGCTCTTTCATTCCAAGGCAGAGCTCCGTGCACTCCAGGCAGTCACTGACATAGAGGGTAACATCCCTTCCTTGTCTCCCATACCTGTCCTTCCTGAACACCCTATATCCTTCCATTCCAACCCTCCAACACTCCAGTCATAGGAGTCATCCCACCATGCCTCAGTGATGCCAGTAAGATGATAGCCATGCAGGCATGTACATGTCTCTAACTTCTTTTTTTTAATTGCCTTTGCTATGCGCATTTCCACACAGGCATTTAAGCTGGGCTCCCAAGGAAGCCCACTTACTGGCTGGAGTGGCAGGAATTCCTTTGTGCTGCTCTTCAGGTGCTCTCCTGCTGACCTACAATCCCTTTCCAGGCTCTGAGCATCTTTTGCTGGCTCTGGCATCAAACTGGTAGCAGTGGGATGGATTGAGGCTCCTGTTCCCTCAAACCTTCAGGTAGTTCTGTGCCATGTCTCAAGACAGATTAAATGAAGAGTGCCAGTTTTCCTGTATCTATGAAATAAGGAAGGTGGGGGGCTAACAGGGACTGTAGCATTGACTTAGGGAGAGCATCCATCCCATGCTGTGCCGTGGAGAGCCAACAGGACTAAACAGGATCTTCTGTAATGTTGTTCTTCAACAATTAAGATAGTATGGACTTCTTAAGGGTTTGGACCTCTGGCTCTTGGATTTGGACTACCTTGGGTCACAACATTAGACTTTTCTTATACTTTCTGTTCTCTAATTATGCGATGGAGCAGTAACCACAAGTGCCTTGCAGCATGTTTCTACCTACTGTTATTTGTGCTTACTTAAAAGATTCTGACTAATTGAAACGCGTTGCTGAGAAAGATTAAATAATGTTGTGTTACTCCCTTTCTCAAAATGAACACTGCCACCAGAGCAGTAAGGTCACTTTAGGAGAGGGTGGGTTTTGTGAACTCCACAGCAACTGATGATAATGGATTTCTTTTTGGTGATGTGGCAACTGAGTCAGTAAAATCTGGAATATACAGTTGTACCTGGGTGGTGGTGCAAAGAAAGCTCCTAAAAGCGATCATGTTTTGTTGTGTTGACATGTATCAACTTTCAGTTTTGTTTGGCCACAAAATGTGTGCTGCCCACATGAAATGCTGCCCCCAGTATATAATTCAGATAGTTGTATTAGGTGATGTCTATTGTAGGTGTGTTGGTTATCTTGCAGTGGAGTTGAAACAAAACAGTAGATTTTGCTTAGTCACTTGAGTCTATTTTGTTTCCTTTCAGTGAAGGGATATTTCCTGCTTGGATTTGAGCTTTGTTTTCTCATGCTAAGAAGCTGGAGAGGAGGGAGAAGGCCTACACAAATGCCAGATCGGCATGTGGTTGATAAGTAGACCAATCCAAAAATGGCTTTTTTGGGCTGACATCTTCTGCGTTTGAGAGCAGAATGCTGACGTGTGTGGTGCTTGCACCTTCTGCCCCTTGCTTATCAAGACTGATTTGTGATTGTGGGTGGTATAAGTCTTAAGATACTTTATCTATTTTAGGATATGGTTTAGAGTTTAAGCTCTCAGGTAAGACAGGTGTATGCTTTGTGTAAAGAGGGTTAAATGTTATTTTTTGGCACAGATAAATTATATTCTGCTCAAATTTTTGAAGTTATTCCAGGGATTTGCATTTTTATAAGGACAGATTTTGGATGATAAAATGTTTAACTCTCCTGATACAAGGTAAATAATTGAAACTAAAAAAAAACAGCCAAAAAACCACTGCCACCAAAAAACCTGAACCTAAAGGTCGTAGTTACTCTTTAGTAGTAGGATTTGTGAAACTCGTGGTCAGATGAATTTCATTAATTCAGTATTTTATAAACAAAATACTTTTTTTCTATTCCAGAAATGGGTATCACTGCAAAACAGTAGGATTATATTGTCTTCTAGTGATGCAAATATGCAGGCAGTCTTTTTTCAAACTAACATAGATTTTTTTTTTAATGAAAGTGGTTTTTTTCAGCTCATAGTGAAAGTATTAAAATCTCAACTTTCCCATAAAGCTAGGTCAGACTTACATTTCAATTGACAGATTAATTGTGAAGTCGTTGATGAAAGAGTCTCTCTTCCTGCAGTAAAAAGTACATTTTCTAAAAGTCACCTTTAAACTTGGAATAATTCCTGTCACTCTTCAAAACGACACTGAGGAGACGTACTATATGTTTGGAGTAAGCAGTATGTAAATGACTGCAAATGAAACTTTGGATAGTTTTTTTCACTGTTTAGTATTATTCATGTATGGATACATATTATCACAACTTATCATTTTTTCCTCTTTATAGGTCCTGCTGGGGACTTGCATCTGGCCTCAATGTGAAATTAAGGTAGAAAAACACATCTACATATGTGTTTGCTATTAGGATTTAGTTTATTCACTGGTCATGCCTGAAGAGTGATGTTCGTCTCTAGTCGGCTAACAGCCAGGAAATATAGATGATTGTCCTAGAAGTCAAGCCTCTCTCCTATTTACTGGAGTGAAAATCACCTCCAGATATCGACGGAAAATCAACTACAGAAAATGCTTCACGTTATAAGGATGCCAACCACCTAGATTCATGCGCCCTATCTGTACAGTTGTTGTGGATGGTTTGCCATCTGAAAGCTCCTCAAGCTCTTATCCAGGCCCTGTATCTGTTTCTGAAATGTCTCTGCTACATGCTTTGGGTCCAGTGCAGACCTGGCTGGGACAAGAGCTAGAGAAGTGTGGCATTGATGCCATGATTTATACTCGGTATGTCCTCAGTCTTCTGCTGCATGATAGCTATGACTACGACCTGCAGGAACAGGTATTTACATATTTTAGATGTTGTCCAGTGAAAGTGAGTTTTTGTACCAGTTATGTTTTGTGTATTATACCTGGGTATGCCTCAGTTGTGGGGGTGGTTGTCTTTAAGTGTGTGGGTGGAAGGAGGGTATGAACCATGCAGGAGTCAGATTTGATGGGTGAACTGAGATTAAAGCAGTTAGGTTGCTGTATGGGCAGTTATATTAAACAATGTTTTCACATGGCTACAACTGATATCAAAATTGGATACTGGAATATTCTGTGTCATAAATGCAGACCATCACTACTTGTGATTGTAAGCTTAATTTAATATTGGAACATTAGTAAACTAATGTAAATCTTGTAAACTGTGTGTCAAATTGCCCAGCTCCACAGTAGTTTGTAGACCTCCTCCCTCACTTCCCATGGATTTCATGTTGTGCTATTTTCAGTAAGGAATGAACACCCCCCCAGATATTTTTTAGTATTCAGGTATTTGGAATACATTATTATACATACATTATTCATCTCCTCTAAAGTAATGTTAATGCTGAATGCTGATAAAAAGCATGCAAGAGAGTTGTGACCCTAGAACATACTGTTCAGTTTTGATACCTTTTTTTTTTCTTTTTTTTTAATTTATTTTTTTTAAATTCCTCTGCATCATGAACCTGTATTGAAATTCTTTTAATAGTGGAGTTTTATGAATTCAGACTCAGGGAAATTACAGTGTTTTCAAAAAGGGGTGACGATGCTGTTAAACACAGACTTTGTCTTAGCACGTGGCTGTGGTGACACTGGGAAGGAAGGAAAGCAAATATCTATTACTTGATAGCTTAATTATTAGTTATTTTTCATTGCTGTTTTGGTTATACTTCGAACATTGCTACCTAACTGCTTCAGAACTTCCATTGTCTCCTAGTTTATCTTTTTAAAAATCCAGCAAGAGCAGAGGAGGTTATTGTGAGATAGATATAAATGTAACTAAAGCAGAAAAAATTCATGTCAGATGCTGCCAGTTTTTGAACTCGTAGCAACCATTACTATGCATAAAAGCCTTCATGTTTCCCTTGTGCAAACCAGAAGACTTGTATCTGTAAAAGGTTTTTTTGTTTCTTTTTGTTCAAAAGTGTATCTGGCAGCAGTAGATGTCATCAGCAACACCCCCATGGTTAATAATAATAATAATTTTAAAAACCCAGTTGTAAGCACTTTCTGAAATGTACCTTAACATGTAGATCTTGGTCAGACATGAATAGCTGTATTTTAGAAGGGGGCAGAAAAAGGTTCCAAAACCTGTTTGAAAGGAGCATGTGGAATGAGGACATTAAAAATGAAACCAATTGAAACCACATGAGAACTTGAGGAGCTTTAGAGATAGGCTAGTGGTGTTGGGGAAAATGAAGACGTGTTTCTTTTCAGTCCATTTCAGACCACAGTCCTAACTTTGAACTCACTACTGTGATATTTCAAATTACCGAAGTGCCAAAATTAGTTTTCTTTTTGTCAGGCTTTGCAAGAAGCCGGGTAACTATATTATGAAAATCTCATTCAGTTTATTTCTCATTTTGATACCTTAACTGGATCCTTTGTGGGTTTGATAACAGAGCTTTAAGGAATGTGTCTGTTCTTTTTCCAAGTTGATTATCTGAACCTAATAAGCCAAAGGGAGAAGAATACCACATGCTGACAGGGTAGCCAAAACCTGTGTTGCTGAGTGGGTGCTGTAGTACCGATGTACAGGATGTCTTCTGAACAACATTGAGCTTTGAAGCTGGAAGATCCTTTTCCACCTCCTCCAATTTGATCCTGTTTAAAACATACTTTTACTGCATTTGTTCTCCCTACTTCAAATAACTATTTTCAAAGTTTTGAGACCTAATATCAATTTAGTTTTGGGATTATATTCTGTAATAATGATTACATGTACCTGTTATGAAACATACTGCTCCCTAATTCCTTTTTCAAATAGCTTAGCCTTTAAAGCTTGCAAGTACAAATTTCTTACATGGAAAATTGAGGGAATCTTTAAACACATATGCTTGTTTTGATATTTATTTTATTATTTATTTTTAAATTTATTTTTATTTTACTTGTTGCATACTGGTTCTTTGTATCACCTGACATTTTAAATAAGTTTTGCTTTAGTGAAGTTATTCAGAAACAAAAAAATCTTTACTCTAAAACATGTATTCACATATAAGCAATTTCAGTCCGATTTTGGTCATGGGTACAATGTTAAGACAAAGGGGAAAAACATATACTTGTGTTGTTTACACACAGAAGTCAAGGAAGAGAACAGGAATTAAATATCTAAATGAGAAGTAAGTTGGGAGTAAAATACTTAGAGTTGCTGAGCTTCTTTAACCCAGATTAATTCCCATTGAAGATTTGGTCCTTGGCATCTCAGGAATTTTTTCTCCCATGTGATTCCTTTAATTTTTAAGAAAAATGAGAGAATTTCCGGGGAAAGAACTCTTCTCAATAGTGTGTTTATTGAAATGATTTCTCTCCAACTTAGAAGACAGCTACAAAAAAGACTGAAGCACTCTATTCACATGGAGAAGACAAGGGACAATGGGCACATGTTGCACTGGGTGCAGTTTCATCTTGATACGAGAATTTTTTTCTTTTTTCGTATGGTGAGAGCAGTCATTCACAGGAACAACCTCCTCAGGAATGTGGTAGAGTCCCTGTTATTGGAGGTCTTTGGGACCCAGTAGGGTGCTAGATAGTCTTGTCTAGGCTCCTTTTCCCTTGGAAGGGTAGACCGCGTGATTTTTTGAGGTCCCTTCCAGCCTGAGCTGTTCTATGATTCTTTGCTTTTACTACTCTCTTTTTGGGGATAGTGAGTAGCTATCCCTTTTTCTGCAAAATACAGCAGTGACTTCCATTTTGAGCAGGTTAGAAGGGATGTGTGGTCTCACAATGGGATTATGCATAGGAACAATCCATTGCAGTTTGCTTTTTTGGGGGGTGAGAGTGAAGAGGACTAATTTAGGAAGTCTTAATCTTATGGATATTGTCATCTTCATTAGGAATGTTACAGACTGAAGTTAAGATGGTCATTAAGATCTTTCCACCTCAGAATGTTGATGGCATCATTTGCACTGTTTTAGTTGCTTCAGGGAGCCTCCTTTAGTGCTTTCTTTATAGTGTTCTGGTGTCATCAAGTGTAGCAGGGAAATGGAACTCTGAAGTCTGGACTGAGGTTCTGTCAGGTAAGTGCAAAAAGATCAAGTATCAAAAATAAGTAAAAAAGCCATTCCCAAACTTACTAGGCATACACAGCTATTTAAGATACCAATGTTGTCATGTTATCAGTCACTTCTGTTTACAGTTAAAATAAGAATTTTATAAGAATATGGGAGTCTTGAGTGACTATGGGAGTCTTGATTGATTAAATCTTCAGGGTTATTTTTGAGAATAAGCAGGGTGTTCCCTTCTGCTCTGTTAGTAATATTTAATATGTGGATTTTGGTCTTGATTCTGACGCAGACTTCTGTGGGTTTCTCCAGTGTTAGTCTGATGCAGATTTGTGTGGCTTTCTCCAATATTATCTGGTTTTGTACTGTGAGCTAGTTTGATGTCTGGATAGAAGATAAGATTAAGGATGTGGGGGGGAGGGGCTTGTGTTGGTTTTCCTTCTCTTTTTTTGTGTATGTGTGTGAGTGGGATTTTTTTTTTTTTTGTTTGGGGTTGTTACTGGTATTAATTCTATGCCTTGCCCAATTAGAATCGTCTGTGTTGGGTATTGTTATATGGATTCAGGCTTAATATCACAAAATGTTAGATTGGTAACTCACAGGTTTCCAGAGAGTTCATAGCAGGTTTTTGCAACTACAGTATAGCTGAAAGTAAAACCCTAATACACTGCAACCAAATTTTACTGGAATGTTTGCAGTTTCTATTCTGACTCATTGGCTTAAACTGAAATAGCTATTAAAATATTGGGAAAATTTATAAGCCAGTATGTTTTACCCAGCTGTATTTCAAAGGACTAGACAACCTCCAAGAAAGGAATCTTGTTTGTGGTAAATTGTACTGTGGTACCAGGGTCTTCAGGACTGCTATGGTTATACGTATGTTATACATACGTATCAAGAATTACTGTAAAATCCTTTAAATATGCGCACTTTAAATGTTTGTTTGTTTTGTTTTTAAATACGTAAGTACTGAAGGTAACTTAGTTATTGTTGGCACCTAGAGCACAATTCCTATCCAAGCCATACTTGCTACTTTTGGAAATGAGTCTAGAAGGTTAAGATGTAAAAGTTCTTAAAAAATCCTTCATTCTTACTGTGCACTCCTTTTTTTTTTTAATTTCCCTCTCCTCTGGGTATTTTTGGCAGCAATGGAGGGAGGGTTTAAGCAGGCAGAAGGAGGAGGCTCTTTGGGATTTTTTTTCCCCAGTGTCAACTGATGGAGTAGAAAATACAATGATAGTATGAATTGGGTTTGCACGTTCTCCTTGATTCCTCTGATACACTTCATAGAAATAGTTTTGGGGGTTTTGTGGCTAGTTGAGGTTTGTCATATCAGAAGACAAGTAAAGATTTCAGTGGTAGACTTGCCCTTTTTTTTCCTACAAACGAAGATGTTGCTTGCTTACAGTCTTTCTTCTCAAATTGATTAACTCATGTATTAGCTGGCTACATGGCCTAAAGATTACTTAAGAAATCTCTTGAACCATATTATATAAGATTTTCATTATTTAGGCATGTTAGGGGGGTTTTTTGGTTCGGTTTGGTTTGGTTTTTTTAATATTTGAGGCCTATCAATGATCTCTCTTCAAAATGTTTGGAAACCACTGGTATTCTGTGCTGATATAAAGGAGTTTTTAGTTGCTTTTGGTCCATTAAGGAAAACCTCATAAAATTTGTATGGATTTACAGACTGTTTAAGTAAAGTGCAGAATGTTTCTGCCAAGTATACGTGCTTTCGTCATTTGCATTTTATTACTGAATTTACTTACTTTGGAATAAATGGTAAATTAAGCAGAATATCATGGAATTGCTGTCAAGTTTTTAGCTTTTGGGGACCCACAGAATTGCTGTTGGTGGAGGTCTGAACATTCTCGGACAGCCTTTTGACTTCACGCTAGGCTGATTTTTAATCAGAATACCTTGCTCTTAGTTTCCGAGTGCTAAACCGGCTAGGTGCTTTTAAGATATGATTGTTGTTTAAATGCTAATTAAAAGTATATTTGTAGATGCACGTTGTTCTTGAACCAGTTTGTGAAACAGTAAATATTGCATTAAGATAGTATAATCTGTGTGAAGCAGAAGGCATTGCCTTAAAATATACTTTGTGTGAAACGTTATTTCATTGATCTTTCTTTGCACAATATTAAAATCAGTGTTCTGTGTTGTATCTTTCATATACTACTTGTAAGCCTAGCTGGCTTTGAATATAACAAATTTGTGGTTTAAAGCTGTAGACTTGTTTCTGTAGACTGTTCTCCCTTTTGAAGGGATAGAACCTTTATTTAAAAAAACCCAAAACCTAACCCCAACAGCTAGACACTCTATGAGATAAAGGCTTTGTTTGTAAGCCTTTGGCCATGCAGCAGGAAGATCGAAATGCATTTGCTATGCATACTTTCCATATCAAGTGTCTTCTATTGCTTTTGATCTACTTCTTTCGGTTCATTCTTGGAAGTTAACAGTTTTTTTCTGACCTGCAAAAGTAAAAATCCTTTTTATTTTTTTCAAGGATAATGTTTTCCTAACTCTCAGAATTAATTGGCTATTGCACGGTAAACTGTGTACTTCTGTGACCAAGATGATATTTTTGCTTTTGTTTTTTCAAGTTTTAACAGGGTGAGGCTTTTATGCTGGAAGACTAATTATTTCTAGACTGATTTGAAGTAGTTCCATTCAGGTCATCTTTTATATAGAAGCATAAAAAGTCTTCAGAAAGATAGTTACACTTCTGCTGACTCTGATCATAGTTTTTATTCTTGCTTTTTCATCATTTTCACTTACATATTTGAAGTCCAAAATGTAGTTTTCTTTTTTATATTAAGAGAAGAAGAGAGCAGTGGAAGAGACACCTCAGCCCACATGTGATATATTTTAGGGCTTCACCTTGTGGTTTTAACTCGATAAATGATTCTGGCCTATCCCTCTGCCCTGGGATGGGGATATCCTTGCCAACTTTGGTCTATGTTTGGCTTGCATGTGCTAATGACACAGGACACTTTGGTGACTGAACTTGGGATGCACTTGCTAGGTTCCCAGATCCAGTGGAATGTGGGCTGTTTATTCTCCTGCCATCCCATATTAACCCAGTAGAGGGACCTGATGTCTGGATTTATTTTCTAGTAATAGATACTAGTTTTTCACATGTATATTTTGGGGGGAAGAGGAGGTGAGGTTTTGTATGTGTTTTGAGTGTCTCATCCATAACCTAAAGAGAGGAGGACAAATGAGGATTTGGTCCTCTGTACTCCACTAACCCTTTGTTAAATGTTAATCTGGCTGGTATGCCTATTTGACAAAAATAACAGTGCTGCTTCTAGTATAATTACACCTATTCTTTTATCGTCTCTAAGAAATACTTTGGGTCGCTCAAAGACATTTTTTCTTAACGCATTACAGTATGTGGAGTGGGTTCAGCTACAGTAGGGAAATGCTGTGTGACTGCTGCACGGAAGTGTCAGTAAATTTCAAAGTTTGCCAGCAATATGTAGAAATACATTTCTTGAATGCAAAGCATTTTCAGTTTGGTTTATATTTGTGTTACTGCTTATTGATCTGTATAACAGCCCTGTAGGAACAATTTCTTAAATTTTCTGGCTGTAGTTTTTTAGTCATTGCCCCAACTAAGTGTGTAAAATTCAAGTTGTGGAAATCAATGTATGAAGAAAAGAATAGGTAGGAAGGGAAACTGTGAGACCAAGACTTTTAGCTGTACTTTTTTATATGACTAATTTGAAATCCTTAGATTACTCAAATATGTATGTTTGCAGCATTGGGAATAACCCTCCTCTTTTTCCCATACATAAACATGTAAACTGAAAAAAGGACCAGTTAATCATATTTAAGAAGTTGTACTGTATCTTGAAATTATTATGCCCCTAAAGCTTATTAATACAAAAGTTAAACTACCTTCTAAAAGCTCAGATAACTGAGTTTAAAAGTTCACGGAGGAAAAACTTAGCTGTGGTCCCGCCCTCCATCCCTTTCTAGGAAGGGGGGAACTGTAGCTGAGGACTATATAATTCAAATTTTGGGAAGTAATTTTTTTGTGTACAATATTAAGTTTTTTGAGAAAAATTAGGTGGATATGGATTCCTCTTCAGTTAAGCAATGGAAGATAGCTGAAATGTCTTTACTCTAAAAGCATGTGGCTCAGGAAACTTATTTATTGATTTTTAGTTGATGTTTGTCTTGTTAATTGTGCGATAACTGATCTGTTCTGTATTTCTCTGTCTGGTGACTATTAGACGTGGGACAGGTTTGGAGTATCATGGACTATGAGTTTTTGTTCTCTGTTCCATTTAGGGGTGGGAATTGTGGTGACAGGGATTGGAGCTGAGCAGTAGGCTCGCAGGGGCACTGTATTTGTGCAAACTGTACAGGGTTGCAGAACCTTCAGCTCGTGCGTTAGTGCTAAAGAAAAGCATTAGTTCTCAAGGACTGTGGTTATCTGAGGAACTATTTCCAAGTTATCTGCTGCGTTTGTATTGGTGTGAGTGATCATATTGAACTGCTCATTCCTTTTTAATTGTTAAGTTGTGACTACTAATGTATTCTCACAAAGGCTTACGTAATGCAAAGCAGAGATGGAAGCTCAAGTGCCAGGTTGGTGAGTCCTCGTAACAGTCAGGATTTATTTGCAGCCATCTCTGCGCTGATACAATTGTACTGTTTGGAATTCTGGGGATAACTGAAATACTTCCTTCGTGTTCTTTAGGTATAGACCATTGCATGAGAGTACACGTGCCACATTTCTCCAAGCATAGATGTATGCTGCCTATATTTTGTGAAATCAGATGATTACAATGGTCTGTGGTGACTGCCACAGAACTTTATTTCTAAATCCAAGAAAGCAGCCATAAATGCTATGAAATAACTTCTCCAGTCATGACATGCCCCTTTCAGACACCCTGACTCTGTAGCAACAGTTTCTGTTGGGTTCCTGGCTTTCTTTTCTGCAGTGTAAGTCAGACCTGTAAGTAAAATGATGTCTTTATAGTTGTAGCTATAGTCTTGCTAAATTTTCTGCTTTTACTTTAATGGGAAAAGTCTAAAGGCAGCCTGCTCAACAAACATAAGATTTCAACAGATGCAGCATTTGCATGTTCTCTCATTTTTTGGAGTGGGTGTGACAAATTTCTTCTGCTTAGTTTTAGCCTAGAAGTAACTTCTAATTAGTGAACATCACATAGACTGCCTTTCAAACTGGTTGGATTCTAAGCAAAAGTTTATAATTGACAGCAACTCAGATTACAGGATTTTATACTTGGATTGATTAGTTTTGACAGGTAGAATTCTTCCCTGCCTGCCATCAGTCCCAAATACCCTGAGGTCATAGCAGTGCGTGTTGTAATCTGATATGTTATCAGCCTGGCTCCACAGGGTTGTAACGGTTCTGGTTGTGGCAACTGAGAAGGAGGTGACTGTAGTGGCTAGATGGTTCCCTGGTTTTTCACTTAAAGTCTAAGATGAATTCTTTCCCTGGTAATACCTGGATTTGGAGTTATTACCTAAAATTAAAGAATGTTTTCCAGTCCTCTCGATTCTGTGTTAGCAATGGTTTTTTGTCATGGAGAAAACGTATGCTGCTCTCTGAAATGTACTCTTCATCTGCGTTTCCTTTGGGGCATATTAGCTGAGTTTGAGCCAATGTTCTTGTGTTTTTTCTCAACTGTCTCACCTATGTATTATCTCTTTATCTTTGTCTGAGTCTGAGGCAGCCTGTAAGAAATGTCTAAGCTGATTCTGGCCCATCAGACCTTTCTCAGTAATTATGATAAAGTTTATTATGAAAAGGTATTTGTTGCTGTGGCTTTAAGCAATCTATGAGAGTTTCCTGAACCTCAGTTTAGTGGAAGTGTTTTTTCAGATGAGATCACTGAAGGTCTTTATACATGGTTGAATAATCTTAAAGGTGACGTACACTTGTGATCTGTTGCGGTTTCCCCCAAATTCTCAATTGTGAAATCCTCCTAGAGGCAGTGAGGACCTATTCCATTTTGGATAGAGTTTGTCATGGAATCGTTGTATGATTTGGTTTGGAAGGGACCTTAAAAACTGTCTAGTTCCTAGACCCCTGCCATGGGCAGGGATTCCTTCCACTAGACCAGGTTGCTCAGAGCCCCATCCAGCCTGGCCTTGAACACTTCCAGGGAAGGGGCAGCCACAACTTCTCTGGGCAACCTTTCAAGTGTCTTATAATGCTCAGAGTAGAGAATTTCTTTCTAATATCTAACCTAAACCTGCCCTCTTTTCATTCCGTGTTGTGCTGTCGCTCCACGCTCTTGTCAAAAGTCCCTTCTGAGCTCTTCTGTAGGCCCTTCAGGTACTGGAGGCTGCTTTAAGGTCTTCCCGGAGCCTTCTCTTCTCTAGGCTGAAAAATCTCAACTCTCTAAGCCTATCTTCATAGAAGAGGTGTTCCAGCCCTCTTGTGGCCCTTCTCTGGATTCACTTTTACAGGTCCAAGTCCCTCTCATGTTGGGAACAGGCCTGGGATGCAGTACTGTGGGTGGGGTCTCATGAGAGTGGACAGAGGGCCAGAATCACCTTCTTTGGCCTACTGACCACACTGCTTTGGATGCAGCGCAGGACACAGCTGTCCTTCTGGGCTGTGACTGCGCATTGCCAGCCTATGTTCAACTTCTCATCAGCCAACAGCCCTAAGTCCTTTTCCTTGGGGCTTCTCTTGATCCTTTCTCTGCCCAGCCTGGATTTGTTTGGAATTGTCCCAACTTGGGTAGAGTTGTGCTTGACCTTCTTGAACTTCGTGAAGTTCACACAGGCCCACCTTTCAAGCCTTCGAGGTTCCTCTGGATGGCATCCCTTCCCTCCAGTGTGTCAACCACACCACAGGGTTTGGTGTCATTGGCAAACTTGCTGAGGGAGCACTTTATCCCACTGTCCATGGCGCTGACAAAGGTGTTAAACAACATCAGTACCCATACAGACCCAGAGAAACACTTGTCACTGGTCTTCACTTGGACATCAAGCCATGGACTGCAACTCTTTGAGTGCAACCATCCCAACCAATTCCTTATCCACTGAGTGGTCCATCTATCAAATTCTTGTCTTTCCAGAGGCAAGGACAGTGTTTGCACAGGTCCAGGTAGTTGATGTCATTTACTCTTCCCTTACCCGCCAAAGCTGTTATCCTGTCATAGAAGGCCACCAAATTTGTCAGGCATGATCTGCCCCCAGTGAAGCCATGTTGGCTGTTACCAATCACCTCCTTATTTTCCATGTGCTTTAGTACATTTTCCAGGATGATCTGTGCCATGATCTTGCCAGGCACAGAAGTGACACTGATTGGCCTGTAGTTAGTTCTCCAAGTCTTTCTTTTTTTTCTTTTTTAAAAACAGGTTATGTTTCCCTTTCTAATGTTGCCATTTATGTGGACTATGAGCTTCATAATGTTTTTATTTCAGTCTTATCATGAGGTGTTACATTTGTTTTCTTACGGATAGTAAATATTTCTCTCTACAGCAAATGAAAGGAGAATCACTACCAAACTTGCTTTTTTTTTTTGCTTCTCCAATTTCTTGGTAGTTGAGAGGGAAGTGGTGGAATTGCTGCTTTTGCATAGTTGAATGGAATAAACCATTTCAAAATCTTTCTAGAATTTGTGCCTATATCTTAATTTAAAATTGAATTAAGCACTCAAAATACTGGGTTTCTTGAGGCATCGTTAGTGTGAAGAATACAGATACCTAATCAATGTTTTTTTAGCCACATTTATAGCTACTAAGTTATTCTTGTCATGAAACTTTGCACTTTCAGTGTCTTCATGATTGAAAATCTCTAATGAAATTATCTAGTCATGTAGCAGGTAGGGGATAGTGGGACTCTGAAGAGGAGATGTTTAAATAGCAGTTTAGATATACAAACTTGGGAATTTTTCAGTATCCAGAGAGCATTGACTTTCTGTTGATATCTCTTTAATATTGGATGGTCATCTCTTACATTTAGGTAGTGGTAGCCTGGTTTAAGTATTAGAATTCTGTAAACCAAATTTTGGTTTTTCTTCTGTGTGTATGCACACTTTTAAAATCTGTTAAGTTTGGAGTGGCATTGATTTTGTGAAATGTTCAGTGACCAGTGTAGAGCTCTTGCATTAAAATTAGCTTTATCTTATGATCTCTAGTTCTGTTAGGAAAGAAGGCATCTAGTAGGTGAAGAGATCAGAAGTCCTTGGTTATTCTTTCCCTTCTTTCTGCATGGAAGGAAGTAGTTCACTTGTCTTCATGCATACAGAATGTTTTGCTGAGCTGCTTTCTTTCCTGTTTGTTAAGGACTTCATGCATTTCAGTCTAAGGAGTAAACCTACTGATGGGCTCCTGACCACTGAAGACGGGGGGGGGAGGGAATTAAGAGACTAATTAAAGTAATTTCAACTATTTGGAACTGTTGGGTTGTCTTTCTATTTTTTTTCCTTTTTTTTTTTCCTTTTTTGTCAATTTAGTCATCACAAAAGAAGATGATCACTCTGTTCGTGTTTCACTGTTCTACAAACTCACTGTCTAGGGTGTAGTACATTTTCTTGTTTCTCAGGCATTTTACTGTAATGTTGGGGTTTTAAAAATTTTTTTGTATTTGATCCAGAGTGGTTCTGATACATAAGAGTTATGCCTAAGGATTTTTTTTTTCTTCACTCTTCTGTAGTGTTTAATGTGTGATTTGTGTACAGAAGATGCAAGATTCTCAGTAACTTAGGCTATATCAAATACATTATATAGTTCTGATAAATACTGTTGTTTAGATGAGGATTTGAAACGGCAAAATTTTGCATGGAGTAGCTGTAATCCATGATGTTTGCTAGTCTTGTAAAATCTGAGGCTATAACATTTAGGAGTTTGTCCAGGAAAAAAAATCCAAAACCAAGTTTTAAACTTGGCAGCCCGGTGTGACTGAAAGCCATGTGTCCAAAAAAAAATTTTGTGTGTATTGTATAAAGAGGTAGAAAGAAAACGAGGATTCTATCGGAACTCTGTCCTCAGTCGCTGCATTGTGAGAGACAAGCCATGTTGTTCCCAGAGTGCACAAACAACTTACTCTGGAAGGAGGGATGAGACCTTAATACCACAGCTCTGGGGTAGGGGCCTGAGAGAGAATTCAGTTTAGCCTCCCTTCCCCCTTTAAAGAAATTGGTTATCTCTTAAAAGAGATTTTTCAGTTTTAAAGGTTGAAAACTGTCAAAGTTTGTAGACAAGTGTCAGATATCTTTCAAATTATGTGTGTGAAGAACTGAATGAAATACTTTATAGATTTCTGTGAGCATGAAGGTTCTTGCTGCTCTACTGACAGATAGTTCGTAAAGCTGTGATGTACCAGTACAAAGCAAAGCTTTGTCAGCATAGAGAAAAACAGTAATACATAGCATTTTGGAAATGTTTTCCTACTGTAGGTGTCATCTTAATGAACTTCCCACTTAAAATCAGAATAAATGAAGTTAACCCAGTGCAAATTTGCTGGTGTACCTGAATTTTCACCCACACAAGTGGGTCTGTATTTTTTCATTTGCAATTGTGCCCATGTGCATAAGCTGGAGGGGTTTTGGGTGCTGGTGGTGGGTAGATGGTTCTCATTAGTTTGTTTTCTTTCACATGAATGCTCTACAGCCTTGTGGTATAAAGAAATATATAAACTGCAATTTTGGAAAAGACTTAAAATTTTATTTTTTAAAAATTAATTGTAGATATGCACAGTCTATTAAATCTATTTTCTGATAGTTTTTTCTTACTTTTTTCTATTATTTCTTTCTGTTAGTCCTCCTAATAACGGTACAGTAGCCTGTTCAAATTTTTTGTTTTAAATGAATCACTGGCACCTTGCACAAGTACTAGGAAAAACAGAGTGACTGGTAACTTTTTGTTCTTTCAGCACTAAATGCAATTCTCCAGTTTTGGTGCTCAAATAATACTTTAGACAGTAAATCCAGCAAATTGCTCTGCTCCTTCATGAGGGACTCTGTCATGTAAAGTCACAAGTAGCAGCCCTTTGGTGGCTGCTTCTGAAGATGATTGGTCTCTCTTGGCCCCCTTTTTTTTCCCATCTTGTTCTTTAATTGCACAGGGACAATTATTTTCACTGACAACTTGTTTTTACTTTGATTTGAAACCTTGGGGAATTAGGAGTTCTTTTAAATGGGGGTAGGCATTAGCCTCATTTTCTTTGGAAGCAGTAACGGATAGGTTGAAAGAGTTCAAACAGGTAGGCTGAGAAGCATCAGGTGTTTGTGGATCTCTGAAGAAGATGATTTTAGACAAGCATACATTATAAGATGTTAAAGACTATTTTACTGATAGCCAAAATATCTCCTTCATGAGATGAATATGGGAAGTCATTTATATATATGTGAACAGACAGTGAAGAACAAGCAAGTCTGGTAGTAAATTTTGTAAATTCTGAAAAGCCATATAAAAGGGATGCTACATATCTTCAGATGATTGCGTACAATACCATAGCATTCTACTTTGATTTTATTGTTCTTCATCGTTCTTAAATGTATGAGAAGCCAACCCCACCTACTCACCCTCACTTCTCAGTTATCTGAATTTTCTTCTGAAATAGTTCAGGTTTATTTTATGATAGGTACTGCTATCTCTGGCTGTAGTCATGTTCATTGTAACAGAGTTGAAGGCTTCAGGGTCTAACATTGCATTTTCTTCTTTTGACTTGCTTAACTTTCTCTTAAGTTTGATCTTAACTCAGAACTACTTGCTTTTCATTCTTACTATTTCAGAGGTCAGTGAAACTCTCTAACATATTTTGTGTAAATTCCAGTAATACATTCAACCATAAGTTGGCCATAAAATTGCCTCTGTGGATATGCTTTGCAATTGGAAAATATTGCAGTGAAGTGTGAGTTGCCTCCATGTCCTGTGAAAAATGCGTGTGCTTTTCTGAATAGTAAGTGCAAGTTTTATGTAATCAAACTAATCTTTTATTTGGCAAAAAGTAGTTTTTAGCAGATAGAAAGGGGTTGGTTTTATTTTGAACAATATGTTATTTGTAGTCCTGTTCTGCTATAGTACTGAGATATTAATGTATTTTAAATAATGTGACTTCTTTATTTTGATTTTAGGAGAATGACATCTTCCTGGGCTGGGAAAAGGGAGCTTACAAGAAATGGGGAAAGAGTAAGAAAAAGTGCTCTGATCTAACACTAGAGGAAATGAAAAAACAGGCTGCTGTCCAGTGTCTTCGCTCTGCTTCTGATGAAGTAAGTTTGGACTATTTAATAGATTCTTAAGGCTTCATGTCCTTTGTGCTAGGTATATTTAGCTTGCGATGCTTATCTTTTAATTTGTGGCTTCTTAAAATGCTAGTTCGCCAAGAGTTCTCCAAGAATTCTTTATTTTTCTTTAGGAAATTATGAAATCTGTGTATGGTAGAATGATTTCACAAGAGATTCTGAGCTATGTAGTGTCATACTTTCCTTTCTGTAAACCCTTGCGTGTTCTTGTCAGGGGCAGTTGCAATGCACCAGTTTGAGTTGAAATTACCATAAAGCTTTGCATAAAGGTAATTCTAAAAATTCTAAATGGACTTCGTGTTCTGTAGAATACAAAGCAAAAAAATTTGGAAGGACTGAAATATTTGGGCAGAAAGCCATCTTGCTCTGTGCATGCTACATGTGTAATCCAGAATTCCTAAATAAAAAGACATGTATAGTAGCAAATGTTCGCTTTCCAGATTACACAATTGAGTGGAAGTGGAGTTGAAGCTCACTGACTGGAGAAGGTGAGGAGAGGTGAAGGCAGCAGTTGAAGGAAGATAGCAGAGGCAGCAGGTGTCATGTAGTTGAGCAGAAAAGTGGACAAAGGAAGAGGCAATTGAAGGCAATGTTTAAAAAGAAAAAATTATCTGTGGCACAAATCAAAAGAAGCTCTTCAAGGAGATTTTTCAGACTGCAAAAATGAGAAACTCTGTTTTTTAGTTTACAGAACTATAAATACTCTGATCTGTCACTGCTGTGAGAAGAAACTACCCCAGCTATGCAACCTGGTTGTGCTATTGCTCTACACACCTTTCTAGTCATAGCTTGTGCTTGCACAAGCATTTGGGTGGTTACGTAGAGAACTGGTTTGGGAAAGTGAATCGGTTTCCTGAGATTACCCTGGTTGGGATGGGGAAAATGTTAATCCAGAGAGGTTTCCTGGTCAGATTTGTGGCACAGACACTTGTGCCAGCAAGGCTGTGGAAGAATAATCAAGGAAGTGGGGATGATTTGGTGGTTATTCTCACCACCTTCAGCAGCATTACCATTATGTTCTGGCTCACTGTTTGTGAAGCTACTTGAGTATTCGTTCAGTTACTAAATTGCTAACTGACTAACTGGAAGATTTCTGAACTCCCATTTTCCCATTACTTGTTATCCTAACAAAGTGATGCAAAGTACAATTTTGTTGGTAATTTGCTCTGCTTTCATAGTTACAGAATATTGAGGTCAGCACACTAACTACCATAGAAGTTAATTTAAATATGAAAAAAAATATGGAGAAATAATTGCAAGAAGTAATGTCTTTCTGGAAGATATGTTTGTCTTTGTATACTCATTTTATGAACAATAAAATGTAGGTCTCATACATAGATGAGAGGAATACTGATGTTTGATTCTTAACTTTAGAAATTATTCTTTTGATGCTGTGGATACCAAAATGCTGCTAGCAGATGAATTTTCCAGCTTCTTGCATTAATTCTTTGAGAACCTTTCCTTTCTCACGCAAGATATGAAAACAGTAAGATAGTTTATGCAGACGATATTCACATGTGGTGTTTTGCTAAGTTCTGTTTATGGTACACTGAGAAATGTTTTAACGTGCATGTGATAGAACCTAAACCAATCACCCTAGGAGGTGTGTGAACATTGTCCAATTGCTTTATGGAACTAGACTATATACAAATGATTGTAAAATTAATAAATAATTCATTCTTTTGCTGGATTTGTTTGTTGCTACATCTCTCCGTTCCTGGCTCTACAGCGACATGATGCATCTCCACATAGCTGAAAATCAAGGATCATCACTTAGACCTAAATTTATATTATGTAGAGAAATTTAGTTACAGAGCGAAAGTAAGGAGGTGAATTTATTAATAACCTATAACAGAGAAGGGAAGAAACTATTCAACCACAGTTTTGAAGGAATAAAAATATGTGGGGTCTGAAAGGTTGAAAAATAACTTCACCTTTGACCCCTGTCACCTTGTCAAATTTTTAGTGTTCAACATTAACCTATAATCTGCTTGAGTTATTTCAGAGCTATTTTGACTTCTGTTGCCTGCTCAGACAATTAAGCTTGCACAGTTGTTGTCATTAATGAAATTGCAAGTCATAATTATTATAATGTATTTTCAAACACAGAATTGAACCTTTAAACCTTTTAAAAAAAGTTGTTACTTAAAGCTGCTTTGTAGGTAGTTTAACACATGCATTGCATGATAGAAATACAGACTTATTTTATTTTTCCGCCTAGAGTTAAAGGGAAGGGTGATCCTGCTTAAGTGCTAGTAATACTTTAAAGTAACTTGTAAGATATCTTTTATTTCTGCTTTTTAAAATACATTTCTCATGTTTTTGTGTTTTTGTATTTAAGTTTGTGTGCTGATCTAATGGGAATAATCAGTAGATTGTGGACCGTGAAAGATAATGTTAAAATACTATTTCTGCTGAGGCATTCAAGCTGCTCCAAACTGTGTTCATGGTTTCATCTCTACAAAAAGATAAAAATACTCTGTGAACTGTACTTGAAATTGTAGATCAGTTGTGTGTAAGGAGTATTTATAAAAATTGTTGAGATCCAAATAATTTTTTTTTGGTGCCGCTTGAATTTTTAAAACTAGTTTTCTGAATCATCTGAAAAATGTTTACCTGTGATTTTTTTTGTTGTCAGATGAGGTAGATGTGTTCATCAGGATGTTCTCTTTTTGCAAGTGGCCTGATAAATAGTCCACATGGGCAGTTATGGAGCTTTTTTATAGTTTTGCTGTCCTTCTGTGATCCCTTTTTCAAAGTAGGTGGATACAGAAATGCCAATCTGCTCACATGGAAATGGAGCACTTGCTCTTCCAGTCTAACCTCTTCTTCCAACCTTAGTATTGAAGCAAAGCAAGCAAGTTTGAGCCCCTTTATTGGGAGTAATTGGAAAAAAGTCTTAGTGTATTTCAACTTAAATATATTTAAATAAAATTGTATTTAAGTGAAGTGATTATAGTGTTTACCCTGTGTAAGTCAGTAGACAGAGTATATATACACATGTGTAGAGGCACACACAAACAAACATACACAAAAGAGCCAAAACAAGGAGACAATTCAGTGAGGACTTCAGGATTTTGCAGCCTGATCTATTTTAGAGAGAAAAGTGTGCAGAGGATGAAGAGGTAATGAGGATCAGTAGTAACTTTTCTAACTCTCATAGGAAATTCGAGATCTGGGTAATGTAATTTTGAATTTTGCATTTAATTATTTAAACCAATAATGTGTTGAGAAATGGCAGTCAGTCTGCCTCCTCCTCCTAACGGTAATCAAAAGCCTTAAAATTGGGTGATCACTTCAAAAAGGTGCTTGATGGAGAGAGGAAGTCATAAAATAGATTATATGAAAATTGGCTTGGTAGCAGTAAGTACTGTTTTGTCAGACTTTCATTTAGTGGTTGAAACAAATATTTTGAAACCACCTCTTGTGGATTTTCATTTCCACAGTATTCATTCTTAGGGTGTACTTCATTTGGTAGCTTAGTTTTGCTTGAAATCAGTTTTTCCTCTCTTATTAAAAAGAGTAATGCTGTAAAACACTAATCTGAGACAGCAATCCAAGGTTCTAGTTTTAATTTCATGGTGCTGAAAACAAACATTTGACTTCAAGAAGCCTACAATTTGGCGTTTATTTCTAAAACATTTCCTACATTATGGAAAATGAGGAGTCAGAGAAGCTGCTCTGCCTCACTGTGTCTTTGCCATGGTGGAACCTGTTGTGGACTAAGTGTGTTTGTGAGAGGAGGCCTGATTTTGACAGATACCATCTGGTATATGCAAGAATACAAATTGTTAATGTATGTACATTCTGAGGACAGTATATTTTGTGTGACAAGCATTTTGGTGTCTCAAATTGTCTATATTCATATGATTGAGTCTTTGGCTGCAGCTGCTCTTGATGCAGTCAGGAGCAGAGGAAATATAAGTACGTTGCAACTTGCCAGAAAATGAAGACAGAATGATGGTGAGAAGAACTTTTAAGCCGAGTACTTTAAAGTAGCAATCAATTGCTATTCTTACTGGAGTTCTAAAGTTTATTTTTTCTGAAACACTTGAATAAATAGCAGTTTAAAGACATGCTGAAGAATTGCTCAAATTTTAAAAAGCTTGTTAATATTGACCTTGAGTAGAGATCTTAATTTTTATCCTGCCGAAGTCTGGAAGAAGTTTTAAAATGTTGGTTTGCAATTACCTGATCATGTAGGGATATCCATTCTAATGAAATAAAACCTAAAAATGTAAAAAAACCCTAATGTTTAGGACTGGGGAATACTTATATAAAAGTCCTCTGATGAAAATAAGAAATTTTATCCTTAAATTACTGCCTCAAAATTTAAGTAAAAACAGCTGATCTGTCAACATTAAATAACCTGATGGTTAGTTTTGTTGTTGTTGTTTGTAATTCCTATCTGAAACACAGATCAGTTAGTTCATATGCAATTTGAGATTTTTTTCTTTTTTTAAAACCTCCTAATTCTGAAATTCTAAATTATTTTGTATTTGAATAATGAAACTTGTCATTACTTGTCTTGTTACTGTCAGTAAAAAGACAGAAAGCAGTATCGGTGAGACTCAGAAATTTATTAAATAAGAGTTTAGAAATTCGTGTGTTACTTTTTACAGGGTGGATACTGTGAGCAAGGTTGGAATTAGAGAGATTGGAATCACTTATGGAGACTGATACGTGTAAGACTTTTCAATAGGTATATTTCCTAGTAATAATATTGAAATTGCTTATGTGCTTGTCCATTGGTCATAAACCCAAGCTTAATTAGCTTTTACCTGACTACTTTTCTGCTAAAATTTACATTGCTCAATAGAGCGAGCAGGTCTCCAGCTGTGCTATTGCGGTTCCTATGGAGTGCAGTTAATTCACTGAAGACTTGCAGTGTGACACGTGAAGCTGCACCCCAAGATGGTGCCAGAGTTTCAGTTAAAGCAGTCACTGTATCCTTCTGCTGAAATGTGTGAGGGCTTTTTAAGAATGAGGAAAGGAGATAGATCCACAGGAAGCTTACTTTCAGCACTGATGAAACCAGCGTTCCAAGACTCTTCCCTTCTCCCATTGTAGGTGGCTGCTTTACCTAAGCTGTTCCACATCACATCCTGAGACATTCTGAATGTCTAATGCTGCTGATCTCCCAAGGCCTGTCGTAATGGGGTTCAGGCAGTGTGGTCTGTTCTGAACTAACCAAGCTCTCAAAGTCTGCTAACTGCCACATGAAACCGTATGCAGCATGTTAAAGCAAGAGCTAGTCTTGGTTGGTAGATTCTGTGATGAATTTTGAAAGAGAACTGCTCTAATGTATTTGACAAGAACACACAGTGCCTGCCATCCCACTGTTCTAAGAAATTACTGCTTGGGGGTAACATGGAAACATAATTGGTGAAACTTTGTAACAGTAATTTCTTTTAAATGTAGTCAGGTGTGGGCATACTAACAGCCTAGAGCACTGGCTTTGCTTACTTTGAGTTATGAGGGGGGAATATAATTCTTCTGATACTTGTGTTATCATATGGGAGCACATAGAAGAACGAGTGTGGCTCTAGTGAACAGTTTTGCTAAAAATTTTAAATGGTAATTTTATTCTCAAATGTGCCTTGCTTTCAGCACAAACTTGAGATGTGTCTAGAATAAGATTTTGTTGAAAATTTTCTTAGCATTTCTCAGCTTTCTTACTCAAAGTGCAGAACTGTCAAACTCTCATAGAATCTTAGCATCCTAGAATGGTTTGGGTTAGAAGGAACCTTAAAGATCATCTCATTCCAACCTCCTGCCATGGGCAGGGACACTTCCCACTAAACCAGTTTCCTCACAGCCCCACCCAGCCTGGCCTTGAACGTTAGCAGGGGTGGGGCATCCATGCAGTTACTACAGTTCTGCACATAAACCTTATTTGTAGAGATAATCTCCTAATCAGGCCAAATGAATCAATTGGTTATGATTGCACATCTGAGCATGTTTTTATCGATGGGTTACGCTGGCCAACAGTTGCTGTCTCCAGAGATTGTGGTATCTGTTTGCCAGTTACACCAAGGCACTGTCGCATAATCTGCCTTGCGCTTTGCAATAGTAGGCAAAGATAGGCAAGAACTGAGGGAAAAGGACTTCTGGAGTTTATAGCAAGGGAACTGTCTTTCTTCTTAAGTAGAGCAGCACCTTAACTAGGTGATTTAAAATGCATTTTAATCACTGATTTATTCCTGCTATTCCCTGCTTCTCTAACGTAAGCCAATATTAATTAGGTAATATACGCTGACCACTACACTGGGATACCAGGGAATCAGGTTGTAAACATTAGATGGTTTCTTAAGTGATTTAAATTACACATCTTCGTATAATTAGAAGTGACATGAACAAGAGTGTTAATGTAAAGATACGGGACAGCACAAGAATGAATCAAGTTGTGTAAAAGCCATCTTAACAAATCAGGAAGGTGAAGTGCATGTTGAAAATTTTAATTTGTTAAAGTAAAAAAATGAAGTTAAGATTCCAAAACAGCCTTAATGGTTCTTGAAGCATATGTCCTGACTAGCTCAGTAGTAAGCACTTCTGTGTGTCTGAGGATGATTGTTCAGTCTTTTACCAGAAAATGCCAAAGCACTTCACAAATTCAATAAATATTATCTTTCTTTGGGGTTATATCCAGTTGTCCTTATGGAAAGGGATATACTAGCTGTTTCCAGAACACGCAGCGTTATTTAGGAAAGAATTTTAAAAATAACTTCAGATACTGTATAGGAAATGAAAGTAATTTGTCTTGCCAAGGTAACCATCACAGAATAAATTAATTACAATAAATGAATTCCTTTTTCTTTATAACTTTGGCATTAAACAGATATTCATAGTACAACATATCTGATTTGTCGTGTTACTGAAGCCACTTTGCTGTCTATAATAGTAGCCTTAATTGAAGTTGACAAAAGTATTAATTACTCTAATTTTTTTTTCTCAATATAGAAAAGGTACATTTTGAACTGGAGAAATTCTTTGTGGGAGCTTAGTCTACACGAAAGTTGCTTCGTAGCATTAAATATTTCCCATAGTAGAGATGACTGTCTTGGAGGCTGAAAGTACGTGTTCAGTGTGATTGAAAGTTATTTCACCTTGTATATACTTCCAATGAAAATGGGAGCAAACTGGGGCAAGGCAGATCTGTCCTCGCAGCAGCTTCTCTGATAAGCCTGGGAAAGAAGGGAAGTTGACGTATGCATTTCTTGGACAGAGGAGCAGTGCAGTCTTTCAGGCACACAGGTGTGGCCAGGAAAATGCCAGAGGAGCTGATTACAGAGCTCTCCTGAATAATGCCTTGTGTTCCATCACCGAGCAGTGTTACTAGATTATAATTTTCCTTAATGTAAAACAATCTTTTTCACCAAAAATTTGAGTTGAGGGTCCATTATGAATTCTTATCATACACACAAGCAAATTTGAATGAATCTGGCAGAGCACCTGCTGAGGAAAATTCAAGTGTCCTTTCTGCATTTCACTTGGTGCAGAAAAGAGCTTTTGCATAATTGGTGGGAACTCACTTTAAAAGTTTCTCCCATTTCATTGATAATGCAGATAAGAACATTTTAGCATGGGCAGGCTGAAGTACTGTGATTAAGTGAAATCTCACAGCAGTGCTGCTTACAAGGATAGCAAGTCTGTTGTGGCTTTGAAGTCAGCATGTTTGTTTATAAGTGATGAATAATAATCAGGAAGAATAGTTTCTAGTGAGGAATTATCCTTTCTTGGGGGGATAACTTCTATTTCAGTGTAGCCTGCTATGGGAGGGAGCTAGAAGAATTAAGTTTTAAGTAACAGAAGTCAGACTAGCTGCTCTAGTAACCTACATTTAGGGATAGCATGTTCATTTGAAGTTAATTTGAGCTGGCAGATGATCTCTTTTATCTAGAATTAGTAAATAATGTGTGCTATTTATTATCTCTCTCTTAGAAGGTGTTGTGTGAAGTGGTGAATTACAGCTCTGAAATCTGAGCCTGATCCTAGCTGTGTGCTAGATATGTAATTTACCTTTCCTCATGTTGTTTTAATACCAAAGACGGGATTAAGAGAGTTGCAAGGAGTATTTTTATTTTCTTGTTGGAGAGCTATTTCTCTCATATTTCCTAAAATGGCTTGGATTTATGTAACATTAAGTCAGTTTGCTTGGAAATTTATATTCTGAGGTCACGCATTTATTGAAGATTAGTTTCGATCAAGTATTAATGAGCCCCAAAAAGAGAAGTTAAAATAGAATATGTTTTTCTGACTGGTCCAATATCTTTGTTATAAATCATTACGTATTCAAGTGAACAGATAAGGATTTAATTGTGTTCTTACTTCTAAAGGGTCAAAAAGGTTTTACAAGTACATACTCTTAAATGTTTCTTAGTGTCGTCCATCTTACTGTGATGGAGGAAAATTCCATAATGCAAGCTGGAACCTTTTTTTAATCCTTTGAACTCACCTGGATTGAACACCCCAGGGAAGCTGCTGTTTTAATGGATTGATGTATTTATTCATTTATTCACATAGTGCTGATCTTGGGCCAAGTTTTTTTTTCAGTCTGTCTTGAGCACCTCTTGTGAGAGTACTTGTAATCGGATGAATGATACTGTGTCAGAATGTTCAAAAATGAAAACCTAGACTTATAACTTTTTCTCATCATCCTACAAAATATAGAAATAGATGTGTGGTTGCAGTGAATCACATTTTATGCCTTACTCAGTTCACGTGGTTTAACAGCTGATTCATATAGAAAAGCTATCTAATCCTGCACTTGGTGGCAGGAGACATGCCAAGAAAACAGTCCTGGTGCAGTCAGAATACCATCTTCTCTGGAGAGCCCTATGGCCTGTAAAATCAATGATTTGAAACTATGGATGTATTGATTTACTTTAATTTCTAGATTGTTCAAACTTGTATTTTGTGAAAGGAATGTCAATATTCTCTAGTTTATCCTGTTTCACCAGGGGTTTGGAGTAGATGATCTCCAGAGGTACTTTCCAACCTAAGCTATTCTGTATGTTTGGGGAAATGAGGATTTGTTTTGAAAGCATAAGCTATAAAGCTCTCAAAACCCTAATAGCAAATGAGTGATAATTTTAATTGTTCAAGTAAAAGAAAGTGTAATGCTTTTGCTTTTCAAAAAGATTGAAGAGGAGCAAGGATCTTTCCCCATAACTTACAGGCCTGAAGTAACAAGCCATATTTAGTAAATATTTACACTGCACAGTTCAAAGCTTCTGGAGGAACCTGCCAAAAACCTAAACCCAAACACCATCTCCCCAAAACAACACTTCCCTTTGGGTTGTACAATCTGACGGAACTTTTCAGTTTCTGCGTATATATTCATGGTCTGTCGGATGTGGAAATCTTATTCTAAGTACTGGCTATCAGAATTTTATTTTCCTTTGTTTTGTCCAGAAGGCTTGGCTATTGCATATGTGCAGATCTGGAGGACAAAGTATACGTTTGCATGGCATTTTTTTGTCGGAAATACAAGACCCATAACCAGGTATCATTACTGGGTGATGGGAAGAGGTGAAAGCTCAGTGAAAATGAAAAATTTTGCTGAACAATCCTATTCACAGTTTCATAGTATGACTATGTGAAATAATAACAGTGCTGCTTGTGATTAAGTTCACGAAAAACTTCTTAAATTTTCTGGGTGGTAACTGTGCTGTGCTTGTTTGCAACATTCAGAAGTAACCTGCTAGCAGTGATGAATATCAGTCACGAATTCAAGTGATTTGTCAAGAATATGAGAGGAGCTAATGTTTCACGGTTTCTTACTCAAAACTGTAAAAACATAGAAGCCAGTGCCCACTGTTAACATAGGCAACAGTTTTTAGTGAATTTCAATTTAGTACACATAATATTGGGTTTTTCCATGGTTCACAATTTAACTGAATATTTTAAATTTATAAAAACATTTCAGAAGTAACTACACTTATAGTTTTAATATCTTCTGGGAATGTTTTCTGCAGCTATACAGAGGTGTGGATTTCATATGAAAGCAATTGAATTGCTTCAGGCTAATGAGTTACCACTTGTCATCTCTGACTGCTCTACTTCCAAAGCAGAGTGTGTTCCAAAGGTCTTTGATTTAAGATTTGACATTATATATATGTATGAGCTTGTGTGTTTAGGAAGAAAAAAAATCCAACCTAAAAAAAACAAGTCAAAACTAACAAACATATTTACAAATATATATAAAAATGTGTGTGAGCTTTGCTGGTTTTTTTTTGTTTTTTTTTTTTAAATTGGTCTCATTCTTCATTATGCAGAACTGCCTTAATTAGGCTCTGAATAGGGTCATGGTGGTCAGTAAGGAAGACAGTGGCTATTGGAGTCCTGTAACTCCAGCAGTCAGATTGACTGTTCCTGTTCATGCTGGGTGAGTTCAGAAGCTTAATTTATCTGTTACCACCATCACTCCAATGCCAGTAACATAACACCTATCCTTTATGTAATCCTTCCCTTGCTGCAGCCAGCTGATAAAAAGCCAAAAAGAACAACTTTTGATGAAACTGGATGTACGTTGAAGCAGGAGAAGGAAAGAGGAATCTGTTAAAAACAGTAGAACAGAATAAAATGTGTTTGGTGTGCAGGAAATATTGTTATGCAAAATGAAATATATTAATTAAAAAATAATGTGCTGCCCTTTGTAATTTGAATGAGAGAAACAAGTTAGTAGAAATCTGGGACAGACAATTTTGAGTTTTTAGCCTTTCATGATGGAATTGCGAAAGCAATCATAATTGGGCACTAAAACTTCCGTATTTCAAAATATTCATGAGGTGCTCCAGTATTTGTATTGTATGGGGTCCGTCTTTGAATTTGAACATAAGCAAAGTACTTCAAGCAGATCACCTAGTTTTGTTAGCTCATCGTGTCCTATTGAACCAAGCCAGTGCCTGGAACGTGTTACTTTCAGTCCGTGGGGTTGTTACAGCTACAAGGCATTAAGGTAAACAATAAAAAAAGTAACTAAATCTCATATTCCGAGAACACCAGTGTCATATATGAAATAACTGCCATGGCATTTGTTGTGTTAAGTCTGCAGCATGTTTCATGTGCTGCAGTAAGAAGCTGAGCAGGGGATCTCCAGATACCTGGCATTTCTGCACCGTGGGTTCCACCCCCCTTGTTTTAAAGTGAGCGCTGTCTCCTTCAGCGCCGTGCAGGACAGCGGGCGGCACGTCAGCTGACTCAAGTATTAGTTTCATGGTACAGGAGGAAATGAAGTGTTTGATTCCAAAAGTTTTCACTTCTTCGGTGCAATGGTAAGCATATTGTTGCTGGTTAGGGGCATTTTTTTAGCACGATGTTATAATTAAGTTAAGGAAGTGAATCTTTATTCCTTGGAGTGTTTGCTACAGGTGTCTGTTCGATTAGACAGTTTGGGGAGTTAGGAAAACCCAGGCCAGCTCCTCCTCTGTTGACCTTTTGCGGGGAGGAGGGGGGGGAGTCAAGAGTGATACAGGCATAAAGTGGCAAATTATTACAACTACATGGCTTCATCCGTATTACTGTCCTGTTTGGTTCTTGTTAAATGATTTAATTTATGCTGGTAAATTTACTGATACAGAAGATGCCTTCTGAAGTTTGATATTGCTAAGTCATCCTCAGTTAAGTATGTGGCGTGAAGGTTTATATTTAGAACTTCAGTGCAGCAATACGCGTAGGAATAGAAAATTGCTTTCTTTCTCACTTGGCTGCAAATAATTAAAGTTCAGAGTTAGCATATAAATCATTGCTTCAGTGTATGATTTTTCAAGTGTGTTTTTCTGATAGTGAATTAAACAAGCTAGTCTGACTGTATAAATTAATATTCTCTTTTTCATAATATTTTCTTTTGCTTCAGCAACATATATTCATGTTTCTCAGCAAGTTCTGGACAGTAATCAGGAGAGATGAGAAACTCTTAGATCTTGGAAAAATGAAATCTTTATACCACCATGGTGACACAGCAAATCAAACTTTTTTCTGTGCATTTCTGTAACTTGATATTTGATTGGCGTTACCTTTGGAAAGAAAACATGTCCCATAACTATATACACAATAAGATCATGTTAAATTCAGAGGATGAGATAATTTTCTTGGGGGTTTGTGTAAGTTTCTCCAAGTGATTGGAACTAGATTTCCAACAATGATGGAGTTGATATTGAGGAAACTGTGCACAGGATACAATAAGCTGCATGGTCCTCCCTTGTTACCACTGCCAGCTGTAGGGTGATGTGCAGGGGACCTCTTGTATCTTCCTCACTAGTTCCAGATTGCTGTGTTTAGCTGTGATTAGCTCTGTTTGCCTTTATGGAAAGTGTGAAGTGCAATCCCTGAGCATCGAATTAACGAGAACACAAATATCCATACGGTACCCACCTCACCTAGTTTTCCTTCCAACAGCAATGGTCATTTCAGGCTGTAGGTTGGCGTTTAGTATTTCGCCGACTGGAATTCAAATTTTGTTCCATTGGAATAGCATGGGGTTTTCCTCTATGGGTAGTATATTGGACTGTTTTTTGTGTATGTTTATTTTCAGTATTTCAGTATTTGTGTAGAGGAATAAAGGAGGAAAATAGAATCTTATAGGGAATATGAAGAAGGTGTTTATTTTTTCCTCTGCTCTCTTGTGTTGTTGAGCTAATAACACAATGTTTAAAAAGAAAAAATTACCTGGTTATTGTAAATTGGCAAGACTATGGGATGGGTTTTGCATATATATACTGTGGAAGCATTTTCCTCTCCCTCTCTGCCACGTATGTGTGTATGCCTTCCTACTGTTCTCCTTTCCACCTTCATGCCTGATTTTCTGTATCCTTTTAACAGTCTCTTTCCCATAGGTATAGATTGTGCAGCCAGAAGGATCAGGCTTAGCTTTTTGAAATGCATCTTAGTAATCAGTGAGTGGTTGAACTTCTATCCTGAGACTCCTGGCTAAATCTACAGCAATACCATGCAGTAAATGTGACATGCAGTGTTTGCAAAGCCTTGGATATCCTGTAATGCAACAATGTGACTTGTAGTTTGAAACCTCTGTATGAATGTGTATCTTCATGTTTCATGGAATCATTTTGACCTCCAATTATATATTTACAGGATTGGATTTATACCTATAAGTAATTTTTGTTGATTTTTCATATATAGCTATTGTGCAAAAAGAACAACATGTCTGCTGAGATATGTTTACTGTATTTATATATTTCTATGAAATTAAAATTCTTTTTAGTAAGTTATGTTTTCTATTTTTTCTCTTTTTTTTCCCCATGTGGTTTTGTTGTCGTGTAGAGCTCTGGAATTGAAACATTAGTGGAGGAGCTTTGCTCCAAACTGAAAGACCTTCAGAGTAAGCAAGGTGAGGAAAAAAATGTTTAAACTTCTGAGGCCTTGTATTGTCTTTATCAACTGTGCAACATTCTGAGTCAGAGGTGGGTGTGGGGGAGTAGGCTGTTATTTCAGTAGCTTTTAGTACAGGCCATGCAATTTTAAAATACATTTGAATAATTTCATTCAAACAATTTGAGCAATTTTGCACTGGTATGCTCTGTTTACCTAAGAAGTAGCCACTCACAAATGGAGTTTTCTTCATGAAAAGCTATAACTGTTCATAGCCAGCTATGCCTGCTTTTTTAGTAAATATTCCAAATTCAGCATCCCTTTCCCTACCAAAAGTAATGAAAATAAAGTAGGCTTGATTCTGTTCCTTTTGTGTATTGATGCTTGCAAAGAGTAGATTTGCCTCAAAATAATTATGTGGAAACTATTCCTGTGAAAAGCATCCAAAATAGCCATCACTACTTAATATTTCTGGGCTACAGGGGAATGATAATGGGCACTTTATGATGTCAAGCTTAGGGGAGGGAGCATAATGTAAAGTTGTGTTGTCTCCAGTGAAAGTTCATCACACATAAATGTTTGTTCAGGCAACACAGAAGGAGCCTTGGACACTTAAAGTAAAATTAATATGCTTATCGTGTAGCATAAGTAGCTGTAAATAAGAGATAAACATTTACCTGCTTAAAGCATGATTTGAGCTGTTTCCATTCCCTTTTTTTTGTTTTTAAACTGTAATTATAAGTCAGCTCTTAGTATTTCATAATGCTGTGAACTTCTTCCTGAGCTGAAGTGATGCTGAGCATTTATTTTGAAAAAAATAGTATGTCTCAATTTTTTTTATATTTTAAAGGTTTTAATATAAAGAATTAGAAAATTTTCCTTCACCTCTCACACAGGAAATATGCCTTTACATCCACTCAAAGCTCAGCAACTACTGCAAGGATATTTCCTTTTAGTGAAACACATGGGAAGTTAGATGTGGCCAATGATAAAAACAGTTAAATAGTTGATTTTTTAAGAAATATTTTTTGTGTCTGTAGCAGTGCAAGAAGGAGATAAGGATTTGGATACAAAACAATTAAACATTCAGCAGGAATTCTCCTAAGTGGGGCATTACTATCCATGTGGTTGCATGGACCTGCTGGCCGGTCATGGTTGGTCAGACTTGCAGGAGTGGACAACTGTGAAAAACTTGAATCTTGGGTGGTAATTTGTAATTTCTTTGTTATTTACAGTGTTTTATGGAAATTTTACTACTATTACAGTTATACATCCTGGTGTTTTCTGTTAAATACTGTTATAAAGTATACTGGCTTTTTTGAGTTTTTCTGTTAAGCGTTTGGAATTTTCTTCCAAAACAGAGGAGAAGATTCACAAAAAGTTAGAAGGCTCTTTGACTCCTGAGACTGATTTATCTCCCACAGCAAAGGATCAAGTAGAAATGTATGCATTTTTTTTCTTATTATCTGAGATGCTTTTCTCTTTTTGCTCCCGTATTTTAACACAGTGAAGTTAACTTAGTGGGGAATCTGGAGTTTTGTGGATATTAAGAAATACATTTATTTTCCTGCCATCTTCTTTTGTTAATATTATATATTTAAATATAAGCACTTGGTACCATGGGCTAGTTTAATTTCTGTTGAAGTCCTGACTGCTTTCATTTGACTATATACAGACCTCAAACCATACTTTATTTTAGTTTCCTGAAGACTAAGTCAACCAGACAAAAACCTTTAAAACAGCATTAGTTGACATGTAGATTTGCAGGGAGGGAATCAGCTGTTTACTGGATTCAGAACTCACTGCCTTCTATTGCAGAAGTGGCAAACAAACTCTTGTATAACCTTTAAACTCTTAATAACCAAAGTGATCTCCTAGTTACCAAGTACCTGAGTCCAGTGTTACTGAACTACCCAGGAGTTTTATCATTGACCTCTCTTGGAGATGCAACTGCTTCTGTATCTCTTAATAGTAGCAACAGCCTAGTGGAGTTGTTACTAAATGGATGATCCATCTTCAGGGAAGTAATTGTGCTAATGCGCATTTAACTTAATTGACTTCTAAAAATTTTTAATAGGTTTTCATTGAAATATATGTGATTCAGTATAAATCTCTCTACCACCAAACACATGCTACTTTAAATGTTGCAGAAGACCATATTTTAATCTTGTACCTCTTGCATAAAGCTGTTAAGCATCTTAAACTACTCAAAACCTAATCTTTTTTTAATAGCTTTTTCTTAATAACCGAATGATCAAACTATGCAGAACTTAACAGATAGTGTCTCATTTCACAAACGAGAATTTTAAAAACTGAAATTCAGGACTGAACTAACTGAAATTCAGGATTTCCTCATTTATGATCTAAAACATTTAAGAAGACTGTAGTGAATTGCCACATTATCTGATAAACCTGGAACCACTGTTGTAAGCATCCACAATTTCTCTCTACAGTAATGTTTAGCAGTCTCTGAAAAGGGAATTGTTTTACTTGTATGCAGTATATTGCTAAACATATATTGATATAAGCACTTTTAAAACTAATTTTCATTTTCCTTTTGATATCATTCAAATAGTGCAATGAGTGGCATGTGCATATGTAGTGCAAACTAGATTTTTAACAATTAGACAGGTAGTGTTTTGCATTATTTTTAGTACTACTTTCTAATCTTAATGCTTATCTGAAGCTCTACGATCCAAATGTCCCTTTTGTTTTGTTTTCAGGTACTATGAAGCATTTCCTCCTCTTTCTGAAAAGCCAGTTTGCCTGCAGGAAATTATGACTGTATGGAATAAATCCAAAGTATGCTCTTACTCTAGCTCCTCATCTTCATCCACTGTTCCACCAACTAGCACGGATACATCTTCTCCAAAGGACTGCAATAGTGAAAGTGAAGTAACTAAAGACAGAAGTAATAAAGTATCTGCCACTGTACCGGAAAGAACCCAGCAGAAGAAGAGTAAAAACGAGAAAGAAAACAAGTTTAGTAACAACACTGTCGAAGAGAAGCCTGTTTTGTACAAAAAGCAAGTCCGACATAAGTCTGAGGGGAAGATGCGTCCCCGCTCCTGGTCATCTGGATCCAGTGAGGCTGGCTCAAGTTCTAGTGGTAATCAAGGTGAATACAAGGCATCAATGAAATGTATTAAAGTAAGACACAAAACAAGAGAGGTTCGGAATAAAAAAGGGCGTAATGGGCAGAGCAGGCTGTCAGTGAAATCTGGTGAAAAGGCTGATAGAAAAGTCCACAGTGGAAGCAGCAGCAGCAGCGGGTCCATCAAACAACTGTGCAAAAGAGGTAAAAGGCCATTAAAAGAAATTGGAAGAAAAGAAGCTGGCGGTAGTGATGGAAAAGATTTGTATTTAGACAGTAGAAATGAAAAGGAATATAAAGAAGAGCCCTTGTGGTATACTGAGCCGATTACGGAGTACTTTGTTCCTCTTAGCAGAAAAAGCAAGCTGGAGACTACATACCGCAACAGAGAAGATAGATGTGGAGTAACATCAGAGGCTGTAGAAGAGTTGTCTGAATCAGTGCATGGTCTTTGTATTAGCAACAATAATATTCATAAAACATACCTCGCAGCAGGTACTTTCATCGATGGTCACTTTGTAGAAATGCCTGCAGTTCTAAATGAGGATATTGACCTCGCTGGGACCTCAATATGTTCTCAACCAGAGGACGACAAATATTTAGATGATGTTCATCTGTCAGAACTAACGCACTTCTATGAAGTGGATATTGATCAATCCATGTTGGATCCTGGTGCCTCAGATACGATGCAAGGGGAGAGTCGGATTTTAAATATGATTCGACAGAAGAGTAAAGAAAAAACTGATTTTGAGGCAGAATGTTGCATAGTGTTAGATGGAATGGAGTTGCAAGGGGAAAGTGCAATATGGACTGATTCGACCAGCTCTGTTGGTGCTGAAGGGTGGTTCTTGCAAGATCTTAGTAATTTAGCTCAATTTTGGGAGTGCTGTTCATCTTCTAGTTCTGGTGATGCAGATGGGGAAAGTTTTGGAGGAGATTCTCCGATCAGATTCTCCCCCATCCTAGACAGCACAATGCTTAATTCACACATGCTTGCTGGCAATCAAGAGCTCTTTTCAGATATTAATGAAGGGTCTGGTATAAACTCTTGTTTTTCAGTGTTTGAAGTGCAATGCAGTAACTCTGTTTTACCATTTTCTTTTGAAACACTCAACTTGGGAAATGAAAATGCAGATTCTAGTAGCACTGCTAATATTCTTGGGAAAACACAGTCTAGATTGCTAATATGGACCAAAAATAGTGCCTTTGATGAAAATGAACACTGTTCTAATCTTTCAACAAGAACCTGTAGTCCATGGTCACACTCGGAAGAAACACGTTCAGACAATGAGACTATAAATATTCCATATGAAGAATCCACGCAATTTAATGCAGAAGATATTAATTATGTAGTTCCTAGAGTGTCTTCGAATTATGTAGATGAAGAAATTCTAGATTTTCTGCCAGAAGAAACCTGCCAGCAACAAGCTAGAAGTTTAGGAGAAATGCCCACTTTGATTTTCAAAAAGAAATCTAAGCTAGAATCTGTCTGTGGTATTCAGCTAGAACAAAAAGCAGAAAGTAAAGACTATGAAGCTACACAAGGGTGTAGGGAAAGCAGTCCACATGGAGATGGCTACAGCTCAGGGGTTATTAAAGATATTTGGACAAATATGACAGACAGAAATTCTGCAGCAATGGTAGAAATAGAAGGAATAGAAGATGAATTGTTTTCAACTGATGTAAATAACTATTGCTGCTGTTTGGATACAGAAGCAAAAGTTGAAACCCTCCAGGAACCCAATAAAGCAGTGCAAAGATCAGAGTATCACCTTTGGGAAGGTCAAAAGGAGAATGTAGAGAAGAGAGCCTTTGTCTCAAACGATTTATCAAAAGTAGATGGTGGTGACTATACCACACCATCAAAACCCTGGGATGTTAACCAGGATAAAGAAAACTCATTTATACTTGGTGGTGTATATGGGGAGCTCAAAACATTTAACAGTGATGGAGAATGGGCAGTGGTGCCACCTAGTCACTCAAAGGGGAGCTTACTGCAATGTGCAGCTTCTGATGTGGTGACAATAGCTGGTACAGATGTTTTTATGACTCCAGGTAATAGCTTTGCTCCTGGCCACAGGCAATTATGGAGGCCATTTGTATCATTTGAACAGAACGAGCAATCAAAGAGCGGAGATAATGGATTAAATAAGGGTTTTTCTTTTATCTTCCATGAAGACTTACTGGGAGCTTGTGGTAACTTTCAAGTCGAAGAACCAGGGCTTGAATACTCTTTCTCTTCCTTTGACCTGAACAATCCATTTTCACAAGTTCTTCATGTAGAGTGTTCATTTGAGCCAGAAGGAATCGCATCTTTCAGCCCTAGTTTTAAACCCAAGTCGATTCTGTGCTCTGATTCAGACAGTGAGGTTTTACACCCCAGGATATGTGGTGTTGATCGAACGCAGTACAGGGCTATACGGATTTCTCCGAGGACTCACTTTCGCCCAATTTCTGCATCTGAACTTTCTCCAGGTGGTGGAAGCGAGTCAGAATTTGAGTCAGAAAAAGATGAGGGAGGTATTGCTGTCCCTCCTCAAGTAGATGTATTTGAGGATCCACAAGCAGATCTCAAACCTCTGGAAGAAGATGCAGAAAAAGAAGGGCATTATTATGGAAAATCAGAGCTTGAATCTGGAAAATTCCTTCCCAGATTAAAGAAGTCTGGAATGGAGAAGAGTGCACAGACATCACTGGATTCCCAAGAAGAGTCAGCCGGGATGTTGCCAGTAGGAAACCAAGATCCCTGTTTAGAATGCAGTATGAAAGAATCTCTAGAAGGGAGAGTGGTGGAGAGCTCTAAAATAAACTGCAGAATAGTGGAGCCACGTGAGGAGACTGGCAGGTTTTGCAGTTGTAAAGCAGGGTGTCATTTCCCCACGTACGAGGATAATCCTGTTTCTTCAGGAGAGCATGAAGAGGTATGTGGATATATAAAATTACAGAATTTGCAGCTGGCGGCTGATAACCAGCAGTTTGTCATGTGACAGTTCAGTATAAATGTTTGTGATTGTATAGATCTCTAGAAAATACAGTTTTGTAGAGAAACTGGAGGTTCCATCTGAACATAAGAATAAACTTGCTTATTGTAAGGGTGACCGAGTGCTGGCGCTGGTTGCCCAGGAAGGTTGTAGAGTCTCCATCCTTGGAGATTTCAAAAGACATCTGGAAAAGGTCCTGGGCAGCCTGCTCTACTGGGCCCAGCTTGAGCAGGGGGAGTTGGACATGATGACCTCCAGAGTTCCTTTTGAAACTCAGTCGTTCTGTGATTCTGTGAAAAATAAACCATCTTCAGGTATTTTGGTGTCATCTTGCATACCTTTAGAAATATATGCATGTGTACACTCATGTGGCTTTAAAATCTGTTTACCTTAGGTTTTTAGGTTATCTGATTTACATATAAAATGTTAAAATGTGCATAAATTTTGAGTAATGAAATATTACTGATTTTGATTCAAACATATTTTAAAATTCTGAAGAAAAAGATCTGAAGCCAGTCTTTTCAATATAGTTACTTCCAAGTAGAAGAATTTGGAGTTGAACTACTGGATGTAAACTTCAGCAAAGAAAGGCTTGTAAAAAGGCTTAATTGTCTGGAAATTAAAGCATGCTCTTGTCAGCATCGAGCCAAAAAAAAATAAAACATGGATGCAAAATATCCATCACTACCACAGTACTATAAGAAAGACTCAGCATAACTATGGGTTAAGCTCAGAGTTTTCTTTCTGGTAATTTTAGCCATAAGTTAAGTAATAGTCAAGGTAAAAAATCCTTTCTAGCCAAAAATACCCTGAGTTTTTCTTGCTGTGAGCTCCCTCTGCTCTTGAGTAGAAACATGTAACTATGAAAATAAATTAGATGTGTGGCCACCCCAGAGATATTGTCTGGATAGGTATAAGTTGCATCTTACATTTTCTTTTGCTTACATCTTACATTTTCTTTTCCTCTTCAGCCTTCTCTTCCACATACTCAGCAGTTGTAGGATTTACATTTGGAGGAAGTTTTTCCATTTTCAACTGAAGAGTTGCACCCAGCTTGTGTTGTGCAATTGCATATTTCTCAATTACAAGTTTGAAACACTAACTCATATAGGCAAGCTAACCTTTCTCTTGCTAAAACTGAAGCTCACCTTTTTGTTCAACGAAATCAGACTTTCCTATTTTCCTTCTTCCTTATTTGCTTCTTCTCTCATCCTCCTTTAAATTGATTGCTTCTTTTCCCAGCGTCAGTAAGTCGATATCTGCTGCTTGCACAAGAGAATCAAGTTTGTGACTTTTCTAGACCCTTTCTAGACATCTTGGTTCCTGCTGCTCTGTTAAGTTAACAGAGATGAAGTGGCTTCAGAAATCTTTACTGGAGTCTGGGAAGTTTCTGTGTTTGCCAGGCCTTGCGGAAAGAGTCGTCAAAAAAATTAATAAACTTAGACTGTAAGAACAGATTCTGGAATTGCCTTTTAGCAGGAGTAGCTGAAATCTAACTTCATCATGCAGTAGGGCATAATGAACAAACAAATGATTATACAGTTATTTGTGACAGCAAGAGCCTGAAGTTCCTTCCAGCCCTTTTTAGATCTTCTTTCTGGATGTGTAGTGATCTGTGAGGCTGCTTATTCTCATCTTCACTTCAACCACTTATCCATTCAAGAAACTAGTAAATGGCTGGTAAAAGTTTACAGTGGTACTGTAGTTTATGGTAGGTCTGGGGCTTGTAAAAAGTCTTTTGGTAGTGAACAGTGCTCAGAAAGCTCTGGTATTTTATTTTATTTAAGTTTCTTAGTGCAAGAGGAAAACCTACTGCTTCCCTTGCTCAGGTCACATGATTTTGTAGGCATTTTTGTAGCTTCAAAGTGATAAACCACTGAGAAGTACAAAGGGCCAACAACCCTCTAAGCAGTCTAGACTCCAGTTTAGTTTGCAATTAATCTCTTCCTGGGGGGCTTAGGGAGCTTGATTACCCCCTAAGCTCAGACAGCATGGGTTAACTCATCCTCCTGTATCTAGTGTGTCTCAAGAAGGTGTGAGCACGCTCTGGGCTTTTCTAAGCACCAGTAGTTGGAGTGTGAAGGTAATTGGCTGTTTGGCTCATTGAAAGTGTCTGTAAAAGATATGTGTAAGCTTTTTTTCTTTTTAAGAATGGTATTTATTTTCATGAGCATTAAGCAAAATCAATATAAAATACCTAGAATGAGGACAGTCTAGGAGAAACTTTTTTGTGGACACCCCACACATACATGCATGGGGGAAAAGCAGGCACTATGGTCAGGACTGATTAGTATAGATCAATATTTGTAAAGATTTTTTTTTTAATGAAACTTTCTGTGTTTCTGTGCTTGACTTAGGACAGAAATTGCAGTCACTGTTTAACTCAGTCATCTAATTTAAAGTTTGAGTTGTGTTCTGAGGTACCTCCAATATTTTTGCATAAATAATGGATGTGAAAATACTAATATAAACCCCAGTGTAATAGTAACACATTCTGTTTTGCATCACTTAAACTTGAGTTATATATGTGCTGTGCAAACACACATCTCTGAATACCTCCTATTTATAAACAAGACTGTAGGAGAATCTGGTTCAGTTTCCTCCCTCTTACCTTCTATATTGGAGCACTTCTTTTAGAATTACAGTTTATTTTGCAGCAGGAATTTGCAAATAGCTCCTGCAGAATTTTTTCAAACATGAATGGTATTTATATACCTAGCCATAAGATTAAAAAAAACTAAAATCAAACCAACAACAAAATGACACCAACAAAATAATATTTTTTTTTGCAGTCCAAACCAAACAACCTCAACAAAAAACCACCAGCACTTGCCACTCAAACACCTACATAAAACCCCACAAACACAGCTCCCTTGCTCCCCCAAAGGACAGTCCCTTTTCTTCTGAGTAAATGCTCCTACCGTTTAGCTGTGGAGTCATGGGTAAGTGCACAATCTGGACCAGTTAATGGCCTGTGAATAATATACCAACACTGCATCTCCTGTCAACAAATCTTATATGGGCTCCAATCCAGCAGGTGTGCTCTAAGAATGCTCATACTGTTGGGTCCTCGAGATAGATACAAGGAGCTGTGGGGTTTTAAGGTCTGAACATACCTAAGGTTTTGGAGATGAGGAAATTTTACTGACAAAAACTGTGTCTGTGGATCTCATGACTGAATTGGCCATGAGATTTGGTGAGGTTCTGTGCTGGACTGGAGTAATGCAATGTAAATGCATAATCCCTTTAGAAAGGGCTGTCAAGAGAGGAAGGGAAGCGGGGTGCTTTATAAACATTGGTTTTGAAGTCAGCAATGTAGAAGATAAGCTGCCATAAATCCAGGTAGTGATAACAGGGTGACGAAATTCAGAGACGTCTGCTGTGTGCCTTAAATCAGGGGAATCAAGTGAAAAAAGAGCATGTAGAGTCATCCACATACAAAGCAAAGGACTGACTGTGAAAGAGTGAGTAATTTGGGGACTACCTAAGACAGGACTGGTCCATATAGTTCTTGTTAAGTGCTGATCATGGCAGGTGATGAAAACACCTACAAAAGACTCTTAAACGCTAACCTTCTAATTAAGAAAACATTATTTTGCAGAGATATTGAAGGGCTTGTATGAAAGGACTTAAAAAAGATAGAGTTCACAATAACAGTTTAAAAATCATGAGGAAAAAACCCCAAGGTTTAAACAAAGCCAGTAAAAAAGATTTGGTACACCTCAAAGTTATAGAAGTAAATCAGAAACAGAAAGATGACAGAAAGATACTTGAGAAACAGAACAAACAAGCTTGGAAAGCTGTGATAATGTGATATCCAAGGTATTGATTAGTGCATCTATTGTCATTGTTAATGAAAAGACAGATACTACACTTTCAGCTAGTCATAGGAATATTCACCTGAGTATCATGAAAAGCAGCAACTAATTTGAGAAAAGCGTACTAGAGTACTTGTTTGAGAACACATGGAAGATAAAAAATATATAAAAAGCATATCATGTTTTTAAAGAGGAAAAGGGAACTCAGGGAAAATGGAACCAATGACCCTCTTAAATTCTGTAAAGAAATACTCTAAATTGTAAATGTCCCAAATGCATGGGTAACAGAGAAAGTTTCCAAGTATTACTTTAGAAGAAAGATTGCACTCTCAGAATAACAGTCAGTGGCTTACTGGAGGACAACAGAGATGATTATTTTTTCTAGTGTGTGGCATGTTTATGAAAATCCCTGATGATAACTAAGTGGGAAAGTCTGCAGTTACACTACAAGACAGGATTAGAATCAAAAGGTTGTTAAAGTGGAGCAGTGCCTGAAACATAAAATGTAATCCTGCAGGGGCAACTAAAATTTCTACAGAAAATAATAACCCTCTTTACAAACACAATGGGAGGAGTGACAGGTGAGGCAGTGATGTGAAACAGAAAAGCTTCTTCAAATAGATCACAGTTGAGTGTAAATCAGAAATGACACACTGCAAAAGACAGCAAGATTGAGATCCATGAACAGGAATGCCCTCCTGTAAGAGGGGAGTTGCTCTGCTGGAGTACTGGGGCTCTGTGTATCAGGAAAGATGTCTTGAGGAGAGAACACAAAGGTCACTGCTTACTAAAACAGAGTGAAGGAACTGGGGCTATTTTATCTCAAATAAGAAAGACTCAGAGCAGAGGCAGCAGTTTTGCAGAAGGCATGTTCACGGTTAGTGGAGATAAGGGAAAAGCTGTGTTGTGCTGTAGGCTCTGGTAGACACAAAGGAACTTGATGTTATGACTTTATATCACAGGGAAATTGAAGAATAAGAATTCTCACCAGACAATGAGCATACTAGTGGAAATTCTGCCTTGATGAGACTGAATGTAAGAATGATGCATTGTAGTTGAGTCCAGCTTTGTGCAAGAGTAGAGGTTAGATTATCTCATAGAGTCCCTTGCACATATATTTTCAGTGAAATTCAACAATGAGGTTACTGCCAAATAGGTTTTAATAATAGGAAGTCTAGACTCAGCTCCCTTTGTTCATTTGCGACAGGCTTCTTGAGCCAAATGTATCTTCACTAGGTGGCTGATGAACTAAATTAGGACCTGATCTTTTGGAATGGGACTCAATGGATTCAGTGCTGCTTTGACTTCTGAATTATTCATGTGTTGTATGTTTCCTGATAGTAAGGGGTTGCAGAGCAGGTTCGAAGAAATCTGTGCTAACAGATTAATGTGATTTTTTCTGTCAGTTGTAGCACTTCTGATAATATTCATTCAGACCATAGTGAGGCTTTAGTGCTTATTCTGTTCACATTCTCATGTCACCCTTGTCAGTCGTGACCCTTGTCAGCAAGCATTCTGAAGCAGTACAGCTAGTCAGTGATGGTGCTTCCAAATTAGTATTTAATAGTCTAGGAGAAGCCTCAGTTACCCTACGCCTAGCTATAAAACCAGAAAGGAAACCTAGCAGTCTTCTCTCTGACTAGCAGCAAAACTGGGACTGAAACAGCATTGCAGCTGGTTTTGCCCTGCTGTCTATGAGTTCAGCTTAAGAATAATGTAAAATAAATATGAAGAGTTTCAGAAAGGAGAGACTTGCAGTCACAATATTTAATACCAGAACCATTCTAAATAATAGCTATTTAGTTGGTTAGCTGTACAATTTAGTAAAACTTTTCATAAAACACTGGAAGCGTATATGAGTATGTGTGAGAGAGGAGAAGGAGGCATAAATTGAAAATCCTGCTTTAAAGGGAAAGATTGCCAACAAAGGAAAATAGACTCATAGTGCTATTCTGGAGTTGGTATTTTGTATTCACTGATTGGGAGTGTCTCTTTAATGCACAAAAAATTTCACAATGTGAGACTGTGCATTTCTAGGAAACACTTAAGCAACTGTAGGAAAAAACTCATTTCTTCTGCAAATGTATAAAATGGACATCAAAAGTGCCCTCTATCCCCTCCCAAACAAAAACTCTACACTGAGCTGGGAGCTCTTTGACCCGCTCCAGCTCTCCAGGTACCAGGGCTGTGACAGAAGCATAGAGGGGCTGAAGCAGCCAGTGTCAGTTCAGTCACGGAGCCATCCCACAGCAGGTGCTGGGCTCTGCCAGTGCCCCAGCCCGGGGAAGCAAGGCTGCTGCAGCTTGTTATGCCCTGCCAGACTCAAGCCGGCTTTGCTTGTAACCTGCTGAGGTTCATCCAGTTTAATCCTGTGTGCAGGTGTGACAGCAGCAGTGGGAGAGACTTTGAAGTTAATAAAGCATTGTGCCTATGGAGTTAGATGTCTCTATCTATAATCAGCACAGAGTGAGGCTTCCAGGATTGAACATATTTGTAAATGCACATATTTCTTACTACGTCCTGCTTATACTCTTGAGCTGCTGCACTTCTTTTTTATTCCTTTTTTTTTTTTTTTTTATGTTAAAGAAGACACCAACCAATGGTTTAAGTTTCTAAGAACTCAGTTTTCTGGAATTAAGGGTTTTAATTTTTGGAGGGTGGTTCCAAAAAGACTGTTCCTCAGTCTTATGACAGAAAACCAGCGTGGATAAGTTCAAATAAGTTGAATCTAGGACATGTTTCTAAATGAAGCACTCTTGAGTCACTCCTTTGGTTTGAGAGGGGCTTCTCTTTATTAAGGAGTAAGTGTTTGTAAGTTTAAGTTCTATGGGTGTGTAGTTCTACAGTAGCTTAAGGAGGAACAAAAGGATGCTCATAAATTTTCCGTGTTTAAACATTCTCAAGTTTACAGAGGAGGAACCTGGCTAGAAAGTCAGTGTTAAAACTCATTTGTTAATGTTTGTTGTAGGCAGTTGCAGTATGGTTTGTTTTTTGAATCATTCTAATATCTATAGAGGATGTTACAAGCTGGCATCTTCTTTTGAAGTCGAATGGGGTTACCTCAGGTGCAGCTATGGAACTGGGGACATGTCTGTTGTGACATGCCCTTGGTATTTTAGCCATGTCCATCAATGTCATAAGGAAAGGCCTCTGGTAAAGTTAAACTAGCATTAAAGTATGGGGGAAGGGAGAGTATTTTGGCAGTCTTAGTGAATAGATTGCTTCTAGCATAAATACAAATCATTGATCATCCTCAGAACCGCTTCTTCCTCATGTTGACACATAAATCTCTAATTTTGTGTTTTCCCATTGGGTAATGGTATTGCTAATTCATCCTTCCAAACTTTAAACATGAAATTTTGCCACTTTTTGTTCACTTTCTTTTCTGTTTTGTTTTACACTGAACTATTTGTCACGTTGGCTAACATTTCACTATACTTCCATCTCTCGGGTAGCTCTCTCCAGGTTATAAAGTGTAGGGCTGGAATTAACTTTTTTTTTCTGGATTTGTATAACTCTGTATGGGCAAAGTCTGAGCCCCAGCATGGAGTTCATCTTGGCTGTAAGAGTTCAGAGAATGGATGTTCACTGTAGTTTGACAGTCATTTCCCATTAGTGTTAAAAATTGAGCAGCGTGACCTGAAAAACTTAGGAAAATTCATTGTAATACCAGAATTTCCTCCTTTACATGTAAGTATATTATTTATGGCATAATGAAGTTTGATTATTGTCTAAACACTTTCCTATATTGAATACTAATCTGCAGAGAATGAGTGGCAGCCAGGAAAAGCAATGCTGGTGGGAAAAGGCGCTCTATTCTCCCCTTTTTCCTGCATCACAGTGTGAAGGTAAGCACCTCTGCCTGTTAGAACTAACTTGCTGTTGCACCCATGTTAGAATGAAATGCTCCTTGTTACAGACTGCAATTGCTGCAGATGAAGTGAATTTACTGTCTGTATTTAAAAAACCCACACCAGTAAGCTTCCACAAAAAATTCTCTAATCTGAGAGAGAACTGGGATGCTTCAGTTGCACTTGTAGTAGACCTCTAGCATGATTCTAAATTGGTTTTAAAAGAAAGTGGTTTTAAAATAGTCTTAGCATTTATGGAAATTTACTTAATTCCAAAGCCTGCAATTAAGTAAACAGAAAGTCTCTGATTCTGAAAACAGTTTATTACATTTTTAAATGTTTCATCTTGAAAAATACTTATTAGGTAGGTAATTCTGTAAGAATGTGAAAACATGATGGTTACCTTTTATGGCTTTACATAAATAACATGCCAGTTATTCAGTGAATGTGTGGAATCTCTCTGAGACTGGGAAGGAAAAGGATTTGTCACTTGGCCACTCCTTTCACATTGACAGTCTGGGAATTTTTCTGTCCTGCACAGAGAGCAAGTCCAGTCTTAGTAGGCAGGCTGCTCGTGACCAGAAGCAGGTGTGCTTCCAGCACTCCCAGGAATCTGTAGCATCTGACAACTAACTCAAGCCCAGGTTTTCAGTGGACCGGCAAGAATCCAGGCAGCTTTTTTTGCCTTCATATCAATTCACCTTTTCTGGGGAGAAGGCAAGAAGCTAAGTAAGAACATTCTGTATCCTGCGTTGACAGGATCTCTGGTGCTTTCTGTCGGTACAGGCTCAGGGTGAGAAAGTTTTGATCAGAGACCTGGTTCCTTAATAATCTGAAAGTAGATTAGCCAGTTACTATTTTTGGAGTGCACCTTTATGTGCAACCAACTAAACTGTGTTCTTGGTTCCAAACCAGCCTTACTTTGGTGTTTAGGACAGTTTGGGTGACTTCAAGAACATCTTAACTTTTACTTCGCTCCCAGCTATAGTAATGTGCACAGTGCGAGAGCAGATTGGCGCTCGGAACCTGCCATGTCAGAGAGAGCCGTCAGTCTTCCTTCCCGAAGCGGGGGTGCGCAGCGTCCCTCGGCAGAGCCGCGGGGCCGTGCCCGGTGGCGGTGGCCGGTGCTGGCCCCTGGCGGCGAGCGCGCGTCACTGCGGCAGCGCCTCCCCGGCGCGCGGGGCCGCGGCCAGGCCCGGGAGCTGCTGATGCGGAGCCGGGGTGTCTGTCAGGGACAACAGAGCCAGGGCTTGCTCTTTGGGACTCAGTTTTTAAACAAGACCGGGACTGTATCCTCAGAGCTGATGTTACTCTTCCACAAACCTTTTTCTGTATCCAGTTTTCAGTATGGGTACTTTTTATATATGGGTGTTAATGCATGTGATCCATATATATCTATCTACGTGATAGATGTTGGTATTATATATATAAGTTTACTCTGGTAAGTAGAAATCACAGCCATTCACATCAACTGGGGTTTTTGCGCTTCACTGAGGATCAGGCTGCTGTTTCAGTGTATACTGTATGGGTATTGAAATAGGAGTGATATGGAAGACAGTGCAGTATCAGAATTGAAAAATGTACTGAACCATTTATCATTAAAAAGTAATTCTTTCTCTTGGCACATTAGTATTTTAGGTGTTTTCAGTATCTAAGTGGCTTCTTCTTTTACTATTTGGTTATCCAGGTAGGATTTGATTAAGCTTCTGTGAGGTATTATGTTTATTTTTTTAAGCGTGTCAGACCATAAAATCCCCCACAAGCACAGAGTTTACATGGCATAGAGCGTGAATTCCAAGAATACTTCTCTGGATGCTTTAATTTATGGTAAATGTAAATAACAGTGTTCCTCAATTCTGTTTTTTCTTCCTTTGCCTCTGAAACACCCCCACAAACACAATGTAAGAGTGCTATACAAATGCCAAGGGAGAGAATGGTGTAGCAGAACTTGCAGATGTAAAGGAAGTATCCAATGATGATGAACATCTTTTAGATTTTAATATGGTAAGTTTGTCAATGGTTTTGGGGAGGAAGTTTTTTACTTATAAGGGTGGGCTACTGCATCTTTCTTTCCATCACAGTTCTCAGTCTACCCTCAAATGAAATTCCTGCAAAAACTTTCAAAAGCTTCTCTTCTCTTACTTTGTTTTTTAACCTCCTCTGCCTCTTGAGCATCGTTCTGAAAGTTCCTCAAGTTGTTGTACTTTGGGGAGTACGACCCTTTGTACAAACAGCTGTACTTCTAGTAGATAAGCAAAGCCAGTTTCCTTTGGGAATGCTTGGCATTTGCTTGTCATGAGTGTTAAACACAAGTCTTCTTTTCCTTCAACTTCTAATTTCAGTAAGTGTAGAGTGAGCTGAAGTGCACTATGAGGGCAGAAAGGGCCAGTAACTAAAGGCATAAAGATAATATATGCTGAATACTGTCCTCATTACAAGCAAAAAACCCCTGGGTTTTTTTCTGTAGGGAAAAAATTTCATGTACACATGTATTTATTGATATACCTTTAAACTTCATAGTGATGATGGCACTTAGTTTAACATTGTGGCATGCTTGCTATAGCTTTACTCATCCAGATGAAAATATATTTAAAATACATTTGCTTGAAGTTTAGTCAGATCTGTGCTGTGTTTTCTTACTATTTAATACTTACTACCAAGTTTTGGAGATAACTTTTACAGTAATTTTTCTAACATAAACTGTGATAAAGATACATCCTGAGTTCACTTTTGATTCTCTTGCTGTTTTGTGCCAATCCTAAAATTAAGGAATAGGAAAAAATAATAAAAACCCCACCTTTTTTTCCTGCTGTTCTGCAGTCCTTTCTACATAGTGGACTAAGTCAGGAAAGAGGAGGACTTGCCCTGTAATCATGGCATCTTTCTTGGACAACTACAAAACCACATAACCTCCTAGCCCAGAGAAAAGCAAGCGTGTTCTTTATTGTTCCCCATCAACACTGTCAGTTTAAATCCTTAGGTTTCTTCTGTTTATGAAGCAAGATGTGCAGATGATATAAATGCTGAGGCAAAACCAAATGGCTTCAGGAAGAAGATCTACTCCAGTGATAGCTCCAGCTCTGAAGACACAGCTTCAGAAGGTGGAAGTGAATGGGCTGATCCATGTGAGGAGGAGCTTTTTTCTCGAACTCAACTGTAAAAACTGCAGAGTAGAACAGATGATTGAAAAGTAACATGAGATGGAAAACTATCCTTCTTGAGGGTCTGTAGCTCTAAAACAACAACTTGAGTTTCCTCTTCAGTTAATGGATTCAGATGTGTATTTATCTTTCTCTTCTTGCTTATTTTATAGATGAGGACCCAGCTGTCCTGTTGAAGATTTTTTTTTCCCCAAAAATACTGTTAAATTCTTGGCTATTTGAACTAGACTAGATTGTGTTGTCAAATCAAGAATGGATGTGCATGTGCTTGTCTTAGTAGTACCACTGCTTTTTTGCATCTTAATTGCAGTTATTTTCATTCGTAACTGTAGCCCTACCACTATTACAATCTTCTTAGCATCGCAGTGTCTACAACTACTTCTGCTATTCAGAGACTTCAGCTTTCTGCACATTAGGCTTTGTTCTTTAAGAACTGGGAGATAAATACTTAACACTGTAATCTATCAGTGCCTTTCTGAATGCAGGAGAAAAGCATGAATGACTTGTCCAGTCTTCATTCAGTAAATCCCATAACTTTGAAGTAGGAACAACAGGGTTGTGCTTTAGAGACTTACAGAAACTGTGTTTTCTATCCTATGATTCCCCCCCTCCTGCAAACCAACACTGAGGATACCATGGTTTGTATTTTTGCTAACTGGAGAAGCCAAGGATTTTTTTGTAGGTATGGAGGCAATGTGGGGTTTTTTTCCTTTTTTTCTTTTTTTTTGTCCTTTTTAGCAACTTGCCGATGTGGGGCAGAAGTTCAAAAAGTAACACCAAAAATAATAAACCACTGGGGTGATGTGTGGATTGTTGTGAATTTTGTTAATGAGTAATGAGAATGTTGTCTTATTGCAGATGAAGGCATTCATGTAACCTGCAAAAGCATCCTGTAACTGAAATTGAGCCTGAATGACTGAAACTCTCTAAAATGCTCAAGAGTGTTCAATGTTTTAAATGCAAAGGGTCAGTGCTTCACTTGAAAGAAATCCTGTGGCTGCTGCAGTTAGCTGCTGTTGTGGCTGTAATTTAGTAAATCTCGTAGTTCATTTTGTGTTTCTGAGAGAATGTGTGGGGCAAGTTATGTGTGTGGTGGGTGGGGGTAGGGAAGGTGATGATTACAACATACATGTGTGATTGCAGTAGTGATTGTTGCTTTATGTGACTTGCTTTTAAATTTTATTTTGTTAACTTAGAAAGTCAGTACATTGTCAAGTTGCATCTGTACAAGACTATCAACTCCTTGTGCTTTTAACACATTATGCAAAATGTATAAGCCAGGAGGAGCAATATTTGCAAAACTAAACATCCTAAGTTTTTACCAACTCCTAGTTTAAAAAATGACAACTAACTAGTCTACATGATTGCAGCATGTCTATAACACCAGGAAGTGCAGAAAGTCCAATACTGACTTGAAAAGCTTCACCATTATTTTTGACAGGCAATAAACCTCACAAGAAACATAGCTGTTTGAAATGTGAGCTGAACTGCCTTTGAAATATGTTCTGCGCTAGAAATGCTTTCTGAGTAACTGGGTTTTGTTGCCTTTATTCAATTGACAGTGTAAGAATTTAAATACGTGGTTGGGAAACCATGCCAGTCTTTGTGCAACGCTTTTGGTGAGATACTAAAACTGGCTTGGTTGCCCTTACGCAAGGACTTTCTTTTGGTCCTCCTCTTAGACTATGTTTTAGGGTTTGTATTCATGCAACAAATCTTTTGACACTTTACAGTTTCTTTCCTTAATTTATTTGCAGACTTTGAATAGATTTTTATATATTTTACTTTCTTCTGGAGCTTCCTTGAGAGGTTGTTTAGCACCTGCACTGAAACTAGTTAACTGTAACATGAAAGTAAAAAATAATTTTACACACAAGTTCTTCAAATCACTACAGTGAAGAATGGACTAGAACTTCGTTTGAGAACAGGAAATGACCAAATGGACATATTTCAAACACAAACTTCAGCTCAGTTATTCTGGCTAGAGCTGCTTCTTTGGTGAGAAAGGGCTCAAAAGTAACAAAGGTGTTGCTCATAGTTACATTGTGGCATGTAATGATTCCAGCACCTTGGGGGAAAATAAAATCCTATATTGAGCTTGGGCAATAACAAATTGTCTTTACTTGTTTTCATAGTTTAATGGCTAAAGCTCTAAGGCTTTCAGTGAGAGTTGAAGTGTGGTTTTTAGTTTTTCTATATGGATAGAAACACACACCAACAACAACAACAAGAGCATTAAAGGTTGGCATACGCTGAACCGCACTGTGGGATGAAGCGCATTGCATATCCATAGCACTGAAGTATCAGTTTTCCATTCCTGGGCTGAAATTTGTTTCTACTTTTTGCTTCCAAGTGGTTGTATTGTTCTGATTTCACGTACACCAGAGTAACTGATTTTGTTTTCTTGTGGAGTTACTTAACACCGAATAAAAATATAAAAGGACAATTGGATGGTGTGTGTGTGTCTTCATTTTCTTTTCTAATGTGTGTAAGTTAGATACAACACGCAGTTAAGCATTAAACATTCTGGAGAAATAGCATGACATATCTAGTTTGGGAGTCCCTTTCATTGCTGTAATTTTTTAAACTATTTTTAGGATGTAGGAAAATTAAATACATTGCATATGTTCTTTTAAAAAAAAAAAAAGACAAAATGAGCTTTGTCCCCACTTTATTTCTGTAGAAGTTAATTTATAATGACAAATTCATGTTTAGAAAACATGAGACCTTTTAAAAAAAAAAATTAAACCCAAGCAAACCCAGACCCTCTCTCACGTAACAGTTACAGAACTTGCCTGTAATACGGGATCTAACCCAGCAGACTTCTATTTCTGCTTTCAACTTGTGTTCAGCCATCAAGTAATCAGTATCTCACTTTTAGAAAAACTGCATCTGTCACAACAAAGTGCACTTTCCTAATTCTATGGGCGCACCTCCTTTCGTAGGAAACAAGTCCCAACAGCTCACGTTCCACTTGGTGGAGCCTTGTGCACTTTGGTGCTGTAAGTCTGCAGCCAAAGTGACCTGGGATTCTGTGCAGAATGATTCTGACTGCTGAATTAGAAGTCCAGTGGAAACAACACAGAAACACACATTTGGAAATAATGGAAGAGTCGCTCTGTAAGGTCCTTGGATGAGTACTTTTGTTCAAACTTCATAGTTGAAACTTTTAAAGGCATACATTATTTTCAATTATTTCTTAAATATAGCAGAAGGAGTATATTTTCATAGTGTTTATAGAAGATACTTGATTAAAGAACATTTAATCAGCCAGGCTTTTCAATTCCTGTATCTAAATTAATATTAAATACACGTATTGTAAAGAATTAGTTTCCAGTGTAAACAATGCTTCTGTCATGCAGAAATGACTGTATAGTCCTAGGCAGCAAGTGCATCTGTAGGACAGGCTGTAAATGCATGTCACACTGTGACTTTGTGGGAGTGTCTGATGTAAAAATACATGGGAAGGTAGTGAACCTTCTAGAAAGCCAGGATTCCTTCACAGTAACTCATTCTTTCCCTGCCAGGACCAGCATAGTTAAGTATTATCCCCAATGAATTAGTCATTACCTTTCACATACAGCATCTCACATAATTTTCTTTTATTACCTGTGAAACTAGTAGCAACAAGACTCCAGAGGTTTGGGACAAAGGAGACTTTACTGATACATTTTAGCTTCCTACTGTAACACTTCTGTTCTATTGTTCAAGTTCCTCTCAAAATGTAGTATAGCATGCAAGTGCTTATAAATTTTATGATCTACCTCTATGCTCCAATGGAACGATAATGGGATTAACAGGAAAAAACAGCTGACAGAGCTGGCCAACATGTGAACCAACACGCTGCTGAGAAAAAGGCACTGAGTGACAAAACACTGGTGTCCCTGCCCTACTTCATCTGTGTGTAACAACTTCACCTATAAACAGCGAGGACGAGCTGAGCTGAGAGGCTGCCATAGATGCTGCCTTCTGCCTGAAAGCCTTCCGGTAGGGCAAATGATTCTGGAAGTCTACAAAAGCCCTAAGTCTCTGTGTCCCTTGGTAAAAATGCAGGGTCTCTTCTATTAACAGCAGTAACAGCCATTTAGTAGTGCTACAACTGCTTGTCATATAAAGATTTCAGGAATTGTTAATGGTTAACTGCCCATCATTTCTGCACAGGCCTTATTTTACTCACTACTAGCAGAGACACAGGAGAAGCAGCAACTCTCCTTGTCTCATAAAACTGAGAACTCTCAAATTCTTGAATTTCTTCTCAAACCACTCTAAGCAATCACGCCTGTTAAAAATACTGTTAAAAAGTAAAGATGAGTACATTTTCAGATTCATCTCTGCTTTTCTGTTTGTAGCCATGGAAATGCTCAAGCAAAGAGCACTACTGTACAGTAGCAGTACTAAAAGCAAATACATAAGCACCGTCTAAAAAAAGGGTGCCATTTCCACCACTGGAGTTTTTTAGGAACATATTAGACAAATGTGTCAGAAATTATGTAATCATCCTCACAAACTTGTAGTTTTTTCCTTTACTGATCCCCAACTTATATTTGAAAAAAAGTACAACTTGTATGTTGTTTAGGCCCATTGTCTGAGGAGTGATTTGCCTCATTAACCTCTACCTGCTACGATGGGCCAGCCTGATCCCTTACAGATACGGGACAGAAACTAGTGTTGAATTTTTCATTTTTGCAGTTACTTTTTTTGTGCAATAATGAATATTAAGAACATCCTTTATGTTTCAAATACCCTTTTAGTAGGATTTTGCCTTTTTCCTTTTTTTCTTACATTTCATAACTTCTAATTTTTGCATTGATATTTGACTTCTAAATGTCCTCACTTTGCAATGGAGTTCTAGCCGTCAATCATTTGACTCTGGAACCCTCATCTATTTGACAACAAAGTCTTCAGGAAGTCTAAGTTGTCATTGATGGGTTTTAAATATTTTCCCACCATTTTTCCTGTAACTGTACTCAATACAAAAATATTAAATTCTTTGAAGCACTGCAGATCCATGGAGACATAATAATGGGATCTGTTCCCTGCCCAAACTGAATGTTACTTAGTTTCATTCATCCTTACTAGGTATAGACAACAACTGATTTTTAGTCCAGTACTTCTTTTTTCCTTTGTAGTTAGTTCCAGTAGAAAGTTGCCATGTTGGCAACTGCTACAGAATAGATCTGTTTGCTTTTGGAAATGTAATTTAAATTGTGCTTGCTTAAGAGAATATATCTGTTATAGAACTCCAACTTTTCATTATGCAGCTGTGCTTAATAACAACCGTGTTTCCTTCTCTGGCATGATTTAGTGATGAGTGAAGATCTGTAACAGAGGTACCATGGAGGCTTTGTTAGCAATTATTTATGGGCACTTAGGATTCTGCATTTCTGAGATATTATACAAGAAGCAATATTTTTAGTTGATATAGTTTTACTCCTTCACACCTTATTACTCATTTTGTCTTTCCTAAACAGCTTGTAGACAGCAATAGAAACAATCCTATCAAGCATCCTGTTTCAGTAATACCAGTTCAAACATGCTGGAAAATCTCGCACATTCTTCCCCTTCCTTTCCTGCTCTTCATTTTCTTGCCATCTCATGGAGGGTAACCATCTCAGTCTATTCTTACCCAGTGGTAACAGAAGGGTTAACAGTGATGGTAGCTATAGACCAAGCTTCCTTGTCCTTTTTCAGGTCTAAGTTCCTATAGGAAGAGGCAGCCTTTTGGGATAATCAAATGGCACATTCTCCAGCTGTTCCCAGAATGCCCATGCAAATGGTGGCCATGCTGGAAATGGACTGCTATCAATTACAGACAGGCAGAAATAGTTTTGTGTGAACAAAATTAATTTCTGATGAATCTGAAGTAGAAGAGCATAATACTCATTTCTCAAAAGCATCACCATTTGCTTCCAAGGTATTGATATTTTTTCACAGAATTCTTACCCTTTGCATTGCTACGAGTCAGTAGAAACCTGAATTTATTCATTGTTCCCTTTTCTTGTGCCATATAACATGCATGAGTTACTTCCCTGTACCTACAGGTAATTCTGTAAAGCAAGGAGGAAAAGGAGCAATGTCTCATCTCTGTGCTAACATTTGCTTTCAAGAGAGAACTTCTCTGACTCGTGGCATAATGGATGATAACTCAGAGTATCCAGCACTGCCACATGCAGTACCCTTGCATTCTGGCTTGGGTGAGCTAAAACTGCCCTAAATCACAGTGATGGCAAGTGGAGGCAGGAGCTGTTGGTCAGCTTGCATTCAGTGATGCACAACTGTTGTACCTTCAAAATATGCAAATCTTTGGCTAACTAGAGAAAAAAACACATTAAAATGTCCTCTAGCTTATGACAGAGAATTACTGACTTCTAAGAGCTGCACAGCAGATTCAAATGCAGCTCAGTTTGGCTGGCTCTGAAAGCTACTTGCATCATACTTGGCTTGTGAGGAATGAAAATTCAATCTAGATGTTCTCATCTAGCTCTTAAAAAAATAAATTTGAAGTTGTATCAATTACAAAATTGCTGAAGCTTCAAAACAGAACTGAAGGCTTAAGCAGAGAATGCTTTCTCACATCTACCGGCATACGAAGTATCACAGAAACCTGCATTTCTGTTCCTTGGCTCTAATGAAACAGAGGAAGGACTGGTATTTGGTGCACTTTTATCATATGTAGTATATTTTGGAGAAATCATTGAGACAGAACAGAGCACAAACTCTTCATGCTTTCTTGCAGAATAACCATAAAACTGGCATATCGAACTCTGCTGGCATGAGTCTGTATCACAGCACTTTTCAACGGAATGTTTTAAAAAAATAAATTCTCTAGCACCAGTCTATTATTAGAAATGTAGAAGCTTTTTGCCCACTAGGTGAACATCAGTTGCCAGTCTGAGGTTGCTCTATGCAGTGTTTCATTTCTACGGAACAGCTGCTGGCAAGACACTCTTAAACAAAACAAGATTTTATCCCAAGAAGTTTTATAAAATTAAGTGTTCTACAGGTTCACTTGACCCTGAATCAGTGGCAGAAGACTTGATAATAACCATGCTGATTAAGTGCCACAACTAACTTCTTATCACCCTCCCGAGGATTTATTTACAACCCATGTGTTTAAACAGGAAGACTTGATTTCTGTGTGCCCTCCTGTGTGAACTTTAAATTTTGCACAGGTGCTGCAAAAGAAAGGTGCTAAAGGTCCCCTTTGCATTGAGTTATGCTTTTATACTTCCTGTACCTGGCAGTACCTGTTCTGTTTCTTTTTAGTAATTAGCACATGCCACACTTCATCAGAGCTAGTGGTGTGACACTGTATTTAGTCACAATGCGAGCCCTTCAGCTTTTCCCCATACAGAGGAGTAATAATACACAACATTTGCAGACAGAAACTACCTTATCTGGGATGGAGGGGGCATGAACAGAACTGATGCTAACTGCTAATGCAAAACACCGTTTGGTAATAGCTCATGACAACCAGAAATGCTACTTCCCCTCTCCTATGAGTTATACAGCCATTCATGTGCAATAGAGGGTTTTTTTATATTGACTAGGCTGTAATTTTCTGTGACTTTCTGTATGCTCTGATACTGCTGAAAGATTTTCTGCAGCAGGTTTTTCTAATAGCTTCTTCAGTCTAAATTATATTATGAAGCTGGGAGCATCATTATTTCCTGTGCAGGCACTCTGCAGACTTATGAGAATTCCTGTGTTTCCATTCTGTTATTTACCCTGGGAACCAAACAACTGACCCAGGTACAATGACACGCCATGATGACAATACTCTCTTCTGGTTGCACTGACAGAAGAATTGAGTCCCACCTCTCAAAACCAGAAGAAAAAATATCAATACTGAAAAAGGAATTAGTGATGGTATATGCTCCAAAAATCTCTTGCATATGAACAAGTTTATAGTGCCTCAAAATTGGTTTGCTTTTATTTAATTACATTTAATATGGAAGCTATCTTACAGAGATAGTGATTTTCAAAAGAAGATATGGAGAAACTAGTACAAATCTTAAATCATTTTATGTTGATACCCATCGTAGAAATACAGCAGACTAATACAGATCCAGTCACAGAAACAAACTATCTGGAGAGGTATAATTTCTGACTGATGGTAGATTTTTAGAGCAGTTTCATAATGACCTAATTCTTATCTTTATAGTAGGGAAAGGCTCATGGTGGCAAGTACTTTTGTACCTCAGCCTCTCACAATTAATTCACGTGGAACCTGCCCATATCAAAGCTTGAATAATCGTGGGTTTGCACTGCTTGATATCGAACGAGTTACACCAACACAAGTTCAGATATTTCTGCGTTTGCTACCCTCACACTTCCAGCTTCAGCGTAGACATAAGAGGTGTGAGGTGACTAGAGTACTTACATCCTAGGTTCAGATGGGGGACAGCTGTATCTTACCACCCCTCTAGAGACATGATCACCGAGTCTAGGTGCGAAACATATGACCTTCCCAGAAAAAAAAAAACCAGCAGTGCTGAGTTTCACAGATGATAAGGAAACACAACAGTTCTGCTCCTGTCAGGTGCTGACTGCTCGGAATTTCAGTGTGGGGGTAGAGCAGTCCATGTGAACGGCAAAAGGGTGCCCTTTTGAGACGGAAGGTGAAGAGAACAGAAAGATAAACATACAAAAATCTCAATTACCACCCTAGACCCTCTACTTTTGGCATGACAGAGCGTAATGCCTAAGTTCCGCAGAGCTAAGGACACACCTGCAGTTGATGTCTCCACACCTTCTGCAGCCCGTATTTGTAAATCCCCTGACGTTTGTTTTCCTCCTAAGCGCAGGCGGCAACAGGAGTGCAGCCCGCCCGCCCAGCTGCTTCCCCCGGGGACGGCCAGGGCCGCCCGCCGGCCCGGCAGTAACGCGGGACGGGCGGCAGCGCCTGGCAGCCAAAGAGCGGCTCCCACCGAGCGCGGGGCTCCTCGGAACGAGCGCCCTCAGCCACAGCCCCACTTCCCTCCGTTCCAGGGGCTCCTTGGAACCAGCACCCCCAGCCACAGCCCCGCTCCCGGGGCGCCTCCGCTGCGGGGCCAAGCGGGCACCATCGCCGCCTCTGCGCGGGCACCGAGGCGATGCAAAATGGCGCCCAGCGGCCGCCCCTCGCCCCCCTCCGCGCAGGCGTTCCCTTCCCCGGCGGGCGGTGCTTCCCCGCCGCGCCGGGCAGGGGCAGCGACGCGGGAGGAGCCCGAGCTGCGGGGGCTGGAGCATCGCCGGAGGAGCCCGGCACCTGTCCCGCAGCCAGGTGTGCGCCGCCGGCGTCATGGGAGGGCCCGCGCCGCGCCGAAGGAGCGCTCGGCGAGGGGTGGCTGCTCCGCCTCAGCCGCGCTGAGCCCGGCGCTGCTCCGCGGGGACCGGAGAGCAGCGACATGGACCTGCCGCAGCCGCCGGCCGCCTCCTAGTCCCGCAGCAGCGGCTGTGGGGCGGGTCGGGCATGGCCCAGCGTGACGAGAGCGACGGAGGGCAGCGCTACCCCGGTGAGGTGTCCGGGCTCCTCGGGGCTCTTCCTCTCTTCCTGCTCGGGCGGCGGCGCAGCCCTGCCGGGGCTGGGGGTGTTGGTGGTACCTGTTGGTGCGGGGGGCAGAGCCCGGGGGCGAGCGGGAGTTGCAACTGAAGCCTCAGCACCGAGGGGCTCGCCGGGGCCGCGCTGGCTGCGGCTACTGACTTGCCCGGCTTTGGCCGCATTAAAAAGTTAAGCGGAGAAGGTGGGCTGAGCCGTCGGAGTGTTCACCGAGTGGGTTAAAGACCGCAGAGAATAGTGAGCGCTGCTTCCTTGAGGCTTTGGTCGTGGCTCTCTTTTTTTTTTTTTTTTTTTTTTTTTNTGGGTCGTTTTATAAGCGAAGGCCGCCAGCTCGGAAACCTTCGCAGAGCGAGTCGGGCTCAGCCGATGAGAAGGAAGAAACTTTCATCTCGCTGCCTCTCTCCTAGTCGATGTCTCCCAGACAATTTCCAAAGACCAAACAAAACTACATCTCACAATAGCTGAAGTTCTCCTGGCGCTGCTGCTAATTTAGCGTGGTTCACAGAGTTTTCAGTAATAATGGTGTGGGGAGGGAAAAAGCCCCGTAAACCGCTTCTGGAGCAGAGGCTTTAGCCGAGCACTGTAACTTGTTTGTATTGCCTGCCTGATGGAGCAAAAACAGCCGAAAAGCGGTGAATGGCTTACTTATGATTGCTCTCCGAACACTCCACTCAGAAGCCAGATTTGTAAAGCTCTAAAGGGTCTTTTTAAAAGGTCACCAACTGAGAGTTAGATAACAGTCATCTTAGTTAAAAAAAAAAAAAATTCCCTACTAGTTTATTTTCTTTTTGCTGGTTAAGTTTTGGCTGCACTTACATAGGTAGCCTTAATTGCTGTATCTCATGTTTTGTTTAAAGGCACACTTTTTGTAGTTCTTCAGGAGTTCCTCACTGTTGGCAATGCTGTGGCTGTTAGAACGTGCACATAAACAAACTGACCCAAGAAATCTTCAATAAATGAAACTCAGTTTGATGCTCTTGTGCACCAAGGTCAACCAAAGCTGCACTTGATAACAGCAATGTGTTTCTTGGTACATGCAACAAAAATATTGTTAAACGCATAGAGAATATAAACTGTTAATTAAAAAAAAAAAGTCCTTTAGGATAAAAAAAAAAAGTTGCAACTTTGTAATTTAAGAAATTCCTTGTTCTTAAAAACTTAAGAAAAAAATACTGGCAGAGGTAAGTGTTGAAGAAATAAGGTGTGTGATCTAAATTGTGATGTTAACTGTTTGAGAACTGAGCCGTATATGTAATCATTCCTCTTCTCATACCTGTGAGACAAGAAAATATAAAGCCTGTTTTGCAAATTGTTGTCTTACTCTTGTTGCTTGCCTAAATTGTATCATAACTCATAGCGAACTTGGAATAATGGGCCTTGAATTGGCATCTTTCTCATTGCGTTTTACTCTAATGGTTTGGCATTGCTGTTATCTTTCTTTAAGCTTTATATCAAAATGGGTTAAAAAGCCATTTTACTGTAAATCTTAGAAGTTATAATCAAATATGACTTGTTCCCTCTGTGTGGTTGACTGATATGCAAAGCCAAAATCTGTTTTAAAGCCTCTGGTTATTGTCAGAACATGCCTTCTTACATGCTGTGATCAGAATTTGGGGAATGTGAGGCCGTATGGACAGCCCTGCTGAGACAGATCAAAACTCCACCTGTCAGAGAAAAAATTACCCAGGAGAGGGCCTGAAAGCAGAACTAATGTATGTCGATGTTTTCATGAAGTTCTGACACTTGCGGTTTAGAGACTTTCTGGGTTTCTTTTTGTTTAGGAATCATCAGTGGATTTTTATTCCCAAACTTACGTGTAAATTTCTGGCATCCACGGTGTTCTGTGACAAGGAGTTGCACAGTTTAGCTGCCCTTTGTGTGAATAGTTATGTCCTGATGTTAATTTTGAACCTGGCTACAAAACTGTCTTTATCAGGTGCTCCTTAGCACTTTAAGTTGGAAGTGTTAATGAGTAAATAATATCTACCTGCTCTCTCATCACCACTTGTGACCTTGGCTGTATTTTCCTGACTCTCTTCCCCTTGTTATCTCTTGTGGAATGTTCACTCTTGTAAGATCATGTTCTCTATGAGACATATATGTTAAGCCTTTACAAATATTGATTTTATTTAGATCATAATATATTTAAATAAATAATGGGGATTATGGATATTGTGCAGACAAAATTGCATACTATTTCTCAATAGTTTATTATACAGATGATAATGTTTCAACATTGTTATGTTAATAAATGCTTTATGTAAAGAAGCTAGTGTTGGAGCACATGACAGAATATTTGACATCAATGGTCAGATTTTGCACTTACCAGTGAGGCAGCTAAAACAGAGTATAAATTTCACTTCATCCTTAAAAAAAATCCTACAACAACCTAACACAAAGTGAATCAAGGAGTTCTCATGTGTGTTCTTGACAGCTGATTGCATCTCAAGTTTTCATTTAAAACCCTTGATGGGTACACTTCAGAGCCTCCCACAGTTTCGCTGAACTGTGTAAAACCTTTGTAGCTTGCTGTTGTGTAATTTGCTCCAGCAAGCTGTAGTGTTGTATACTTCTGCATTTGCTGGTTGCCCGTTTAAAGGATCTCTTCCTGTTAAATTTATTGCTTGAAAAAATACCAAGCCAAGTTAAAATAGCTTCAGAATCCAGCGTGGAATTTTATTCTCACTTTTTTTTTGACTCTTTTGTTTACAGTATTTGGCCTCTTGAGCTGCTGTAGTTACTGCCTCTGCCAAGGTCACTTGAATGTTTACCATTTATAAGCTTGGTTGAGAAGAGCAGTGCAATTAAACTAAGGACTGGCTGCTACTTGGGAAAATCATTGAGCAGAAGTGAAGGCAGTCATGGGAGGAATTCATTATGGGAACATGCTTGTACTGTTTACCCAAACATCATCAAAGCTGTTCCTGACAGATTACATTTCTGTGTTTTGTTTTCTGGACTGCACTTCCTAGATGCATTTATAAGTTTGACTTCTTATAAGTCAAACACCTTAGTTATACTGTTCTGAAGTGTGTATGTATATATGCTTTAGAGTAACATTGGGGCTGGGTGGGCTGTGGATTTGAAGAGCAATGTAATGTATGTGAAGGAATAAAGGTGAGCACAGGGAGGAGAAAACAGTCAGACTTATGTTAGAAAAACAAGTGAATTCAAGCAAGAAGGTCTGAGAATAGGAGATCCCAGCATATACAACAGTAATTATATCTAATGCTCTGTGTTATGTCTTATTTGTACACTTCAGCTGTCACTGTTGACTTCTTGAATGTAGTTTGTTGCCTGCATTCAAGGATTGTTATTTAGGGTTGTTTGGTTTTTTCCTGGCCCTTGCAATTTTAATTTAGTGATTAGAGAATTCATAATGTACACGGTTGGTGTGCCAGCTATTTCAAGACATCACTTTAACTGCAGGGGATGTAAACTTTTCAAACCATGGTAATATGAAGAAAGTTGCTATAGCAACTCTTTAAGAAAAGTGTACATCTTCACAAGCTTTTTAGTCAAAACAATACACTTGAAAACTTGCTTATGTAGAAGATGAGGCAATTGGTGCATTGATTGATTTGGATGGGTAGTGTATAGTTGACTGTTAAAAAGTTCTGAAGAACTCTAAAAGATGAAATATCCGGGGTTGTTTCTCCTTGACTTTTGTCTGTGCTTAGGAGTGGATTGAACTGGAGTGTCATATCTGCTAGTGAATACCATTTGGGTAGTAAGTTAAAGATTTAGTATAGCATACAAAGTACAGTTGGATTCCTGAACTTTGCACATGACTGAAACTTGTGGAAAAAATATTTGTTTGGACCAGTGAGATATGTTTGAAATGAATTTTCTCTCACTCTGCCTGTTGGTATCACAATGCCAAAGTGTATTGATGTCCTCAGATCTAAGAATGGACTCTGTCTCAAACCCTGGTGTTTGGTAGGGCTTAGGTGACATTAACCAGGGGTTTAGAACTGCTATGAGATAGCAGTTTTCACTGATGTTTGAAATTGAGAAGTTTGGGTTTTCTTTTCGGGTATATGTGTATTTGTTTTTTAAAAATAGAATGTGGGGAGGACCTTCTAGAGAACAACTGGCACCTTTAATTAAGTGCTACACTTGAGAGAGAATAGGAGACCAGAAGCAGGAGACCAGGCTTCAGGAACTGAAGAAGAATCTGTCTAGAAAGAAGTCTGTTTGCAAGATGGAAGGAGTGTTCTTCACTCATTCACACTTATCCCAGAGTGTTTCAGAGAGAAGAAATTGAAGCAATATGTGCATATTTGTTCTGCCAACTGCTGCAGAGTAATTGCATTGCAAACTTCAGAAGAGCTGTAGGCGATTTAACTACTAATATGGAAAGAGAAGATCTGTGTAATGTCATATTAATAATCATGTAGTGTTTAAAGGGTCAGTAGCAGTTCTGGAAGCCAGGGCAGTATTCCTGATGGTATTCCAGGTGTATCAAAGCTGCCAACGAGTTTGGTGCGTTCAACCTGTAGCTCCTATTTGACAGCCCTTGTTTTGCAGGCCATTCAGATTCTGACTGGAAGTGGGGCACTGACTGGATTAACTGACCTGCTGGCAGCCCCTGGGGAGATGGATATTGAGCATGGATGGATATTGCAAAGTTGAAGGATCACAGTCCCTGAGTGCAGTAAATGCAACGTATTTGCAAATGTCATTGTTACTGTATGTGCCCTGATGAAGTGCATCATGTGTATTGTCAAAACCTTGGCTATATGGATAGCTCTGTAGCTGTTCAGATTTTGCATTTCTTGCTTAATGCAACGATGATACATTATGCATTCTCTTTTGTGACAAATTTGTTATCAGTTTTATGGTTTCCAAGAATGCTGAGAAATTCTGTTAAAGTGAACACTTCTGAATCTGGTCTAAGTGTATGGAAACAAGTTTTGTAGCCCTCTGACATCAGCAAATATGAATTTATGACTGTATAAAAATAAATTTCATATATTTGTCTCAATATTGACAGGGAACATTAAAATACTGCAGGTTTTATAGTATGAAATTTCACTCTTGGGAGATGTGTAAGAAGCAAACATGGGCACACAAACTGCTTATGAAAAGCTTTTCATGCTTGACATTTTCTTGAAGCCTAATTTAAGTTGCTGTTGTCCTGGTTGTTCAAGCTGGGGGAAGGGATAGTAATCATATGCAAGAGAAGACAAATAATTTTTAATTAAAAGCATAAATTAGGACAGGACTGAGTGTATTTAAAAAACAAACCAAGAAACAAAACCAAGAAACAACCCTCCCAAGCAAACAGTCAAGAACAAACCACAGCCTTCCGGCAAACTCATAATCTTTTCTTTCTTTTTAAACAGTTACCAGCTGGGCCAAGACAACGGATGCAAATTTATCCGACTCTTTAAACTCTTTAAATGGTTTGACCTTCATGGGAATTCTGGATGCAAGAGTGGGCAGCAGTATCCAGGGCCTTCAAAACTTGAGCTCTGGGACACTGAGAGATCTCTCATTGCCTGAGCATGGACCTGGCCAGCTGTCCAGTGCTTTAGAAGATTGTCTTAGCCTTAAATCAGTGGATTCTGGTATTCCAACTCTAGAAATAGGAAATCCAGAGCCCGTTCACTGCAGCGTGTTGAATGTGAAGAGAAAGCAATCAGAACCTGAACTTGTGCCTGACAGGGCTTTTCAGAGCGCGTGCACACTGCCGCCATACGTGCCTCCACATTCGCTGACTGCTGAGCATGACCACGCTGTGCGAAAATCCTCAACGTTCCCAAGAACTGGGTATGACACTGTCAAACTTTATAGTCCAACCTCAAAAACTCTAAATCGAAGTGATGATATCTCTGTTTGTAGTGTGTCTAGTCTTAGCACAGAACTGTCAACAACTTTATCAGTTAGCAATGAAGACATTTTGGACTTTGTGGTCACAAGCAGTTCAAGTGCAATTGTGGATCTCGAGACTGATGAGGCGCACTTTTCGGATGTTACCCTGAATTCCACTAAAGAGAGCAATGACCAGAGCCAGCAGCAGTATTGTCACGAGACAGATGTGGACAGTAAACGGAAAATACTGGGACCTTTTACAAACTTCTTTGCCAGGTAATGTTGCCATAAAATATATTTTAACAGATTATGTAAGATCTCAGGAGAAAGGTCTTGTTTGATATTGTACTTTGAAAGATGTAATAGCTTGCTGTTTTAATTTAGATTGGTATTAACATATTTTTTCTGAGTAAATAGGCAAATATTGCTGGAGACTAAGGCTCTGCATCCTACTCTACATTATGTTTATCATGCATGGAAACATCTTAAATCTTGGAAGATTCCTTCTACTTTGCAGTAAAAGGTTTTCTGAGCAAGGTCTTTTTTCTTCTGAACAGTGGCTTCTCCCGTGATATCTTTTGTGAATTTGGCCAAGGTCCTTAATCTTGTGTCACATAAATACATAAATATAGGTAGGATCCATACCTATTAAAGAGCTTTGACAGCTGAGGATTCATAAATAATTTAGTAGTCATGGAATATTTTATTGATCAGTCTAAGAGTATGAAGCTTAAAATACAAATACTTTACAAACACTTGGTGTGACTACTCTTATGTTTCCAAATCTTAGTTACAGTTTTTTAATAGCCTTTTCCTTAATTTTTGCATGGAATGAAAACATCTGACATTGTGTCACCCACTTGTTGAAATGATAGCACTGGCCACCCAAAGCAGTTTCTAAATGTGGCCCTTGTATGAACGATAAGGTTCTAAATGCAGATACCCCAGGGAAGTGGGGAATGAGAAAAAGGACTAATCTGCTTTTGCGGGGTTGAGTTGTTTGCTGATGGGTTCTTTTTTTTAAGTTATGTAAGGCCTTCATAATGTCTCTTACTTTTAAGTTATGATATTTGAAGTGTGATGTATTTTAGAGAAATTGTTCTAGAAAGAAATTTTAGACATCCAACAGAGTTGGCTGTATATAACCTGTTTTGCACATGGCTTCAGCTAATCTATTTTTCCCTATGCAATTTTTTTTTTTGCATGAGACAAGTAGGCTAATAAAATACATCAAGAATTGGCAAACATCATTCTTTGAAAGGCTGCCATATTTGCAAAGCTTAAGAGAATCAGTTTGTTTAGTCCTACTAAACTGGCTGAAGCCTTTGTTGATTTTTATTCTTAGGTTAAAGTACTGTGCAGCAGAGCTCCAGTCATCAGTCATGTTTGAGGTGCTGATGCTTTTGTGGACCCTTGTCTGTTTGTTGCCATGGAACCAGACTTAATTCTGAAACAGGAGGCTTCTCAGCACTTCAAAGCATGAACTTTTGTTACCCATTCTGGTAGCACAACTGCTAGCTCAAACAAATGCTGTCCTTCAGCCTGGAGGGAGCACAGTGGAACAGGCACATTTAGACCCTGCTCAGAGTAGGATATTGAACCACTTCTCAACTTTTCTTATCCAAAAAAGCAAAGCCATCTGACCAAATTCTGTTCTAATGTAGTCTGTGGAGGTTTTACCAGTGTTGCAGACACTGTAGTACTCACTAGACTGAGCTTTTTAACATGAATCTTTGCAGGTACATTGAATGCCAGGAAACAAAGGCTGTCATTATTGCCTTTTAAATGGGGAACAGATAATGGTCACTGGGTGATGTCACTGTAAGAATATGAGGATTAAGTTCAAACTAGGTGATCGGCTTTGAAGTTCCAGGTGCTCAGTCTGTAACCTGACCTTGAATATCCTTCTCTTTGGCATCCACTTCCTGCTCTGTTTTGGAAACAAGAGTTGCCCACTTCTTGTCTGTACTTGCACACCACACCCCCATATTTTATGCATCTGTCTCATGTCATGAGACCTGGTGGTGAGTTTCACAGGTATTGAAGAAGCAGGGAGCCTTGGAGGTTGTTCTGTGCCACAGGGAGTATTATCTATATTTATGCTGTCAGCATTATTAAGGTTCAAAACATGCTGTTGCTAGTTTTTGTTGGTATTTGTAACCTGCCATCAATGGGGTTGAAAACTCCCTGTTCCCTGGAGTTCCTGTGGGCTCCTTGGATTCCCAGGGTTTAAACCAGTACTGAAGTAAATGAACCTGAGCCTTGCAGTGCATTGTTTGAAAGTAGCTGCTTTCTAGAGGCCTCCCTACCCAGCTTACCCTATGCTTGGTACTGGGGTTTGTGTGCAGTGTGAGATCAAGAGGAGGTGTTTTGATTAGTATTGTTAAAGACCAGCTTGCTGAGAGGGAGTTTCCTAAAGCAGTTTGTTACAAGTGCTGCAGTGGTGGGTATAAACAAAGTCCCAGCAAGGAGTGTGTTCTTAGCATTGCACTCTGTGCTAAAAGGAGTTTCAGTTGAGATTCAGTCTCGCAGGTTGAGTGCATAAACTTCGCTTTAGAGAACCAAGGGTGAGTCATGGCAGGAGAAAGTCAAATTGCATTGGCTTTGGTCAGTGGCTGGCACACTTGTGTACAGCATGGAAGAATGAACCCTGAGTGCTTTGTATACAGCCTTCCAGCAGCCCAATGGTCGTGGGGTAAGGCTGCAGTGCAGGGACTCAGCCTTAATCTGCAGATTTAGCTCTTTGAAGGTTTCTCTGGGTAATAGGATACAGGTTTGAACCACTGAGAGCGAAGATGATGAGTCAGCTTAATTTTTTGCACAGGTTGTTGATATTTGGTAAAAGGAAGAAACCTTGCTTCTTGAAATGGCACCTGTGCGTGTTTGGAACCCCATCGGGCCTCCGAGGATGTGTTAGTTTCTCTGATCTTATCGAGAGTAAATTTGGCCTTGACGTGTCAGTTAAGATTTGTGGCTGCCTGTAGAGATAATACTGACAATAATTAGATGCCTCCAGTGCTTGGTCACATGTGCTTAAGCTACTTACATATCAGTTAGGGGTAAATCTTCTGCAGTATCAAGAAAATGCTTAGAGAAGTGCTTGCTTTAGAATATAAAGTTGTTTTTTGGCCCCCTGCACATTTATTTTTCCTTTTCAGGCTATATGCACGTGTGCATGTGTACTGTGCACAAGGTTGCATGTTCCATGTCAGTTCTGTGGTGTGTTATGAAGTTTTGGTTTGAGACTGCATTTACAAAAAGAGTTGTAGAAGATACCAAAGAAAAGGGAGTCCTGTTGTTGGCTCATTTCCTTCAGTCCTGGCACCTTCAAGATCACTTGAGAATGGAGTGCTCCTGCCCTGCCTTCTTGAGCACTATGGTGAAGGCAGTTTCTCTGGCTCAGTTTGTTTCTTCAGCAGTTTGAGTATCCAAAAGGTCTGGTTGTTTCCTCAGGCTGTTGGGTGCATCTTTGGATGTGGGCAGGAAGATCCAAAGTGAGAAAGAGGCCACTTTCTTGCTTACACACGAATTTCCTCTTGAAAGAGCTTAAGGCACCACAGGTACACAGTGCTCTCATTAGGCTCCAGGTTGGTGTATGAAAATAGATTATTGCTTCTGAAAGCAGCTGTAATGCTGACTGTTGACAAAAAAACCTGACATGTTGGTTGTTTTCAAGTGTCACTTGTGCTTGTATCAGCTTTAAAAGCCCAGAGGTCTTTCACATAAGAATGAGTTGGAATTAATTTCCTTCATTTGAATATATGCAGGAACTTAGTTTGAAAACTAGTGTGAGCAAATAACTGGATGGGAGACTAAAGAGTCGGTGGCTTGTCTGCTCCTTTGCCTTATTGACTCAGAGTTGTGTGGGTTAATGAGTTTTACCTTTGGACTTTACTTTGGTACAGTAGTGCTGAAACTTTTAAAGTGTGTGGGTCTTAAACAGTTTTGCTGAATCAGGACTGTTGTGATCTTAATGCAGAAGTTGCACTTTTCATTTATCATTTTCAATTATCATTTTGGAGACTGAGAATGAGGATTTTTAGGGTTACGTGAAGAGTGACCATAAAGGGATTAGGGCTCTGTACAGTTAAATAATAAGCCATGCAGTTTGTTTCATTTTAACGAATTACAAGCACCATAAGTCTTTGCTTAGTCCATTGCATGGATATTGTCTGTTTTCCCAGGAATCTGGTTCTTCTTTCTTTTCAGGCTACTCCTGGAAATTTCTGATCCAAATGTTCTAAGTATTTGGATCTCAGGAAACCTCTCTGGAGCATAGGGCCTATACATGAAATAAAGGGCTTTAAGAAGAACATTACATTGTACTATTTGCAAAGAATCTCTGCATTTCTGAGGCAAAGCTTCTGGAGCAGGATTGGCATCCTATACCATACATAGAAGCACATACCTAGTCCAGGCTGTGACCTTACTTGTAATCTGATAAGAAAAAGGTCTTTAATTTTAAAATAGTAGCTACTGGTTTCAGTGTTAAGTCTGAAATCATGTGAATTTATTATGTTTGTATCACATATGTACATACATGTTTTGAGATTACTGGTCACACATAATTTGTAGTTCTGAACTTAGGAATTAGGTCCATTGATGATGTAGATCAGTCATCTGTGTTAATGAATAGGACCCTTTCATAATGCTGTTTGCTCTTTTAATGAGAGGACAGCTTATTGTACTTCTCTAATTTTGCTGCTAAAAGGTAGGTCAAATGACAAGGAGCATTGTAGTGTTGATTTCCTGCTTTCATGTCTCCAAAAATGGGAATTCACTGACCACAGGAAGGAAGAAAAATTATGAAAATAATTTCAATTGACTAATCTGAGATATTAGATATGGTGTTGTCTCCTCTTCCATGCAAGTTTTTATTCAGTGAAGCCTCTTATAGTATTGGCTGTTCAGGAGGAGACAGGCTGAGAACAGGACTGAGGTGTGTAGGACGAGGAACAGAAAGAGCTGGATGCGCTGTGGGGGCATATATAAGTTTACTGCTTCTAACCACAAATGAGCAAAACCAAACTGAGCTGCAGGTGGAGTTGTCCAGAAGCTGATGGGAAGGACTCCAGAAACCAAGCCTCTGATGGAGGGAACCTGCGTGGCCACCCAGCACAGGCTGCTTCCCTGCCCTGCCATGGGCTGGGCTTCCAAGTGCTGTAGTTGTCTGGCCCCAAAGGATTCATTGCCCTGTCAGAGGGAAGAGAATTATTTGGTGGCAGTTTTGTCCTTCCCTTTTGTCTTTTCCTCTCTTCCCTGCTACTTTATCTGGGTGCATTTCTAGCAAATTGTTGTCAATAACAGGCAGCTAAAAGGGCAGGGAAGAGAGGAGGGCAAACAAGCTCATGCTTTGGTGGTGTGGGAAGCAGCATAGGCACTGAGGATCTGTTCAACAGAGGATGCTGGCAGTATTTCAGCAGCCCGTGAGGCATTCAGATGTGCTTATCTGAAGGGTGCTTCAGTTTGCACAGTGTGGTTTTGGATAGTTCATATTTGAAAGCCACTCTGTCTACTTGAACTGATGGACTAAAGGTCCTCTCCCCACCACATACCACACAATACCAGCTGTGTATTTGCTACTACAGCTCTGTGTGAAACAAAAGAAAAGCTGCAGAATTTTCTGAAATAAACATTCTTTCTCAAAGCAAATCTTCCACAGGTGAAAAGTTGGAATTCTACAAAGATAACAGCCTTTGCTTTTGGTAAAGGTTGAAAGTTGTATGATACAGTTTTCAGAATTCCTGGCTTCTTATTCAGAGTATGAAGTTTTGAACTTTGTCATGTGGCCTGTTCTCCACTAGGTGTTGAACTGAAACTGTCTAAATTAATTGCAATCCTTATTTTCACCTTATGTGCGGGATAATGTAACTCTTTACAATTACAATTCTTTTAGTTCTGCCTTAAACTTGTCACTAAATTTTGAGATGTGGCTCTTTAGAATAAAGGGAAGTTGCTTTTGTAGATTAAAATCTTAGTTTTGCTGTTGAGTAACTGAAAACAGTTTTGCACATACAAGACTTTAAACAAAGAGTCTTGTTGAGTTATTTGTTCATTATGGAAGCTAAATGAAAATCTGCTCAGTGATACTTTGAGTTTGGAGTTTTTTTAGTGACGGTACAAAACTGTGCAGTAAGTGAGGATGTAATGTAGTCTAGTTATTGAAAGCAGGTAAAATGTGTATGTTTCTTTTCTAGTGGCTGGTGGGAAGCGTTACAGAAGTCTGATACTGGCTGGTGAATGAGATCTGTAGCATAGATGGATGTTGTATGTTGCTTGCGGCGTTGAGCTACAATGCGCCCCCAATCCTCCCTTCCCCTGTGGGGTCACAAGTCCTGCTAGCAAACCTCATCCAGCATGGGCTCCTCATTCCAAGGGACCACAGGTGCTGCCAGGAGCCTGCTCCTGTTCTCACAGGGTCACAGTCTCCTTTATGCACATTCATCTGCTCTGCTGTGGGGTCCTCTGTGGGCTGCAAGTGGATCTCTGCTCCATCCTGGACCTCCATGGGCTGCAGGGGCAGAGCTGCCTCTCCATGGGCTGCACCAGGGGCTGCAGGGGAATCTCTGCTCGGGCACCTCCTGCCCCTCCTCCTGCACTGACCTTGGTGTCTGCAGGGCTGTTGCTCTCACACAGTCTCACTCCTCTCTTTTGACTGCTGCTGCTGTTGTGCAGCGAATTTTTTTCTTTTTTAACTGTTATTCCACAGGAGCTACCACTGTCTCCATTGGACTCAGCCTTGGCCAGCAGCAGGTCCATCCTGGAGCCAGCTGGCATTGGCTCTGTTGCCTGTGGGGGAAGCCTCTGACAGCTTCTCACAGCAGCCCCCCCTGTAGGCCCCCACTACTGAAACCTTGCCATGCAAACCCAATACAGCACTGCACACGCTTGCTTTTGAACAGAAAGAGTGAGAACTACAAATGTTTCTCACAGATGTATATGAGACTTTAGGAGATAATTCAGATGAATGAAATTAAGGTCTGTTTTTATTCTGATTCATTGTCTATAGGAAGGTTTAGTGAATGGGTGGGTTAGATGGTCTTTGTATCTTCATTTAATTTGCAAGAGCTTTCCTGATGTTTTCCTTTGGTAAAAGGAGCTGTGAGAAGTAGATGACATGAGGAATGGAGAGTATCAGCACAATTACTGCTGTGTGATGCTCTATCTCTCTCCATCTGATCAAAGTACTGTTTAATGTTCAGCTGACTTCTTTTTTCCTGAAAAATGCAGTGAGCAAGGTGAAATTAGATGGAATAAATATAATTTTTGCTCCTTGATGTTTTTATTTATACTGTCTCCCTTCCTGTGTTACATAATCTGTGGAGAAATTGGAGTCAATATTAACTTCAGTTTTAAACACATTTTAAAAGGCTCAAACAAGAGATGGTCTGTTGAAGAAGTTTTCGTTCTTACGTAGAATTTTGTTAACAAAAATGGTATATGGAAACCATGAATTTTCTGAATCCATTCGTTATTTGTGTTAAGCCTCTCTTTTTAGTGATTAAATGTCCAAAGTTCTCCAGCCATACTATAAGAATAATAAAGAAAAAAACCCTACAGTAAATACTAAGGTCATTCACGCCTTAGAGCTGACAGAATAAACACAAGAACTTGGCAACAACTGGAGGTAGGACAAGGCATGTACTTGGTGCTTGGACTCCCCTTTGTGAGCAGGAGCCTTCCACGAGTGTGGAATCACAGAGCAGTTCAGGTCAGGAGGGATTTCTGGAGTGCTGTGTCTAAGCCCCTGCTTGGTGCAGGGCTGGCTTCAGCACTAGACTCTGTTCCTCGGGACCCCATTCACTCGCTGTGAGTACATCCAAGCTTGGAGTTAAATCCTGAATTGTGCAGTCTAGAGAAGTTATCTTCTACCACTGTGATTTTTTTTTTTTCCTCCCCTTTTATCCATTTGAAACTCGCCTTGCAGCAGCATGCTGCTTTGCCTCTTGGGTTTTATTCCTCATGGCATCTCTGAGGGTGGTCATGCAGGCTAAATGAAAATACCTTTCTCAGCATCCCTGCTTGTATGTTGTGGGCCTCAGCACCCAGCCATCATAGTGGTCATCCATTGGACTTACTCCAGTTTTTGATCTCTTTGTTGTAGTCCATGGGCCCCACACTAGATACAGATATAGTCTTGTGGTTGCCAGGCAGAGCTTTTATTCACGTTTTCCTTTTGATGTTAATGCAAACAGGTTCATATTTAATCTCTGTTGCTGCAAGGTGTTACAGTTTACTCAGGTTCAGCTTTTTGCTTAGGATGACATTTCATGTATTCTGGTTTTTTATTTGTGTAGTAATAGTGCTTCAAATCAATGAAGAAATCTACTTTCAGATTTTAGGAGTGGAATTTTCAATTATTCTGATAACATGAGGACAACTGGGAATTTGGCCAGCTAGAAAAGGGTCATTAATTATAGCTGGTTGATGCTGACATATTAGTTTGAAGTTGGACCTGAGTGTTATTTTGTATGACAGTCCTAACTTGCTGAAACTCTAGTTTTTGAGAATTCTGCAGTATTTGCATGGTAGACCAGCACTGTGCATTATCCATGTGCAAAATAGTTCTTGGCTTGCTGCAAACAGTCCTAACAGCTAAACTCACAGGGTACTGCCCAATTTATCTTTGCGTGTCTTGGACACTTTAGTGCAGTCAGTACTGCTTTGTTCCCCTGTAAAATGAGGGCAACCTGTAAGAAAAAAAGATAAATGCAGAATATTGTAGTTCTGATAAATAGTTTATTAAACTCTATTCTTTTCCCCAGAAATACAGAGAAATTTCTAAGTTACCCTATTGTAAGCTATCAGGTGTCCTGTACTGCTAACTTATATCGTATTACTGTTTCTCTCTAGTGTAGAAGTCTTTTTTTTTTCCACACCTGCAGATATCTGTTACACTGTAAGTATTATTGTTCTTGATTTTTACTGAACATACTGGAATGTCGGTGGTTGGAAAACTTTGTTTATAAAATGTGGTAGGAATTTATAAAACATAGTTGTCTGATTAGTTACCTCTTTCATAGGTAGGTAAACTTGCAGGCTGTCTGGCTCTATTATTGTTGATTTGTTTATCCATAAACCAAGCATTGTTCTTCCTTTAGTCTGACCTTTGGCAATCTCCCAGAGATTAAATTCTGCAAACCCTGCTTTTGTACGTAATTTTGGAATCTTATTCAAAGCATAACTTCAGACACGTTTATGGAGGTTCTTCACCATAGCCAAAGTACTTGAACTTTTTTGATGGTGTTGTCTGTTGGTTGTTTTGTTGTATAGGTTGACTGAGAGGTGATTTGGGTTTGAGAGGAGGGAATGTAAGAACTGGCAGTCACTACATCTAATGAATTATTTCTAGAAACTAGTGTTACTGAGTCATGGCTACCAATTGTTGGCTTTTACCTTTGGAGAATGCAGATTTAGGGCATTTCAGGAGACTTTGGTGGGTCTCCTGACAAGAATGCCTTCTCAAGTCCATCAGTTCTCCAGTCATCATGATTTATGTGTCAGTCTTGTTCCTCCACTAATCAGGTAACAAAAATTCCTTTGATAGAATATGTTGCTGGTTTTTCAGGATTTGTTTTTTCAGTCTCTGGAAATTGTTTAAGTGAGCAAATTGGGAACATCTAGAGGTGAGAATCTTTCTTCTGTTTATTGGTAAGTTGCAAAAGTTATGATTAGTACAGAATAGAAGGGTCAGTGGAGGATGAGAAGAAAACAATGTTGTTGTACCTTTTGACTAAATTCCATAGTAGAATGTTTCCTAGATAGTGTTAATTGAATTAATACCACATCAGATCAGGTGGCTGGACACTTTTGAGGACACTGCAGCAAATACTTAATAAAATTTATCTTAATACATTTTTTGCTTAGTAGGTGCCGTATGTTATTTAAAATGTCTTGTTTCAATGTAGTTTTCTGGATGCCTTGTGGAATAATGTCTGTGGAGACATCTCTTACAGTGCTTATGTGCTCAGTGTGGGTTTACCTGGTTCTTATGATTAATATCTGCTTACTTATCTAAAGTCTATACATGTACTTAGCCTTGGATAGGCCACAAGGCTCAAGACCTTGGTGTTCTCTCCTTGTGAGTTTAGAGTTATCAGGGAAATTTCGGGGTCTTCCTTCAGAAGCAGCTGAAATGAACTTTGACTTTGTTTCTTTCTTGCTTCTTAAGAACACATGCAAGTCTGATACTCATTTGAAAAATTGTCTTTCAAGATAAAATTGTTCTACAAAACTGAACCTTTTGAACTTTCTCCACTGTCCTTATTTTTCATCTGTTCTGCTCATGAGACTGGTAAGTCCTTCCAGTAGTTAATTTGCATGACTATTCCACTCGTTTTGTTTTCTGAAAATAACCTTAATTGAAAGACTAATTAAAATCTGGAGCATGCATCTTGAGAGCAGGAGATGATGTGTGTATTTTTAAAACTTGTAACAAAAATTTACTTGCATTTGCAAATTAGTGTTGGTTAAATGCAGATAAGAAATTGCATCAGTTTGCATGAGCTGGGTCAGTTTCTAGACAATTTTCATACATGTTTCTGTTTACCAACTGTCTTTTAGGAGTAAGGAACCCATTTACATGCAAATGTAATCTCTATGCTAGGTCGGTGTTAGTCTACTACAGAGCAGCATATACCACCTCACTTTTCTGTTGCTTGCAGTTGTCATTCTGTGCTGTGTGCCAGTAGTTCAAGTGCTGTAGAACTTCATCTAAGGAGCCCTGGCAAAATAGTCACAGCAATACAGTTATAATTCAGATTTTCTGAAGAACCCAAATGCTCTAGTTGTAAAAACTCCTAAATCCTAAGCTCCTCTGCCCTTTGTTTCAGGAAACTGGTGTATCTTGGGCATTCTGGTAAAAAAATACTGTGTGTTGCCTGGAAGTCCAGGGATGTGTGTGTGCACCAACATGTGTCAGTGGGTGTGTATGTGCCTGCCTTGCTCAGCTCCACCTTCTGACAGCTCCTCCATCCTTTTTTCCTCTTGTTTCAGTGAAATGTGCCAGAGAAACAGTTCCTTGACTCTGGTGGTACCAACCTTCAGAGGTATCTGGATGGGCTCAGCATTGAGCCTGCCTGGCTAGAGAAGACTGAGACTTTTCAGGGAGGAGCTTTACAGCTGACTTCAAGACTTGGAGTAAATTGGCAACAGAAACCATGGCAGCAGCACTGTCTCTGCTGCTTTAGTGGATAGGTTCACATGCTGAACAGGGTGGGACGTGGTGGAAAGGGATGATCTCTTAAGAGGTGACTTCACATAAGTGACTAACCTTGCTTGGGACAGAGCACAGCTGAAATGTGGAAAAATGAATAGTTGAGTGCTTGTGGAGCTGCTGCTCTCAACTCCTCAATTAAAGGGCAGTAATTGTTGGCAGTTGTGTTGCAGCCCTCCTGTCTTCTTGGAAAGAGAATTGGACAGAACTAGATAAACTTTCTGCTTCAGTGGTGATGCCAAACTTTTTTAAAAGCAAACGCTTGAAAATGCTCTAACACGTGCAATATGGATAGGTTTGACTTGATTACTTGTTATTGATGTGGTTCTAATATATTTAGAACCACAGTTTTAAAATTTGATTGAGGCTTCAGCCTGATCATGACAGCACACAAGGCTACATAAATAGTGGCAATATATACATATGCAGTACGTAAATATGGCAACTATTTTGTACATTTATTTTAGCAGTGCTTAGAGAACCAAAATGAAATTGTTTCTAAAGTTTTATTAAAAAATAAGGTTTTCCTGACACTGCTAAACTTGCCTCTTGGTATTAACTTCTTCTTTTCCCCACAGAAAAGGCAGCTGGGCAGATCAGTATAGAGTGGTGATGCAATATCTGTATGTTCAAGCAAAAGATTGTTCCATCTGTGTCCCGTACCACAGGATGTTCATTGTATGTAAAAATTAAATCTGGAGTTAGAGTTAAATTCTCTTCAGGTAGGTAATCCCTCTCCACAGCTCAATTAAAATAACAAGGTTAAGCTGTTTGGTGCCAAGTACTGTTTTAAGAGGACTCTGCAAAAGCAGTTTTCTAATTGAAATTTGATCTCAATTTAACTTCTGTGCTTGGCTTTTCTGAAATAAGCAGCTGCAGACACTTAGTGTAAAATAGTGAGCACAACAGGAATGCAGATGTAACCCATGACACTTTAATGACTCCACACTAATGAGACTGCAGACATCATGCATCATGTCAGATGTTCTTGTTAATATCCCTATTGTAAATCATCATGATGCGCTCTGATAGTTGTGAAGAGGACTGTGAGACTGAGATAATGATGAGCATGTGATCTTTTCTTTCAGGGCATGTCAGCCCTTTTTTACATTCAAGATCTCAATTTTTGTTATCTTAAAACACTTGTAATGAAACTTTGACATCTTTTACGCTAGAATTTCTGAGCCCATCTTTGGAGTAAAGATCTGTTTGTTTAGGGCTTTATTTTGTTTTTTCAAATAGGGAAGTTTTGCTTCTTGTTAACCTGTATTTTCCATTAGTAAGATCTCCTTAAGTTACTTTTAGCATGGAATTCTTCTTAGTGAATTTGCTCAAAGTGAAACTGCTTAGTACTTTTCTTGAAAATCCGAGGGAGCTGTATAAGAATAGGAGGAAAGTAGTTCCTTTTTGTGCTGTAGCAGCAGAAAAATGAAAGATTTTGCTATGAGTTATTTGCTCTGACATATATGTGGCAGAAACTTCCTCCTAAGGCAGTTGCATATTTTAAGGCTTTACTTTTAGTTAAGGAATCTCAAGTCGTGGCTTTATCAGGACCCTGTGGTGTTGTCCTGATTTATTGCAAAGCTCTGCAGAAATTGAACCAGAGAACATTCCATAGTTGTTTTTTGTTTGATTGGTTTTTTTCCCCTTAAGTTTTCTCAGAATAGGTGCAAGTTAGGTGGCATCTCTCCTGCTCCTTCCATACCATTCTGTCATATGTTACCTTTGGTGTGTTCCAGTGGGGCAGATCAGGGTTTAATGCTGTGTGTCCTCAGTCAAAGCAAGAACAGGTTGTAGTTTGCTGTTCTACATCTGATTATGCTGATTTGTGGCTGCTGATAATGTTAAGCCTTTGGGGGCTTTTGAGACTTTTTGGAGTTTGTAAAGGGTGTGGACGCCAACCAAACACTAGGACTTGGGTCCAGACAGAGGGTGGAGGAAAGGGAGGGTACAGAATGACCATGCCTGCTGCTTTCAGTTCAATATATATATTTTAAATTAAAAGTGAACTGGAAATCCCTGACATAGTACAAAGGGAGGAAGAGATGCCTGGTGCCCTAGAATGTAGGGATAGAGAAGAGTGAGCTGAACAAGTGCTGTGCCATCTGCTAGATAAGCTGTAGAACAGATTATTTATTATGATGCTGCCTCTAAAGGGAAAGTAGATAGTTAGAATTGTGGAATTGAATTGAGAGCAAGTGTGTGAGCTTGACTTCTCAGATTTAGTTCATCTTACGCAGGCACTTGCAGCAGAGAGCTGTTATACTTTTATCATTCCAATTCATCTTTATTTTGCTCTGAGGGTAAAGACCTACTGCTGTTCTTAAAATCCCTCAGAGGACACTGAGGGAATTGTTGCTTGCATATATACTTGTGCTAGCAACCTCTAATGTGGATGGAGACAGAGAGAAAATTGCCTTTAATTTTTGTGTTATTGCAGTGCTAATGAAGTGTGGTGAAAGCCTTTTACTTGCAAAAGGATTTGAATGTGCACAGAGCTGTCACAGAGGTGTGCCTCCTTATGAGGCTCTTCCAGTGTCCCTGATGCTAGAAGTTCTTGTTTTCTCTGAAGATGGTTTGTAGTCTGGAATTTGCTTGCTTCTGAAGTAGTAACAATCGGAAAAAAACCCTTTTGCAAGAACAGCCAGTCTGCCTTACATTGTACATCCTATTTACACGCGGTAGATTTTATGATGTTATTCCTGTCATGCTTTCCTTTTTATTCTTAGATGTATTTTAGAACTTGCTTGATATTTCTCCATTTTAAATGGACTAAATATATATATATAATTAATCTCTTGTCTATCTGTTTGTCTTTATATTTTATTTCCCAGGTAGCTGTCTCAAATGATGATGCAAATCCATCATCTTGGGCTTTAGTTACCTTATAATCTCTGTGTAGCTGAAAGGGGCTTGGAGAAGTACAGTTACTGCATAGCTTTGACATCAGTTGTAATTCACTTGCATGGTTTCTGTACATAAACACTTTGTTCTTATCTTTTAATATGATAATCTGTTCTTGTTTGAATTTCAAGGTAACTGTACCCTTGTGATACAGAAGCATGTGATAATTTGTATAAATATATGCATATTTAAGGATGGCAGTGCATACTATCGACTTTATAATATATTTCAGTACACTCTGACGTTATGACCTCAATTGTTTTCCACATATTAAACATATCTCTTTATTCTAGCAATGTTATCTCGGTTGGTATAGCTATGATATTGTTCATGTCATCTGATACAAAGTGACCAGGAAAAAGAACTTTTTAGTGCCTAGGTTGTTCCTGTTGCAGACATGTGTTCAGCTCTTTTAAAACGTAAAGCTCAATATAGTTTTATTTCCCAAACTATCACACTTTATATGTAAGAAACAATCTGTACTTGATGTGCCAACACACAGGGCATTAAGGTGGTAACTGTAAGGAAAAGCAGTAATGTCAGAATGGAAGCATCTGTGGTTTGAAGGTACTGGAGCTGCCTGCTGAGTGCAGCAGCAAAATTGCTTTTATCTCAGTGGAATTTTTTTTTCCTTTAAATGAGGAAGCAAAAACTTATAGTCAGTTTCCAGATAAACCTACCTTGAGGTGAGTAAATAATGGAACTAACCTGGATGTATTGGAATACGTGCTAAACTAGACAGTAGGACAAAAGAAAATTTGTTACTTTAATAATGCAGGCGTGCCATGGGGATAGAATATCTGTGCTCTTGGAGGAGCTGAGTGCTATCAAAAGCATGAAGACTGGTCGGTACTGCATGTCCACTTTTGGAAAAAAGTAGTTGTGGTGCAAAGTTGCAAGTCTGGCAAATCCCATTATGATTAAAAACTAGCAATGTCAATAAAACTAAACTAATTTTCAGTGGATTTATGACTGTTCCTACAGTGTTTAAGCTAGTAAATATTAGACATTTCAGAGAGACTTCAAAATTAATGTGTTTTGATAGCTGCTTTTAAGCTTATTTAGGAAAAATAATCTTTTATTAAAGCAGATCAAATATAGTAAAAGGCTACTATGTCTCCATGGTTTTTGTGATTTTTGATAGTAATGTGTTGTAACAGCTGGGTAGAGAATGTTTGTGCAGCAAGAGGTTTAGTGTCTTAATCTTTTTTTAAAAGAGTGAGGCTGATTGATCTATAGGAAGGCTAAAAAAGGGTGTCCACTTTTAGAAAGTTGGAAAATGAATTTTTTTTTGTCTACTGAAAGTTAGCATTTAAGAAAGTCCATTGCCTGGTATGGTGATAATACTGCATGATGTACCTTTTGAAGCTGGGAAACAGTGTCTGTCAGCACAACCACAAGAGGAGTTGGAGTATATGATTTGGAATACATAAGGTTAGCAAATGTTCGTCCTTCTTTTCATTATAATTATTCAATCAACCCTTTTTCATAATAAAACTTCTTTTGTTTTTAGGAATTTGTTTGCCAGAAAGCAAAGTGCAAGATTTGAAAAACAAAATGATGTGCGATGGAAGTTGTTTGGAAAAGTACCTCTTGGAGAGCACTTACAGAAAGACCCAAAGAAAATACAAAAGGTATTTGTTTAATTCTGTGGTAGGATTAATGGTGAGTGAAGAAGCCAGTTAAGTTTATGATCTGTTTATATGACTGTGCAGCCTGTTTGTCTGAGTTGCACACAATTTCAATACCAGAAAAGGCTCTTTGTTGAAATTTTACCTCTGTTACAATAGTGCTGTTCAGAAGAATGTGTTCTACTTGGTCATTACATTGAGTACGTGAGGCATGAAGAGCCTTCCTTAGTGTGTCATAAGAGAATAAAAAACCTAAGTGAAACCCACTTTTTTCCAACATTGTTGGAAGCAACATTTCAGAGAACTGGTTCTACTACAGATGAACCCAAGCTCTTGGCTAGTGAATCAAATGACTTGCCTTTCCAATGGGGACAGTCTTGCGAAATCCAGATATGTGGTCGGTAGTTCATGAGCTGCTCTTTCAGTGACAAGAAAACAACCTCTTTCAATCTGTCTGACTTGATCTGGGATTTTTGGATTGCAAGTAGCCTTTTTATGTGTTTGGAGCTTTTTTGTATTTCAGTAGTCACTTCCTTGTTCAAACGGCTGTGGGAATAGTAATGTTTGCATGGAAAGAGTGTGTAGTAAACTTCAAAACCAGCTGCTGTGTGTGAAATGCAAATACTGACTTGAAGGACTGTGCTGCTCAATTCAGTGTAAAGTATTCTGGAAATCCGTGTGTCATGTGGCTGTTCTTCGCTGTAGTTGGCTGTGAAAGTGAAATTGAGGCAGCTTTTTGAACTTGTCACTGTACTCAACCATTCAGACTTTATCTACAGCTTGTCTTGACACAACTAACAGTTATGAAGTGTTCACCAAAGATTTTTGATGACAACATTGAAGAAGCTTAATAATGGCAGTACTCAGACACTTAGCAGTATATTTTATTGTAGTGCCTGTTCTTTAATAAGTGAGTAGATAATTTATTAGCATTTTGTGGTTTTTGCTGTACTGTGAATATTTTTCCTTTACATCCAAGCTATCTTACATTACAGCTTTGAATGGTTGTATTAAATTTGTTACAAAACAGTCACTATTAAATAATTATGTGGTATGGCATCCAACCATAAGTGAGTTTCTGACAAAATTGCAATCTAAAACAATTGTCTCCAGTGCCTCTTGGATAGCAATAACTAATCCTTCCTACATGATTTGGTGCTTGTCTGAGATTATTTTTGATGTGTAGACTTTGAATCATGAGTAGTGCTGTAAGTCACTCATTGAACCTCACCAGCATCTAAAAGCACAGCCTGATTTAGGTGAACCCTCACCAAAACAATGGTCAGACAGGCTTTTTGAGCACATAAGGCTTTTCTCAAGCCCTGTAAAAACTCTTGTGACAACACTCACTTGTTCAACAAATGTATGTACAACATAGCATCATACTGTATTTTAACAATGTAGGAATTAAAATCACTCCAGCTAAGATGTTGCTTGTCCTGTTTTTAATGCTGAAAATATACATGAGTATTAGTCTTCTGATGAAGAAGCAATATTGATATATGCTCAGGCTGGGTTGTTTTACTGGGTCACTGAGAGCTTTTGTATAGTTTTTATCCAGTTAAATTAAAACTTAAAAGCTGTCTGAATAAGTAATCTTGGAGAAGCTGGAACTGCATTTGCAATGGAAGCTTGCATGATTAATTTTTTATATCAATTCTCTTCAGGAATTCTGCTTAAGCAGAACTGGTTATGCCAGTTGCTTTTGCAATTGATGTTTGAAAATGCACTAAAAGTCAGATGACAGCACCTCACTGAGAATAATCACCGAGTTAAATTCTCTTCCCTTCCAGTAGAACTGAGCTAGGCTTTGTAGCCACTGTTTCTTTCAGAAACTCTTTTCAAGATTGGCAAGCACAGAAATTGTAAATACCATATATTTGCAACAACTTCTCTCCCCCCGATTTTGTTAGTGAATTTTTGTTAGCTCTTCAGAAGAAATTCCTTTGAAAATCCAAGAATCAGCGTATCATTTGGTTGTCTCCTCTCATGTGGTCTGTCTTCACAGAACTTGTTTGCATGTGGCCAGTCAAGATTTTGTGTATTAAAAGAATAAGGCATATAGAGGAAAGCCAGATTTTGGCTAGACCTACAGGCATGTTACAGCTTTCTTCCCCAATGAAATGAAATTACTTTTTAAAAAATATATTTATTTTAATTTTTTTTCTATAATAGCCGAATCCATTTTTAATCAATGAGTTTTGGGGTTTTTTTCCCTTCCAAGTGTGCTTTGACCCTCTGAGGGTCAATTTAGCTTTCACTATATTAATTCCAGTAAGAGCTCAATGGAACATCTTCATTTTTTTAAGTTTCAATCCTGGTAAAATTCAGCACATATAACACTTGGGGCCTTTCAATAACAATCTTTACTCAAAAATTCAGATCTAAATATTTTATGATCTCATTTTCTGACACTCCATATTGGAATATTTAAAAATTGTAATGGCAATTTCTTAATAATTAAAAAATAGCTATGATTTTTAACTTGAGGATTGTAATTTTTCCAAATATTTTTCTGTAATAATTAGGATGTGGCTATATGTGGAGGGGTCAACATTCCAGTCAATTAAAATTATTTGTACCGAAGAGGCTTACTCTGCAGCACATGATAAAGTAAAAATGGGCTCTTGAAACAGGAAAATGAATTGCTTGGCTCACAGGTGATGCTTTGTTATGGGATGAAGAGTAAAGTTTATAACATTACTGTAGGAAAAACTTTGTAAATTGAATTGGGTTAATTATAAGACAATTCAGTCTTCATGTGATTTATTCTATAATCCTAGTCGATGAAGTAAAGTGATTTTATCAGAGTCTGTTTTCTGGCTTAGATCTGTTAGATGGAAAAGAGTTTAAAAGCAGCAGCACCTAGCAAGAAATATGGAAAGAATTTACTACAACCTGTGCTTTAGGCAGATAGTGATAAAATCTCCCATTATAAGCAGTGTGTTTTCTCCAGGTTAAAAAAAGCCCAGAGCAGAGCAAAGTCCCCAGACTGCTGATGCGTGGAGGTTCTCGTGCAGCTCCATGTGCAGAAGCAGTGCGAGTAGAAGCTGTGCAGCGTGGGGAGCTGCGGCCTCGTGCTCTGCATCCGCACATCTGCAGCCTCTGCTGATGGCTGACAGTGGCTAAAAATACAGAGCTTTTCTGAGCGTTTGCCTGAGCCGTGCTTTACTGCGTTCACGTGGTCCATTTGGGGCCTTTGGAAGGGGAAGTGGTTGGTTCAAGCTGGCTGCTGGTTCTGGCAGGTGCTAGAGCTACAGCTTTGGATAAAGCACTGTCTTCTGCTTGTACTGATTTTGTCTTTGGATAGCCTGGGTAAGTCATTGTGACTGATGGCTATACTGCCGGTAGGGTGAGTGCACATAGACTTCACTGCCACTTCGCAGTTAGAAACTGTGTAGTGCATTTTTTCTGTTCTGCGCGAGAAGTCCAAGGGTGTGAATGAGTCACTTCCTGTGATCTCTACTGTTGGGTTCATTTCTATTTGTCAGCCTTCAGAAAGGCAGGATTTAGATCTGTGGGCCAGAGTTCCTTTTTTTAACAAGCAAGGGCAGTGTAAGAAGGTATAGTTACTGTGGTTAGTCTAACCTCTACCTATTATTGTCACATTCTCTGGAAATAAAGGTGTAACTAGCTTCCTCACTTGAGAATAATAACCCCAAACCTGCAAGTTGCCTTAATGCATGGCTCTTTCATGTCTTTCCTTCTGATCCAGTTACAAATACTTTTATTTTATTGCAATCATATGTAAAGGACATCTAAGTTTTGTGAAGGTAAATAAAAGGAAATAAAGAAAGGAAATCTTTTATGTCAATGATGAACTTCTAAAAAGTCTTTTCTTTTTCCCCAATAAGAACAGTACTAAATAGATCAGTCAGCTATTCCAGTAGACTATATTACTCTACAAAGAGTGTGTTGCCCTTGTCCTGTCTTGAAAATTACCTGCCTCAAACAAAACTGCTATCATATTTAAACAGATAAAGCAAGAGTAGTAGCTTCCATTCATCGTAATTGAAAGGGTGATTTAATACTATGTCAGAGTGATTGTTCCTGAGTATTTTAATAATAAAAGAATTTAATATGACCCAGTCAGGCATCATAATCTAGCAGAGTGTAGCTGACAAAGTGCTGCTTTTGATGCCATTGTAACCTCTTCCCATATGTTAACAACATGTGGAAGTACAGAATACGTTACAAGCATCAGTTTAATGGAAAACAGTAAGCTTTGAGTATTAGTTTAAATATCTTTGACAAGATACAAAGTGTTTTTGAAAGTAAGTGAAAGGTTTTTTCCTCCTTTTCCGGTTTTAAAGCTTTTATTTTAGCTTTCTCGCTCTCTAAAATGCCTAGTAAATTGTGTGGCTCAAAAGCCCTGGAAGCTGGAGGGATCCTAAAGAGGTGAAGCAGGCAGTGTTGGAGGACAAGTATCTGCTTTCAGGAGTAAAGATACTAAGTAGAAGTATAAACTTGGTTAGGTGTTACTGCAGTTACAATGTCAGCTCCTGGTCTCTGCTGCAGGGTCTGTTTCGATGCTGGTGGTATATTTTGAGGGAAGTGAAGTAACTTTGAAGTTGTTCTCTTTGTCTCAATAGGGACAGTTACTTTGTAGCCCAAGTTGATACTTAGCATTAGCTGGAAAATTAATTCTGAGAGCACAATATTATTTTTGAATGCAGAAAGCCACAAATTCATGGAAAAAATGATTGACTTTTGAGTATCAAGTACACAGCTCTTTCTAACCCCAAAATTTCAAGGCCAGAGATTATAACTTTTCAGGACAGCTGATATGTCAGTGAAAGTTTGCTCTCATTTGTGTTAAATAAGAATCCATCATGCAACTGATATTTGTGTGTTTTCCAGTGCTAATAGAAAGGTACTTAAACACTTACTTCTTTGTGTAGTCAGTAAGCTTTTTTCCATGTAGTAACCTTCCACTGGCAACACACAGGAGGCTTTCAGATTCCCCCCTCCCCCCATGGGTTTTAGAATGAAAATAGATGTCTGTAGAGAGCAAGCCTGGAAATAATGCCACGTGCCTTTGACTGTTGCATTGCGCAAACACTTGGCAAAGCATTGCTGTGAAGCAAAGCTGGCAATAAATTTTTGAAAGCAGGTGTGTAACCCCTAAATATGGTGAAACTGCCTATTCTAGCTGGAGACTGGAACATTTCCATTGCTGACATGTAAAATTGAGAAAGCCTTGCTAGACTTCATTTTGCTAATTTTGTGTTAAGTTTAAGCAAGCTCCCAAGAAACCTGACCCAAAGGTTTTCTTTGTCTTCCAGTTTATACATCCCAAACTTCATCTAAAATTAAAGAGTGGGGATAGATACAGGTTTTGAAAGGTTAACTCTTACCATTCTCTCTAGCAACAACAAACAAAGGTGATGTTCTTTAGCTCTGCAAAATGAATGGAGGTACTGTGTGTTACTGGAAACCCTGAAGATGTGGATGTAAGGATTTTGAAAAGTCAGACTGGTGCTTTTCCCTTAATTGTCTTTCTGAAGGAAGACTAGCAAATTTTATGTTCTCATTCTCCTTCTCTCTCTGAGGACTCTTGGTCCTATTTTCTGCCTTGATATTATTACAAGATTTTCATGCCTGTTAGTATTTCCACATAATTTTCTTGTGTTCTATTGAGAAATTGTCACTTGAGCATGACAAAGTTCAGTGGAAACAGCTTCATGAATATTAAAGTCTAAAAATAGTCTTCACTTTAAGCCACACTGTAAAGGTATGTTGCCCTCCTTCATATATTGTATTTATCTTTGTGTGTAGCTTAAAAAAGCTACAATTTCTTCTCATCAAGACTGAACCTTAAGTTGTGAAGATGATTATATTCAGGAGTATTTACATTTTGATATAGGTTTTTTTTGTAAAATTAAACACAGAATGCACAAGGATCTACAAGACTGGCCAAGTGATGAGAGAGAATATGGAGCACACTATCCATATGAGTACAAAAGAAGCTTTTATTAGGCATGTGAGAAATTGGCACCAGTAAGTGCTTCAAAGGTAATTTCAGGGATCAGAGAAGCAAACATGGATGCAAAAAACCACTCAGAGGCTTTAATGTAGTAGGCTTATTACCTTGTTTTTCTGTAATTTCTAAGAGCAGACAAGCATAAAACTTTTAGAGGTCAGAGACCCTTTAAAGATACCTAAATCTCAATGAGGAAGCAGAAGGGAAATCAGCAGAGATTTGAAAACAGGGGAGAAGTTAAATATGGTTAAAAGTATCAAGTGAAGTACCTTTCCCTGCATTAGTTTGGTGTACGTGCTGGAGTCATGGTGCTAAATACAAGTGTGCACATACTTAACTACAAAGACAGCTGTTTGCAAACAAAAATAGTGATTGTGTGCTGTGGAGGGTATCTGAACAGCATAAAATACAAGTTGTTGTGTACTGCAAAGTAGGTGACATTCCTGGGTGACTTTTACACTGTCTTGAAGACTACAAGTATTTGAGGTTGTTTTTGCAGCTGATTTGAGAACCTGCAAGATGAAATACGATATTTCTGTGACTCCTTTCCTCTGTATCCTGGAGTTAACCTGGATTTTTGGCCATTTCGGAGTGGTGTCAGCATCAGGTCGATGTGGCATGGAGAGTCTTTTTATTTTTGTGTCTTGCTCAGAATGAGTGGAACAGTTCTGACATGATCTTCAGCCACACTAAGAGTGCGTTATTTGAGACTAGATAGGAGAGGTACGTTTTCTTCTGTGACATCAGCACTAATGTGAAATGTCAGAAGAAAAAGTTGCTGAGACATTATTTGGAAGGGTATGATGCTGAGACTATACAGATAATTAAGGTGGAGAGATCAGTGAGCAGGCATACAGATTAAGTAAAATTGTTTTCACATGAAGCCCCTATCCAATGGAATTCCAGTTCCTGGAAGTGATGTTTATGGGATATGCTGAAAGCAAGTGTTGATAGTGTTTTATTCTGGCAGATGCTCACAAGAAAATAACAGTAAAATAAAACAAACATTTAGCTTGTATTCTCTTGCTCAGACATTTCCCAGATGCTTGTCCTGCTGGAGGCCTTTCTTGCAGATGTTTCCATTTGATTAATATTGCAGTGTACCACACAGTGTCAGTACCTAGGGAAACTGTGCACATGTTTGTATATGCAGGTTAAATTGTGTCCTTTGCAGTGTTCTAAGCAGGAGGGTATTGTTTTTTTGTTGTTACTGTGACTCATGTTGGAGTCACTCCTAACAGTACATAGCACAATATGATTGAAGATGCTGCTTTTGGCAGTAAAAAGCTGCTCTTAAGCAACATGGTTCATGGTATGCTTTGTCTCTGAGTACTTCAAATACTTTCCTTCCTTTTTTTTTTTTATGAAGCATGTCACTCTGTATAACCAAAAACCACTTAAATTATTTACGTATAGTGCAAACGAAACATGAACTCTGAGGGTGAGAACCATCTGATACATAGCATATTGAATGATTAGAGGCAACAGACTTCAAAACAGCGAACTGTTATTCTTTCTTGGAAGAACTATCCTGGCCTTGTCTATGTTTAGGTTTTAACTGTTCCTTAATCTAATGCCTCCATTGCTCAAAATATGATGTTATAAAAATATGTATGTGGAAAAATTGTTAAAATAGTCCAGTGGCTGGAGCATAGGACTGCAAAACAGAGTATGTGGCTTCTCATTCTTCTGCTTTACTCTTAACTTTCTGTAAGAAGTATGGATCATTTTATTCATTTAACTTCAGTGTGATTGTGTGGGATCACAGTTGCCAGCCCAGGGTTCTGTATCCCCTGTAATCAGAAAGGAAAAGTAGTTGCTTCCCAGGGAAAAACAGGCAAATTTCAGAGTACTTGAAATGATGCCTACAAATAGTGTGAGGTTTTCCTCACAACCCGGCCATAGTATCTTATCTTTTACATTGCTTAGGCATTCCCAGTTTGTAAAGTGTGGAACAGGAGAATACTGTGGTACTAAAGATGAGAAAGCTGTCCTGGTGGAAGATAAAACTTCACATATATAATGTTATTAGTCAAGTTCTGTTATGTCATTGCTATATTCTGCTCAGGTATCCTTTCTTTAATGTAAGAGGATTAAATATATATGTATACACATATAGAGAGAGCTGTGTAAAGCAAGTAGGGCTGATGGTTCTTGAACTATTAATTATTTGTAGAGCTTGGCAGATCACTAAAGTGTACAAGTTGAGCGTGCAATTCAGATTTCTCAGGTTGTTAGATCAGTAGCTAATAAATTAATTGCATTTCAGAGTAGTTCTGTACTGGTTTTAGTTATATAAAAAGCTTCTTAAGAAGTTGTTTGAAAGTGTAATATCTGAACTCAGAAGTATGTATTCTCTGTTAAGTTTTGAAGGATAGTCTCATAATCAGATCTTTGCCTGAGGTTCCAGTCTCCTTAAATTCTCTTTGATTACTCTATATATAAGGGTCTTCGTTAAAATTAATACTTTATGGCCCGGTGCCATGTGAAGAATCAGATCTTAGTTTCCCAACCCAAAGATCATAATGAATTTCAGGATCTGGTAGTCCTGCTGCATATTCCTTTTTTTTCCTTTTCCTTTCACATTTACATTGCCCCACAGCAGGCATTGCAGAGTAACCAAACTAATGGAACAGAACAAAAGGTGTGGTTTTGGTGGTATCATTTCCCCAGTCCAGCATATTGAACATGGCTGTGTAATGGTGGCACAGAAATGGTGAGAGGGACCAGAAGGGTTGTAGGGGGCAGTGAAGTGCTAGGTGTGCACCAGCTGAAATTTGTCTGGTAAACTACATCATTTATAAAAGGTAAGAGATTTCAGATGGACATGAAGTAGACAGGGAACATTGAAACACTATTCAGGTAGTGGCAAGACTTAAAAACCAGAGAAAAAATCATTTTCTGTTTGCTTCGGCAATTCTGGTCCAGTTCTTATTTCATATGCTGCATGAGGTGGGACATCCAGTGGAAAAAATAAAATATAATTAAATCTTGCACATAACTTGTTCAAGCAGTCTCAGGTAGTGTTGTAATTGCAGCAGCCTAAAAGTAGTGTCTGCCACCAAATGTGTGGGTAACATGTGGCCAGCTGTGGTTTGTTACAGGGGGTACTTCGCTTTTCACCCTGCAGTATCTTCCTGTGTCACCAGGCATCCCTCTCTCCCAGTCAGTGCTTTGCAATATCATTCTATTTTCAGCATGAAAGCACAGACATCTACTGCAGGAATACCACTGCCCACCCAAGGGTGCTCTTCCTCAGTATCTGCTTTTTTTCCCGTGTTGATAGCTGTAACTTTAATGAATGTTTTTTTGATATGTGCAGTAACTTAGTTTCAGATAGTTCATGAGATAAAGCATTAGCACTGGAGTCTGTAGTGTTTTGCATGAGCTGTGTTGACTTGTGCTCTGACCTGAGATGCTTGGATGGCAGGTGTCTGTAACTAATTGGCGGTGGTGGGAACGAAGCCAATATACTTTTAAACAGTGAGCTATTCTGTATTTGACGTAGTGTTGCTGCATCCGTGAAATTGATGTGAAGTCACAGGTTGAAAGCAATAGCTGATATAACACCTAGCAATTTGGAGAAAATAAGTTATCTCAACTATTGCAAAGCATCCCTTTGAAAGCAGTATACTTAAGTGACCAATTGTTTTCAGGTCAGTCCTTGCTGCTCATTTTGGGACTTAGGATCATTTTATCTGTGATGAAGACCATGAGCAATTCACCCTGGCAGCTGCAAACCACGGTCAGTGAGATTAAAGAATATGAAATCCTTATTGCAGAGATGAGAAAATGGCAACAGTTGCAAGTGCATAGATAATATTTTAAAATTTAAGTCTACCAAAAATGGAGCCGCAGCAACTTGGGTGTCTCCAGTGGCTTAAATAACAGAGCCTTTGGACAAAGAAAGAATATCAAGCTTAATTTATCTGGATTGAGGCAGAATATTTAGCAAGAGGTGATGTGGAAGTTGTCAGAACTGGAGAAGAGATTTATATATCTATCTCTTAATGCTGTCAGAGGTGGACAGAGCATGAGTCGTACTGAAAAGATGCTTATGCCGTAGGAAGTATTTCAGCGTAACACTGCTGCTGCTCCTTCGGCACTGATGTAGGGGCTGGTGAGTTTTAGCTGCTCTTGCACTTCGGACCCGTACCGAGGCTGTCTTAGCAAGGCACAGCAGCGGGACTCGGTACAAACAAACGCCTGGCTTGGAGCCAGAGACGCGGGGAGGGGAAGCGGCAGTGTGGGAAACCAATGGAGAGAGATTGCCAGTGTTTAAGGGATACAGCTGCGTCCTAAACCAGCGCCCGTAATGCTAAGCTGACAAAGACTGCGGCTAATGCCGACGAGCTTGTGCGAGGTTTGGGTTGTCCGTCATGGACGCGGGTCTGCACCGGGCAGGGCAGGGCTGCCGGGGCGGCCCGGGAGGCGGGAAGCGCGTGCCAGGCGGAGCCGTGCGTGCCCAGGCAGCGCTGGGCGAGGCGGAGAGAAGCGATGGTGTGCGGCGGCTCCGCGGGTGATTAGCGCGGCTGGCGGGGCGGGGCGGGGCGGCCCGGGCGGACCCACCCGCGGGAGGCG
>VZTE01001012.1:255618-289165 GCA_013397775.1 Eulacestoma nigropectus
CTTGAAGGCGTGTCGGTGAACCCGGCCTCGTCCGCTTCTCGGTCGCCTCGCCGGATCCGGGGGAGAACCGGCTTCCCGGGAAGGGGATTCTCTTTGGAGGCGAGACTCCACCGGGATGGAAGGCGGCGGCACAGCCCCGCCGGGGGTTCGGGGTGTCGGAGCGTGGGGGCTGCAGGCTGGACCCCCCGGCTGTGCCGGCCATCCCTCCTGCCCTGCAGTGCTGCCTCAGTGGAGCCAGAGTCCCGCAGCCTGGTGTCTGCCGCTCCGGCACCCAGCATGACTATTTCATATTCGGCTCCGTCGGAAAGCGGCTGCCTTTAAACATACAGGGCCAAAACAAGATGACCTTGATAGAGCAGTTTGTGTTATTGTACGTTCAGTTCTGCCGTGCTGCTGGTGCCTGGGGAGGCTCGGGGCGTGTGGGAAGTCACACAGCGCTCTCCCGGGTAGCGCCGTTGGGTCTTTCAGCATTTGCCCTGTGTTCTAGAGGGTTATTTGCGTCTCTCGGTAGAGATTGTTGAGGATCCTTTTGTAGGTTGGCTTCTCTTTCTTGAAGAATTGCAGAGGATCACCACAGTCTGAGCTTCTTGCATCTTAACTGCAGAGCTGGCAGGTTCCACCCAGAATTAAACTTGGTTTCGGGAGGCGTGTTTCTGTGGGTTTTCTTTGTTTGGTTTGGATTATTTAAATCAATGCTTTAATCTACAGCACGCTCTTATAGAACATCTTCAAATGTTCTGGTGCAGCTCTTGTGAGCAGCTAAAGGTGAAACCTGGAAGAAAGCCTAGATGATCCCAGTGATAAGGCTGTATTTTAAATCGTAAACGGTCAGCTCATCCTAGCTTGATCTTAAAATTAACTTGCAACCATAACAGCTTAGTAACCCCTAATTGCAGCATAGCGTTTAAACAGATGCTGAATTATTTGTACCTACGAGAGATTTGAGACTGGTGTAAAATAAAAAACTTAAAATGAGCTATTGTGTAGCTCAGCCTATTGCAGTATGCCTGTATGTGCAAATACTTGTACTTGCTCAGTCAGCAGATACTCTTAATACGAGTTTGTGGAGGCTTCATTGTGCTTCATTGCTGTATCATACATTGTGCTCTGAAACTGCATTCTCTTCTCACTGGAGTAAAAGATAATTTTTATGTGCTTTTGTTTTCTGTGAGTTTTGGGGTATTTGTTTTTAGGGGGGAAACTGGGGTGGGAGGTTTTGTTTGGTTGAGTTTTTTTAATTTTCCCTAATTAAAAACCAGTCTTGTAGATAATATCACTAGAGGACATTTCTGTTCTTTTTTGGCTACCACTGAAAAGGATGAAATTCCTACAAAGGAATCATACTTGTAATCTGATCAAATGTGCCACTCCCATTTTTGTGCTGGTCTGGCTTTTTTAATGTAGCGTAGTGCTGAGTTAAACACCAGTGAATACTTGCTGAAATGCAGGTGGGCTTTGGGTCTTTTGGAAAGGTTTGCATAATTGTACTGATGTGCTGATACTGTAACTAGCTACCCATATTCAGAAATAAAACATTTTCTTAACCAAGAAATTCTTGTAAGGATATGCGTAGTGCTGGTCTGGAGAACTTTGTGCTTAGCTGAATGGGATTTCCAAATTATTTCTGATTTACAGAATAAAATTCCCATTGCAGCTCAGTGTGGACATTTTTTCTCACTTTCCAAAAGCAATTTTGCTCTCCAGCTGGCTTTCAGTGAAAGAAAACCCTGAATATAGTTTTCATAAGTCAAAATTAAGCAGCTTTTCTGGAACTTTTACTACAATAAACGTTGGGTGCCTATGTTTTAATGTCAAATTTTGAGATGCTTTAGGGAGTTAGAGAGGTTAATTTTTGACCACGTTAATTTGTGAAAAAGGGCTCATTAAAAAATCAGTCTCCTAATAGAAACTGGGAGAAAGAAAAGCCATTTGCTTCGTTCTTATCAGCACAGCGGATTTACTCTGCAGCTGGTGCAGCTGAAGCCCATTATGATGGTGCACTTACACACTGGTCACTCTCAGTTGCTTGCTGGTGCAAGTGACCAGTGTAAGACTATGCCTGTGCTTTCTGAATATGCTCTCTATGTTAATACCTTTTTTTCAGTATTTCTTTGCTTATTTTCTCTCTGGAGGTTTTTTTAGTGAACGGCTTTGTCAGCGTGAGCACTGTACCTTTACTTGACGAAGCTAAGTACTAGTCTGTAGTTTAAATGCATTTTCCTTGGTTCTTTTCCTTGTTTTCCAGCTGATGTCATGCATAGCAGTATTAGCTGGTATTAATGAGCCAGACATTCCAAATTCATGACCATGTTTCCCATTACAGCAGTGTAGTCATCAGGATTGATTGTTGAGGCAGTGCCCAGTTAATAGACAAGGAAAAATAGGGATTTTCTGTGTCCTGAGGGCTGCACAGACCTGCACCCATGAGTCCCACAGAAGTAGCTTGAAGGAGAATTGAACTGTACAACACAGAGTAGAAGACCAAGGCTGTGTTGTTCCACATTCATTGCATCATGTCTTGTTTTCATCCATCCCTTTTTTAAGGTGTGATTGGAGACAGCCTTTCCGGAAGGGATGGATCCTGTTTTAGTTGCTGAATGAACCTCATTGTGTTGGAAAGGTTGTATCTATTGCCCAAGGAAGTTTTGATGAAATTGAGAGGTTAGGTTGAGAGAAAGAAAGCAGTACCATCTGAGGAACTCTGTGTGCTAGCAGGAAAAGGACCATGGCTGGAGCACTCTTCATAGTGTTCATTGATAATGTACATTTATGTTTTTTCTAAATTTTATTTTAATAGAAATGGTATAAAAAAGCTGTGCATGAAAGCCTTTGAGTTGTGGAAGTGGCAAGAATCATAAAGTTGAATGTAGAAGTAACTATAATGTGGATGTGATTTTTCCATAGGACTGTTTGACCATGTTTGTTGTTTGTATATCACTGATTCTTTGCATACTTAATGTTTGCTGTAATACTTCAAGCATTGGAGTAGATGGAAGTTGTGTAAAGATTGTTTTATCCCATTAGGTCATAGTTTTAGTGTACTTTTTTTTAAATCAGTGTTCGTAGGAAAAGTAAAAATAAAATGATACCTGAATGCCAAGTCTTCTGTAGATCAGGGTGATGCAGTAATTAAGAGTAGAAGGACCTCTGAGGGGCTAACTTCTCTCAGGACAGAGTCTGCTTAGACCAGGTTCTCAGGGCTCATCTACCTGAGCTCTGAATGCCTTCAAGGTCGGGAGTTCTGTCACATCTCAGCAAACTTGTCCTTTAGGGTGTTTGCCTACCCTCCCTACAAAGCCTTTTCCTCTGGAGGCTGAGCAAGCCTGGTTCTCTTGGCCTTTCTTCATATGGTACTTGCTCCAGACCTCAGGGTCCAGGCCATCTTGATGCCTCTTTGGCAGTCTTGCCTCCAATGTGTCAGTGTCTGACTACAGGCACAGGTTAACGTGTTATGCTCTATTGTGATTTAGGATTGCGCAAGGCATTGTACCAAGTGTGGACTTTCTGTCTAACAGTGATTTTCACTTTTTTTTTTCTCTCTCCATTGTTGAGCTGTTGCATATGAAAACAGCTTGCATAGGAAAAATCTTACAATGAGATTTTAAGACGTGGAGCTTGTGGTCATTTTTGACTTTAATTTCAAAACTGTGTAAATGAAAAAAAAATTTGAATAGGTCCTATTTTTATACCTCAGATAGTATTTGGTGTTTGTAAACGCCTTCGTAGTAGTACTTTGTAGAAGCAGGCTGTCAGCTAGAGGGACTTAAGATATTTTTACAAATAGAGGGAATGGAAAAAAGCATCAAGACTCACTCCTGAACATAAATTTTGCTATTGTTTTCAGTGTTGAGGTTGCTCTAGTTGAAAAGCTTCAAAGGTACTGCAGTGTGGCTGAGATGTGAAAGCATTATCTTGAAGACTTTTGTAGATCCCTTTTTAAATTCTCAAGTGCATTATCTTGGTGTTCTCCACTCTTGTAAGTTGCCCTGTGTTTTTCTTCTCTAGGAATATGAAGAAAAAACTGGACGAGCTCAGAGACCACTCTCTCCTAAACAGAATGTGAGGAAGAATCTTGATTTTGAACCACTCTCCACTACAGCACTTATTTTAGAGGACCGACCAGCGTAAGTTTTGGAAGCGCCACAGTGAGGGTCTCTAACCTAGCAAAGATTTTCTAACTCAGTGTATTTGCTTGCTCTAATTTAAACAGATTATTTAAAATCTAAATCAGATTTTTTTTCAGACTAGTGAATAGGAAATTGGGTTCATCATGAGAAAATTTATTCAAACAGAAGGAACCTTATTTTATAATAAGAGCAATGGCTTTTTGTGAATGGAGGTAATTAGGATAGCAGAGCTTTAGTTTTGAGTAATTCTACTTTCTAAACGTGATTAAGGGATTTTTATTTTCCATGAGAGAAACTAAGCATAAAAACAAAGCTGGTATATGCTAAAGAAATTGAGAAGCAAGAATACAGTGTCCTGTTTACACAAAGACCACACCTCCATAAATAATGAAACAGTATAGCGATTGCTCTGTAATGAGTTCAGCATCACATTTTAAGGGTTGTCAAGCACTTGATGAATTATTTCATACCTCTTACTGCAAGGAGATTTTGCATATGCAGACTGACTCCAAAGCGATTTACCAGCAGCCGCTTTACCATGTTTTTCTCCTGAATTACACAAATTCAGTCATGCTTAGTCAGTTTATGATTATGAATGTGATCTGGCTTTATGGGCATGACATCTGCATTTTTAGTATAGCTGTGCATTGGTGTGAAGAACTGGCATAACATAGATCTGTCTTTTCATCAACAAACCTGTATGAAAAATGCTCATATCAAAGTAGTGTTATTGTAGGGTTACTTAACTAACTTTCTGGCTTGGCTGATGGACTGTGTGGCAAGATGTTGGAAGATGTAGAAAATGTAAGAGTGATTATTTGTTATAGCAGGCTTTATTATTTTCAACTGGAAACAAAATGTACTATTTTATCTGTTGTATTTAAAACCTGTCTGTTAAAAATCTGTTTTCTTGTGGGATAATCTTGTGGGGTAGTACAGTGTTCAGACAGATGGAATTAGTGTTACATTACAGGAGTTTGTCCAGATTTTGCTTTCTTTCCTACTGTTGATAGAGTGAGGAACTTCTAGCAGAAAAGGAAAGTACTTTTAAAATTGAAGACAGTTGAAGCATCACTACTTTCGTCTAGTGGGAAAACTCTGGACAGCAGTTCTGTCCTCTGACTCTTTCTAAGGAATCTTTTTTTAATTGTTTACCTACACTATTTTTTAATGTTTACCTATTAGGCTTTAAGTAGTTTCTTTTTTAAGACTTCAGACAGAAAAGTGGTGTGAGATTCTTTTTTTCAAAATAGCTGCTCTTGATTTCACACTCATTAGTAGGGTTTAGGTAAAACTTCATAGTAAAAAATCAATAAATATTCCATAGTGCCTCTAGCTTCAAAAGGAAAAAGTATTAGTTGAATTTTAATAGATACTAAACATCTCACATGTATGTGGTAATGTTAAGACATTGGGCAAATAATGTGAGTGGTGGAATTTAAGTTAGCAGAACATGATTTATTTCATCTGGTTTTCCTTTCCTAACTGTCCCTAACTTAAATAATTTCTAAAGACTTCGATTTAAAAAAAGATGCAGATCCATTTACCAAAGTGAAACTGGAAAAAGAGTAGATTGGTCTCTGTGGTTAACAAACCAACATTTCACTAATGTGAAAATTTACTTCTGTTTCTCTAATAACAATCTTGATTTGGAAAAGTACTCATAGGCCAGTATCACATCGTTATGTGTGCATTACAGGCACTGTGATTACATAAATTGTAATGCATGCTAACTGTTAATGGTGTTGGGGGTTGTCAGCTGCCTGATGTGTGACACCTGACAGGAACATGACAGTGAATTTTTGCATAGCTTTTCTATTAACCAAAGATATAAACTGTTCTAGGAATAAAATACAGTGTTCTACAATACAGAAGAACAAAATAGTCATTTCCTGTTTTGATGTTTAGCTGATCCTGCAGTTGTAAGAGTTACATATGGTTACGTTAATTACAAATATGATTAACTGAAAGGTCACGTGTTCTGCCATAGGAATACGTGTATTTGTATGGCAGAGCCTTAATCACAAATCAAAATGTTTTGTTGGTTTTAAGAAGTGGAGAATATTAAAGATGACTCCAGTGTCACTTGTTGCTCTAGAAGAGAGGGGAAGGACTTAAGTCTTTAAATTAGAGATGGGGTCTCAGAGAACAGCGGGGAAAAGGTGGCTGGTTTGGGGAGTCATTATGTGTGGGTAAAGAAGGTTGTGGCTATAACTCTTAGACAAGGTGAACAGTAAGAAGGAGTACAGTCCTGTATCTTACCAGTTCAAATCAAAACCTGCCAGCTTGGTATATACCAGTATATTCCCTTTATGAAGATCAGCCTGTGGGTTCAGTTGGTTTAATAATAAAAGTGCTGAAATTACCAAACATAAGGAAATTACTCAGCGTGTTCTGTGTATAAACGTCGTCATAGCTGGTCAGTGTTCTTCCCTTCTGCTGACTCTGGCAAAAAAAAGATTCTTTTCAAGGATCTGTTGTTCTGCTCTTTGACTGGATATTTTGACAAGAAACAGAGTGTGCTTTTCTTTTAGAAGTGTCTAGAATTTTATTCGGACAGTCATGCCAACTGTAAATAATATATTTTTTTTAAGGAACCTTCCTGCAAAACCAGCAGAAGAAGCTCAGAAACACAGGCAACAGTACGAAGAAATGGTGGTTCAAGCAAAAAAAAGAGGTGATGGAATTTCTTGTCTTCAGAGGAGAAAAGTACAGGGGTATTTCTAAACTTGGAATGCACTTGTGTCAGTCTGTTGGTCTGTAATGTGAGGGATCTATGCCTCCTTTTGAAGAATCAGTCCAAAGAGAGAGGAGCAAAGGTAGTTTTGTTGAAAAGCCCAGCTCCAAGCTGAAAAGAAAATGGTCCTAAAATCCAGCAGGAAATAATTTTTTAAGCCATAACTCATAAATGAGTGGCACCTACTTGTGGGTTTAAAAACTTAGTAATATATTAAAGTAGATTGTTGGTCAAATTGGTAAAGACTGGACTTATAACTGCAGGGTATTTGTCAGTTTCATACTGGAAACAACCTGTCCAGGCTGTAGTACATAAACACATAGTTTTCCATGTAGGAAAATGTATGCTGTTATGTTCATTTGATAATCTCTCACTTAAAATTTACAGCTTTCTCAAGGATTTGCTCATAATTTCTTGCCTGATATTTTTCACAGAAGTGTTTTAGTAACATTGTACCATGAACATGATATAGAGGTGATGGTAGTGGTTTCTTTTGGCTGATATTATTGACCATCTGGATTTTCTAATTAAAAACAAGCATTGCAATAACAGGAGATTTGAACTTGTGGGAGCTACTGGAAATATTTTTTTTCCAGCTGGCCAGACCCTTGAACCATATGAAACAGTAGAAAGGGTGTATGAAAGAACACAGGACTTACTTGCATTCTGCTGTTGGCACACTAATAGAAGTATCCTCTTGTGATTTTGAACACCATACACCTACCAGTGAAGTTCTAGCTTCATGTGACTCCTGTTTAATATATCTGCTACTATATGTGTAGTCTAAAGGAGTTTTCCTGTTCTTTCTTAGCATGTAGGGTAGGTGGTTTGGGAAAAATGGGATGATTATTAAGTGATGGACCAAGTCCTTGTGCTGTCTTCACTGAACTGGAGTATGTCATTCTGTCCAGATAAATATCACGACAAACCCATTTTCCCTAATGCTACTCCAGATGAACAGCTTTGCAGAGTTGTGTATTGTCTAGAGGTCAGGAGATCAAAGATAGTAAACACCCTCCTGTTGGTTAGAGAAAAATAGAAAGCCTGCATTTCAACAGGCTTGCAAAGAGCTTGTATCAGAGCTGAAAACATTGTGAGGCAGTTGCTATGGTTCTGCTCAGGCACAGCTTCTGTGGGGCTTTAAAGTGGACCCATCAGGTAGAATGTGTTCATTCCAAAAGACCTTGTTCATAGTACTGCTGTTCTTCAGTGAGTTCTGCTTGCCAGTGAGCACCTTCTCATACAGTAGGCAGTGAATGCACATCCATGTCCTATATTTCCACTGTGCTGCTGTAGAGACCGGCTGCCTGCATTTGGTAAATGCATGTCTAACAAATCTCCAGTGGAAAAAGTAGTAGTTGATGATGCCGGAAGAAATACTGAGCGATAATTCAGAAATATAAAATACATCTAAACTAGACATGAAATATGTTTTCTTTTTAATGAACTGAAGATTTCCATTTGTGATGTATGACATTTAGATTATCCATATGCGAAGTAGCATCAAAAATGTGGCTCTTGTGATTTCTTGACAGTTACCTAAATTGTAATAGAGGAATAAAAACAAAACAAAAATTTGTATTCATTTGGCCTGTAGTTTTGAGTCTGCTGTAAAAGGGGTGGGGCTTTATTCAGAAATACTCTGACCTGTTCTACTAGATGAGGCTGTTGGCTGTCTGAGGTGCTAATTCAAAGTTACTAGTGTGATTAGATTTGAAGGGTCAAAGAAACCATACATTATCTAATTCCCTTTGTCCCATCTGTTGAAAATGAAACTTATTTATTGTTCCAGTTTGTTCTTTATTCACATTTGGCATCACTGCCCAGCTTGCTGTGTGCTTGGGAAATTTTCAGAATTCAAACTGTGCTTTAGGGTGAACACAGTGTGCTTTATGTGGTTGCATAGCCATGAGTAACTGAATATTCAGTTTCTGGTTTTATTAACTTGAAAAGGAAATTTCTTTTTGCAGAGCTTAAAGAAGCCCAGAAGAGAAAGAAACAACTGGAAGAACGCTGTAAACTAGAAGACAGCATTGGCAATGCTGTTTTAACCTGGAACAATGAAATCTTACCCAACTGGGAAACTATGTAAGATAGTATGTTATACTGAGTTTTAATTTAAAATTTCAGAGTCTATATCCTGAAGAGAAGTTGCAAAGTTAGGACGCATAATCTTTAAAGAGTCTTGGAAGCTTTTGTTAGAAAATCATTCTTGGACAGCTACAAAGGAAATAAGCAACATCTGTATTTCTGCAAGGTGGCTGGAAGTGATGCTGTGCTAAATCTTATTACTTGTCTTTAATGAAGGCTCACAATACTCAGAAACTCTGAAGCACTGAGAAGTGATCTATGGTAGAGAATGTAACAGCATAAAGGCATAATACTTGAACATCATTCATTTATCAGAAATGAGCTTTCCTTGACTATTTGAGATGTTGATGTAATATCAATGTAGGTTGAAGTATGTGAATGGTTTATGAAGCCTCTTTTATTATGGAATGGTATACATGCTGGGATAATCAAATGATGGAAAAGAGAAATAGGGAAAAAGTTATTTATATTAAGTGCTAAGAGATTCCCTCCAAAGACACAGCATAGGCAGTTTATAAAGTACCTTGGTGGTCTTTGGTAGTCATCTTTAAAAAAACAGCCCCCACCCCCCCAAATACAATCACCATAAATCAACAGCACTCAGAATTGCAATTTACTTAACAACGGAATCCAGTTATCCTGAGAATTTATATTAAAAACATGGACAGAATTTGTTGGAAAACATGTTTTTTGGAGAACTGAAGTATAATAAACTAAGTCTAAACAAATTGTAGATTTACATGTTTGTCTGTAGTATTTGAAGATGCATCTGTTACGGTTGCTGTGAAAATAATGTCACCTTTTCCTTTATTGGTTTATAAACTCCTAAGTTCCTCAGTGTATTCACTGTTTTACGTTTTAGTTTTCAGAATCTGCTCAAAGATAAACCAATTGTTGTGGTTTTGCCACTTTTCATTGGTAATTAGGTGCTGTTCTGTTCTCCCTCCTGGGCTTTCAGTTTGCTGAACATCAGCTGCATCCATTTCAAAGCCTGTTTTCTGTTAAAATGTCCTTCAAACTCCCACCTAAAAGTTAACTCCTTGTCACATCTTCGTGCATTTTTCCAGAGGCACAGAACTGCAAAGATGGGTGGGAAACTTCATGTCTGTTTGCACAGCAGAGTCATGACAGAGGGCAGAGGGTAGACTTCCATAACTTGTTCCTTCCTGTATTTGGTCTTGTACGGAGCTGATCGGTTTTTAGCATAGGCAGTGGCATAGGTATGGACTTCCTTTTCATTTATTTACTTTTTCCCTATAATTCTTGCTGATCAAGTGTGGCTGCAGATTATGAGTATTGTGACTGCAGTGCTTCTGTCAATATAAAGCCATTACATTGGAAGGAAGTAAGATTTCCTTTGCAGTTCAAAGCAAAATAGTACTAAAGAATGGATATATGCAAACTGTATTTGACTTCTCGGGCCATTGATGTTCGTTTTGGTTTGAATCCCATCAACAGTGGTAGGAGTATACATTTGCAATTCAGCTGTCAACGAAATATTTCTTAGAATAACCTGTTTTACTTTAAACAGGTGTTGTTCCCGTAAAGTTCGAGAGCTGTGGTGGCAGGGCATTCCACCGAGTGTGAGAGGCAAAGTCTGGAGCTTGGCAATTGGCAACGAGTTAAACATCACCCATGGTGAGGCTGTCTTGTTGACGTTTTCTTACAAAGTCAAACAGCAAGGGGACAGTCTTGTATCTGTTGTGGTGTGGGTGTGAGGAAATGTTATCTAGTTACACTTTTTTGTGCTGCTTTGATGTGTTTTGTTCAAAAATACAGCGTCTTTTAATCTTGTAGTAGTCTTCTAGGACTGCTGCTGTGAATTGTTTCTGAGTATTGCTGTCACTGTCTCTTGCTTTGATGTTGGATGGAGATGGTCAGAATTAAGGACTCAAGTTTTGTTTTGTTTTTTTTTTTTCTTTTTGAAACATAAAATTGTTGTTAATTTTGAAATGTCATGAGTATGTGTATAGTGGGCTTCCTTTGATTTGAAGCAAGACAACAGGTTTGTAAGAGATTAAAAGACCCTTGGCAAGATTTGTACTTCGATTTGTGAAAATAGAAATAATCTATTACTTCTGAGTACAGAAAAATACAGCTCTGAAAGACTAATATATGTAATTAATTCCAACATGGAAATGTGGTAGACTGCCTGTACTCCTGCTGTATTTTGCTGCTTTTCTGTGCATTGCTTAGTTACCTTGGATGTAGTTCTTACAATTTGCTAGACTTTTCTAATTATCCATTCAGACTTATTTTGAACATCAGTGCTGTGCAAGAAAAAGCAAATATTTGAACATAAAATGCAACTTAGATTGCCTTTCCTTTTCACTTAATATGAAGGTCAGTGGAACACGTCTTTCAAAACTGTAACCCAATTAGAAGTTCTGCTGCTGTTAATGTTAATGCCTAGGGCAACATTGTCCATGTGGTAGGTGGTTAGTGGACATGAGCATGAACAAATAGTGGACTTGGTTTTGTGTTTTTCTTTTTCCAGAACTGTATGATATTTGCCTGGCTCGTGCCAAAGAGAAGTGGCGATCACTTAGCACAGGAGGGGCTGAAGTAGAATGTGAAGGTATGCTTTTTGTCAATGATTTATGCTGTGTTACAGAATAAGACATTTTGTAAAATAGTTCCTTAAAATGAAATACATACTATAAACAAAAAAAAAAAATCATCTATAAAGTTGTGTTCTGGTAAAAGGAAAATGTCTTTCTGTGAAAGGAAGAAATAGTTGTATTCTTCTCAAGGAAATTCTGGTGTGTTACAAAACACACTTGTTCATTTTTCTTTATAAACAACCTCTAGGTACAGTTCTTATTTTGATGCAAATTTGTAGGAAAACTACAAACAGTAGTTTGGGTATTATCATTTGAATTGCAACACTAAAATACTTTTCTGCATCCGTAGTTTTGGAATTGCAACTCAAGTTAGAGCAGAAAATTGCATTTTAGTCCCTTGTTACAGCTTTGAGCTCAAGTCATTGGTGTGTTTCAGAGAGCAGCAATTTCTTTTTGCAGATGAAGTAGTTTGAGATTTACTAATTAATTGGAAGAGTTGGCTGTTTTTGAGAGATTACGAAACTACATGCGAATGGTTGAAATTGCCTTTGGGGAGTAATTATGCTGAGCAGAGGAAAAAAAGGAGAACATACATACTGGCATTTATAAGCAGAAAAATATTTTTGATTGGAAATCCCCACTTTGTTCTCTTAAGATTGTTTACATCTTAAATAAAATAACATTTAGTGCGTTTCCAGCTTCCTCTTGCTCTTTATTTTCTGGAGTGTAGATGCTCATGTGATTGGTACAAGCGTTGTCTAGTGGCAGCTTGCTCAATAAGCAGCTGTAGGTAATCCCCAACTATACCAGAATACCAATAAGACATCTTGATATCAGAAAGAAGTGCTATACAAATATACTTGGTACAAGATCAGTTTCACTTGTGGAGAGTGTATTGTAGTGTCAGTAACAAGATCTACGAAGAATAAACAAACATGAATCTGAAAGGAGAGCTTTCAGAGTAGTAGAGGTAGGCAGCATCCATCACAGGCTGCCGCTTTAGGACTTCTCTCTTCCACCACAGCTTTTCCACAGAGGCAGCTACTTCAGGATCCACTGGGAAGCCTTGTTGGAGGTGAGGGGGTCACAAGTTAACAGGCTTGTTACAGGAAAATACAAAATACAGGAAAAGTGCCTGACCTGCCTTGCCCTGCATCTTTCCCCACTTTGCTTCAAAACATATTGAGGGTCACTGTGCACTGTAGGGTTGCTCTAGGTCAGGACATACTTTCTGCTTAGCCTGTGTGTTGAACTTGGGGAATTGTTCTGTCTGTAGCCTTATTCCCTAGGATTCACATCAAAATAAATAAACTGTGCAAAAGCTAACTCTTGCTGGAAAATAAAAACAAGATCAACTGTACACTGATCTTTGTAATAAATGTAGTAACTTTTGCAGATGCTGGATTTTCTGCAGCTGACAGAGAAGCAAGCTTGGAGTTAATAAAACTGGATATCTCAAGAACGTTTCCTAGTCTCTGTATATTCCAACAAGTAAGCAATTTTAACTTTTGTCTTGACTTCTCAGGGAAATTAAGTTTACATAGTCTTGCATGTTCCCTCATGGAACAGGCCATTGAGTTATTAAGGAGTACACATCTTGAGAGGATAAAGTTCCTAGAGATTTTGGAAAACTAGAAATAACCTAGAAAAGAGGAGCATCAAGGTACATACAAAACTCCAAACGGTTGGGTAATCATCGTGATTTACCTAACCTAGTTCATGCTGGTTTCTCTCTTATGAAGTGATGCAGGTGAGTGTTCGCAAGTGAATCAACACTGCTGGTTATAAATACACAGTGAGAGAGAACACCTCAAACAAATGGGACTGGTTGGCCTTTTTTTTGGTTCAATGCAAAACTGATTTAACTTGTATGGTTTTGGTGTGCTTTAGTGACTTAGTTTAATCAGATTTTGTCCTTCTATGTACAAATTTCAGCAGTCCAGTAAAAGGTTTAGATTGTGATAAATTAAGATTTTTAGGAGAAAAACTTTTCCCTTTGGAACTTCTCAGTCAGTTACAGTACTCAGTGCAAGATATGGCAGCTGTTAATAGTCAACAATGTGAATTTCTTTTTAGCTGTACATGTCCTTCTCAATAATACATGCCCTTTCTGTGTAATGGCATATTGCTGTTTTGACTGTTTTCTTCATGGTTGAATTCTGCCCCAGTCTCAGAGACAATTATGTGGTTTGCATTCTTGTTCTACTTTCTTGGCACTATTGTCAAAGGGCTGCTGAGCTATAAGGAATCTCTTAGGCTTGCACTCCTATTGTATAAGTATTTAATATGTAATCAATGTATTGGATAAACTGTATATATTTATAATAAATGGGGTTTGGAGAGTTGTTTCATTTTTGTAAAGCTAAAATTATTTGGAATACTTCAACTTTTCTAAGCTGCACTGAAAAAGAATGTGTCCTTTGTCATCAGTATTAGAGACTATCTGTAGCACTGAAGGATTTTTAACATGCTTGTTGTATAATCAGATGTATTGTCTTGGTTTTGTTTAATTATAGGGTGGTCCTTACCATGACACGTTGCACAGTATTTTAGGAGCCTATACTTGTTACAGACCTGATGTAGGCTATGTAAGTGAAGAATTTATTTTTTCAGGGGTGGGGAGGGAGGTATTTTTTAGGGGAGGAAGGATTGTATTAATCAGTCCTTTTTAGACCAGTATTAAATGGTTTTGTGGGGTTTGTGTGTGCTTTTTTCTATTCCAGTACATGCTTGAGAAGTGTGTATAACATTTCTTGTGCTAGATTTGTGCTTTTTACAGGTTAAGTAATTGGAAAACTCATATTTGTACTCAAAAGTAGATAATTTGAAAATTGGAGTCAAAGAGAAGGTTGTAGTTAAGTCCTTATTGTTAGTATCAGTCTTACTGAGACTGCAGTTGAATTGAAATGATTGGCATTTCCGTGCCTTAGCCCTTTGAGCTTCTGGACCAGTTTCTAAAGCAATGTCCATTGAAGCTACATGAGCTCACTCATGGTATTTGAAGTAGTAATTATGAGAGGACTGAGTAGATTTCATTTAGTCTCTGTAGGCAGAGCAGGGTTATACAGAGAGGCTTATTCCTTATTCAGGAGCAGTTTTAGACAAGGCAGGTATAGAGAGGGGATGTTCCTACTCTGTCAGTAGCATGTAATGCTTGGCAAGAGCTGCTGAACATGACTGCTGGGAAATGAGACAAAGGGCAGATCAGCTGCTGTGCTTCATGTGGCACAGCAACAACCTGTTGTGTTGGGAAGGAGCTTGTTCCTCAGGTTTGCAGGAATGACAGTCACACCTTGCTCCATGTGACTCACAATGGCAGCACTGCACCCTCAGGGTGAGAGAGGTTTGCTTGGATTCCACAACAGACTTTGTAGAGAAAGGGAACAATATCATAAGCTTATGGTAAATGAAACAAGAGTATAATCTTAAAATGATTTTGTTTGTCAAATGAGTCAGTGCAGTTGTCTTTAACTGCTGGTAATTGATTGAAAAACAAAAGTACAAGCTTTGTCTCTAGGGTCCAAGTCCAGCTTTCCACAAATAAGGATCTAGATGACCCATCCCTGGAACAAAAAGAATTACTTAGAAACTCCTTATTCTTCAAAAAATCTTTATTCTGTGTGTTTGAAAGTGCTGTCAGCCTAGCTCATCTTGGGAGTTTAACTTGGAGTCTTTGAAAGAAGGCAACATGGGAATTGTCAGCTTCCTTGCACTGAACATGTGATATCAAGGGGCATGTGGGTTAAAAAATCCTGCTTTTCTGAACAGTTCTTAAGATACAGCTGCTCAGTGAGTGTATTAAACACCAATGAACATGAGGACAAAATGAGGCAGTATGATACAGTTATTGCTAAAGGGTAACACTTCTCCTTTCTTCAGGTACAGGGCATGTCATTCATAGCAGCTGTATTGATCTTGAACTTGGATACTGCAGATGCCTTCATTGCTTTTTCTAACCTTTTAAATAAGCCCTGTCAGATGGCATTTTTCCGTGTGGACCATGGCCTTGTAAGTATGCAAAAAAACCTGTAATCAACATGCTGTGGCTAATGTGTAGGGAAAGTTTAAAAAAAAAAAAATTATGATTTCAGCAGCTTGGAAAATAAATCAAAATTTATTTTAAAGCAACACACTTGATAAATGAAACAAAGCCCCAACACAGATATGCAGAATCCCTCAAAAAAGTCAAACCCAACCAAAGATCACCCTATCAACCTTTTTGAACAAGACATGTGAATGAAATTGTTGAGTAGCTGTTTTATGATGCTCAGAGAATAGTTATGAGAGTATTACTGTAGGTGGTTTTCAACAGCACTGCAGTTGAAAGCTGAAAACACCTTAATGTAAGTGTCTTGAAGGTGCTTTTTGTCATAGGCTAATACGTTGCTAAAAACAGACTGTTGCAGGGAGAACCAAGTTTTCCGTTTCTTCCTGTAGCAGCCGTGTTTGAGTTCCACAGTCTCCTTTTCAGAGAAAGAAACCTCTGACCCCTCAAGTTTTCAGTGGGAGCTGACTGGAGTCTCTGGAGTCTCTAAATTTCCATGCTAGCAGGTACACTAGCAAAATAAGACACATCTCCTCAAATGTGGTTTTAATTTACTTTAAAGGTATTTTTGTATAAAATATATGGCATCCTGTATTTCTTTCTCAGCTCTTAGCACTATGAAAATAGGATCTGCCTCTTAAAGAGTTCAAATGCAGGAAATAAAGCAAGGGAATGGATGATGACAACAGTCACTGTTGTTGCTTGAAAAGTAGACACTAGAAATCCCATCAGTATTCCTGCTAGAAAAGTATTCCCTGTTCAGTTCCTGAATTTTATCAGTTGTAAATAACATGGGAAAATGTACCACAGGGCAGACAGCATTGCTGAGAGCAGTATCAGCTATCTCTATTACAGTACTTGGAAAAAGAGGACATGCTTGTGCATTCAGTGTGTAAATACAGTTTTTGTGAAGATGGTTTTGGAATTAAATTGGATAGAATAAGATAAATATTTTTTTAGCTGAGCTAGTTGTGTTTGGTATTCTCTGATAGTGCTGTTCAGTTCTGTTAGCCTGGCCAAATAGGGACTATGTGATAAATGTGTGCTTACAGAGGGCAGAGATGCTGATACATGAAATATTAACATCATGAAAGCAAACCCATGATTTAACAACACAAGGAAAATGTCATCTAATATTTCAAAGAGACTAGTGACACTTGAGTGAGACGGTTTTCGCTTTCTATGGTGAACGTAACTGAACTGCAGTCTACCCTCATCTTTTTGTGTCAGCTTAATAAGCAAATGCTGATTTGTTGTATAGTAAATTAATAAAAATAATACCAGCATAAGTTAGTTGTGTAAATAATAGTAATTTATACAGGTTTATCTTGACTTCTTTTTTTGGTTAATATTATTAAACTATATTTTTTTTTTCCATACCACTATGAAATGTCTTGTTGAATGTGGATTTGATCAAAATAACTACTTGTACTGCTGCCCACATTTCTATCAATAGAAATGACTGTAGCAGTTATGTGTAAGGTCCTGTCTCTGCAGTACTTTTGAAAGTAGGAACTTTAGTAGAACTGTCTTACAGTGGTGCCAGCAGATCATTTTGAATGCAAGTAGGACTGTCTGATGCATTACCTGCTTCCTTCTTTATACTCACAGATCTCATAGGTGCTTGGATTTCGTGTATTTAAAAATCCACACTGGGAAGCTGTTTCAGGGGTACAGCTCTCTAAAGTGGGTTCCTGGATTTCTGGTGTCATGTTTGACATGAAGCTGTTTCTCAGTAACTGACAGTTCAGAGATTTCACATAACTTCAGTTATTTCTGTAGCATACACCCATCTCTGATTGACTTAAAGCCTTATACTCGTACTGACTACCAGGCTCAGTTTTATTTGTCACTGTTAATGAAAGTAGTCCACCATCTGTCACTTCATTCAGAGGAAATGGGAAATACCTCTGTAAGGACATTAAAAAAACCTAGGAAACAAACTTGTCATCCGTTAAAAGGATTACACGTAGAAGTCACCAAAAGGAGTCTCTTTTCCTTTTGCTGTCATGATTTTTTGGGAAGATGTATGCTGTTGCAATTCAAACTTTGAAGAAATCCCACCCTTTCTTTATTGCTTTCATTGGGATATTGTAGTTAAAATTACTGAATCATTCAAGGACTTTGCTTAACTTTTCTCCCTATAGTTTTAGGGAGGGTGATTAAATAACTCTTTGTTTTTAACTCGTAGTTAAATTGGAATATTTGTTTTTAACATGCTCTCTCTTATGAAATTTAACTAAATACTTGAATTTTAAAGTAGCATAAAAGTCATTGTGTTAAAAGCAATGAAGTTCAGCGGTTATGATGTCACAGAGTTACAAACCGTTTCTCTTGCATAGGTGTTTTGTCCCCATCTTTGAATTTTTTGTGTGAAACTCATATCTTCCTTTTTGCAGAAGAAATGCCTATTATCTGAATGTAGAATGTATGGTATTATGTTGGTATTAGACTATTAGAATAGCTTTGGTATTAGAATATGATTTATGACTGGAGTATACTGGACTCTTCACTGTTGCTATGGAGTATTAACATTATTTTAGTTTTGTATTTCATTATGTTCCATTGGGTCTTGGATTTTGTTCAGTATAATATTAAATTACTGCCACAAGCATAAAACACCATTCTGTTATAATTATTTTGAGAAATCAGCAAAAAACTTCTCTCCTGCTGGTATTTTTCTTTCCAAAGGAAGCTGGTGAAGACCCAAAGCAAATGTTATATTGTTTAGTATGAGAATTGTATATAGCGTGGATCTTAAACTCTTAGTGCTTGCAGATGCTGCCTTTTTTGTAAATGCTTAGCTCTTTATAATATCATGTAATTCATTTGATCCTATTTTTGAAGAGTGTTAATCCTACAACAGATAATACATTTAAGCCTATTAATAACATAGCTAACTGCTTGTTTTATCCCTGTTACATTTTCCTAGATGTTGACTTACTTTGCCGCATTTGAGGTATTCTTTGAAGAAAATCTGCCAAAGTTATTTGCTCACTTCAAAAAAAATAACTTAACTCCAGACATCTATCTAATTGATTGGTAAGATGTTGAAAGTTTATTTACTAATGTGCGTAACTTACAGCTCCATGTCAGTGTTCATGACAGAAAGTGCGATGTTCTTACCTGCTTTAATATTCTTCTAAGATAAAGGCTTTATTTTTTGTTCAGTACTTGAGTTGTCAATCTAAATCATTCCCACATACTTCTGTGATGTTTAACATTTTCCCAACCTTTATTATTGTGCTTGTGTTAAGTTGGAAGTTTATTTTGAAATACTGCTGGATAGCAGTGTTTATCCATATGTAGTGCCTGTTTGAATTGATCTTCTGAGAAAATTTGTCTATTGCATGTGCAGGTGTTTACCAGGGTTGCCCATTCAGAAAATATTGCCAGTCTTGCTTGAAATGTATACTTCATCCTGCACAGTTCAGGAAAAGCCTAATTAAAACATTTGTCCATATGATGTAAAACTCGAAGCTACAGAAAAGCTATTGCACTTAGCAGACAGGCAATTAGGGTGTTTTTATCAGGTGAAACTGTCTTCCCTTTTAGTTCTAGTATAATCAGAACATTTTCCCTAGAGAGGAAAAAAGGCAAAGATCTTATTTGCACTTCTGCCAAATTTCAGTGTGGTATTATGCACTCCAAACTGAGTGTTTGCATTTGTGCCTATCAGACCTTGGTTTGGGGCAGTTAAAATGTCTCTTTTCAGCAAGACTTTGTTGTCAGTTTTGGGATGACATGAAAGATTTTTTGTGAAAAATTGGCTTGCCCTTACATTGTTGACAACGTCTTCTGTTCTCAGGTATCTGACAAATACTTTAAGTAAAAGAATAAATGCCCAGTGGTAACAGCAGGATTTTTTTCCTGAGATCAGTAAGCTGTTCTTTTGGAAAATATTTGTAATGTTAATGCAATTTTACTTGAACCTCACTGGCAGTACCCTGATCTTTAAGACCTAGTTGGTAGCACTCAACATGTTTCTAATCTCTTAAACAAAAATTCATTTAAGTAAATCTATCCAATACAAGCTCCAAGTTTGAATACATTAATTTTCATAGGATCATAGAATTTCTGAAGTATTGGAACAGTCCTCTGAGATCATCTAATCTAAAACCACTGCTCAAAGCACAGTCAATTAGAGCAGCTTAGGACCTTGTCCGTTTGGGGTTTGAGTATTTCCAAGGAACGAGACTCCACAGTCTCTTCAGGCAACTCTGTTCAAGTGTTCAACCACCCTTGTAGTTAACGAGTTTTTTATTTTCTTATGTTTAAAATGGACTTTCCTGTATTTCATTTTGTACTTGCTGGCTCTTGTTCTTTCACTGGATACAACCAGGAAGACTCTGGTTCTCACTTCTTTTCATGCTCCTATGAAGTTTTTAGACATTTAGGTCCAAGCCATCTCTTCTCCCAGCTGAACAGTACCAGCCTGGTCAGCCTCTCCCTCTGTGTCACATGTCCAAGCCTTTCATCACATTCATGGTGAGCTGGACTTGCTCCAGTATATCCATGTCTCTCTCGTACTGGGAAGCCTAGAGCTGGCTTGTCAGCCTGAGTAGATGGACAAACTGCCTTGGCACACTGGCAGTAGTGTTTCTTCTGCAGCCCAGGAGTTTGTGAACAATCTTTGCTGCAAAGGCACATTGCTGGCTTATATTTAGCTTGGTGACTACCAGAACCTCTCCGTCCTTTTCTGCAGAGCTGCTTCTTGTTGTCCTTAACATCCATTGGTAGATTCAACTCCAAATGGACTTCTTGTGCTGCCTTTGCTTGATTTGCGTGGTTTGTATATGCCTGTTGCGCAGAGGGTGGTGTAACGTGGGCTTTGTGTGACTTGGCTGTTATACTGGGATTAAATTTTAGCGCATCATGTGTAGGGTAGTTGTTGGGGGTTGTAATGAATAGGCTCATTTCTCCCAACATTTAATGGGAGAAATACTATGAGAAGGATTTTATGAGTGAAGGCTGAGAATATTAAAGTGAAGTAGATCTATGCACAGAGAATGGAAAAAATACTAGGATAAGATAGAAGGGAAGAAAGAGACCAGAGGCTGGGGTGTTCAGTGATAAGAGGAAAGATGTTGAAATTGGATTGCCTCAATGTTGTGAAAAGCCTGTGTGTGGAGGAAGCAACTGAATAAAAGGGACAGCAGAATAAGATGACTGTAAACATGTGGGAGAGTAACTGGATAGACAACACTGAAATCACCAAGTTATTGTATTTTTAATGGACAATAATGTCAGTAGCAGTCCAGAAATTACGTCAGCCTTTTACATGATGGGGATGGTCACCTCACCAGCAGGGACACAGACAAGGCAGAGATATTTAATGCTGTCTTCGCTTTGGTCTTTAACAATGATGATGTGCTTTAGGGGTCCCAGAGCCCTGAGCTGCAAGACCATGGCTGTGAGGATGATAAACTGCCATTCAACCCTGAACTTGTGTGGGATTTGCTCCTCCAGCCTCATGGTCTATGGGGCCTGATGGGATTCATCCAAGAGCTGGCTGATATCATCGTGAGACCTCTCTCAATGATTTTTGAACAGTCCTGGGAATCTGGAGAGGTTCCAGTTGTCTGGAAGCTGGCAAACATTGTCCTGATTTTCAAGAAGGACAAGCTGGGTGTCTCTGGAAACTAAAGGCCTGTCAGTGTCACTACAGTGACTGGTGAAATTATGGAGAAGGTTATTCTGGGACGTATTGAAAGACACCTGGAGGTTAGCACAGCCAGCACAGGTTCACAAGGTGAAAGTCCTGCTTCACAAACTTAATTTCCTTTTATGACAAGGTTACCCACCTAGCTGGGTAGATGTGATATTTTTAGACTTCAGTGAAGATTTTGATACTGTCTCTCACAGTAACCTATCCAGATTCCGCAGCTGGGATGGGGCAACCCCGGATGGACAGACAGACTGGGGAATGAGATGCTAGAAAGGGACCTGGGGGTCCTGGCTGATGGCAAGTTGAACATGAGTCAGCAGTGCCCTGGCAGCCAGGAGGGCCAACCCTGTCCTGGGGGGCATCAGGCACAGCATCACCAGCTGGGCAAGGGAGGGGATTGTCCTACTCTGCACTGGGGCAGCCTCACCCTGAGTCCTGGGGGCAGTTCTGGGTGCCACAACAAAAGGAAGACATTAAACTATTAAAAGAGTGTCCAAAGGAGGAGGGCAACAAAGATAGTGAAGGGCCTTGAGGGGAAGCCATGTGAGGAGCAGCTGAGGTCACTTGGTCTGCTCAGCCTGGAGCAGAGGAAATGGAGGTGAGACCTCACTGCAGTTACAACTTCCTTGTGAGGGGAGGAGGAGGGGCAGACACTGATCTCTTCTCTCTGGTGCGCAGTGTAGGAAGCTGTGTCAGGGGAGATTTAAGTTAAACATTAGGAAAAGATTCTTCTTCCCAGAGGGCAGTGGGTGCTGGAACAGGCTCCCCAGGGAAGTGGTCACAGCACCAAGCCTGGCAGAGTTCAAGAAGCTTTTGGACAATGCCCTCAGGCACATGGTGTGGCTCCTGTGCCAGGACCAGGAATTGGACTCAGTAATCTTTGTGGGTCCTTTCCAACTCATGGTATTCTGTGACACTATGGATTACTAGTTGGAGATGATGCTGTCATAAATAAGGTGATTGTTATGTAGGAGAAACTAAAATTGAGCATGTTAATATCATGCTGTTGTCTAACTTTACATTGTAAAGAAGAAATCCTGAGAAACAATACCAGAAATTAGAGATTTAGAGAAAAAGACTGTTTTGACAGAAGGCTGAAAGTTTACATTCCCTTCAAGAATTTTGTTTTGATAGAATACTCTTTATTATATTTTCTTGAATAAACATTTATGTGATTAGTTTTTCTCTCTTACTACATAAATAGGGAAAAAACCCAAACACAAAACCAAAACAAACCAAAAAAGAAAAAATTAATGACTTGTGAGCAAAGAACTGAAGTGATGAAGTCTGTGTTGAAGTGGTAGGCACCCTTCTTGTTACCTCTGTGGGTGTTAAGAGCACTTGAAAGAAACTTCAGTTAGGAGTGATGGTGGATGGTGCTTCTCAAGGTCTTTGTATCAGTGAACTGCCAATTAGCATTTCTTCCTGACTACCTGCATCCATATTCAATGGATGTTTATTTTAATTCCAAGGGCAATTTACTGTGTTCCTTCCCATCCCTAGAGAGCTACAACACTGTGATCTTGTACAGGGATGTAGGCTATTTGAGGTAGACCTGCCCAATACTGTATTAAACTTTTTCACACTTGTCTTGAACTACACAGCTCATACCACTCTGTCCTTAATTTTTTTAGACAGTGCAGGTTGTATTTATGTAAAACTTACATATTTTACTTAAATATATGTGTAAGCGTATTCTTATGTGTGTGTGTGTGCATACATATACATACTTTCTGCTTCAAAATACTTTGATCCTGTAGGAAACAGATTTAGATTTTTTTTCTTTAAATTGCCCCTAAGAGTGTGGCTGAAGTGTGTTTAAAGTCAGGGAAGAATATGGTACGGTGTCGCTTTGAGTAGGCAGACCTTTTGCGTGTAGGTAAAAATCTCTGTGGAACAGCCTTGCTCTAACATTAATTTTATTTAAATGAACATTTGTTCTGAGCTCCAAAGGGATGCCTGCTGTTATTCCAGTGGCTGGTGTGGTTACTGTGCAGGCATGTATGCAGTAAATCTCAGCTGGTGCCACCTCTGGGAGGCTCCAGTAGCCAGTGCTGCACAGACCAGTTGCTGGGAAACCCTCCTGCTCCTGCCACAATTACAGTGGAGTCAACTAGTCTCCTTTGTGCTTCTTCCTGTAACCCATGCTGCAGAGAACAGCAGTAAAAATGGTGTGCTTAAATCATTTTTGAAGGGATATGTTCCAAGAAAAAGAAATGCTGTAGGTGGGCCCAGCTGTGCAGGTTTTCTTGGAGCTGGTAGAGGACTTAGGGAGGAGAGGCCCCCTGCTAGTTTTAGTTCCACCGCTGCCCTCTACGATGGGAAAACTCCAAGGACCGAATAGTTTAGTTAAAAGGTACTGTCACATGATTATCGGGGGATACCTGCCACAAGTAAGGCATCTCATTTAAAAAGGACCCATGTGCTTTAAGCCTAAACTCCAACTGATAAATCTTGTAGAAAGAATTCAAAAGCTATACAGGGTTTTATTTTTTTGGGTGAGTATAAAGGGGATCAAGTGTGAAAGAGCCATAAAGAGCAACATGCAGTCAGGTTCACAAAGAATAGAGGGGAAATAGTGTGTCTGAACAGCCCAGTCTTGGCCTCTCACTCTGTCAGCTGACGTTCCGCAGGCTCTTGTGAGCAAAGTAGAATGTGGATTTGCCAAGGACACATGCTGTCTATTTATGGCCTGCTGCTGCTATACAAACACTTCTTTATCCCTACTCAGAAAAATTATTTTGGCAATAATTATAGCCAAGGGCTGTGTTTGTACTGATGGATTGATCAGCAGTTCTTTAGTATTACATGGACTGTGATTGTACTCTGTGAACATGAACTTTCTATTGACACCATGTGCTTGTTATGATAAAGGTCCAAGCTACTTTGTGTGGCCATTTTTAGTGGGCACTGCCAGTGAAGTATTTATAAGCTTGCTTTCTGTTACATTAAGAAAAGCATAGTCCATGTCATACCAGTAACTCTCCACTCCCCCCAGAAAATGCTCTCTTGCAGTCAGCATTTTATATTAAATACTATTTACTTTTCTTTTTTCCAAATAAGAAACAAAGTAAACACTTCCACTTTTTTTTATACTGTAATGATTTTAAATTTACAGACATGGGAAAGGAATGTGTAGTGCAAGAATACATAAGATCTGATTTGCAACAGTGTTGTGTGAGTTGCCAATCCAAAATCTGGCTTACCTATCTGCATTGCTCTTGCTAATATCTTATAAAGACTTTTTAATTAAAAAAGAAAGAAAAGAGAAAAAGGAGAGGGGAGAAGAAAAAGCAACGGAAAGATGGATGGAGCCCATGATTATCATGGTAGCAGTGCTTTGCTTTCTTGATGACATTATGGTCATACGCTTTCCCTGTGAGCACCAAACCAGCCAGGACTTCATGCATCTACCTCAAAGTACAGTTTCATCATAAGCAAGGCCAGGGAGGAGCAGGAGCATTTGGTGCTTCTTTTTTTCCTCTTGCAAACAGAAGGAGGCCAGGAGCCTGCACCTGCATTGCTCTGACAATGCATCTGTCTATGTGAGTTAGCTGTGTTGTCTCCACCTGCGACTTAGAGTGGGTTGGAAGAGAGCTGCAGACAGAACATCCCGCAGTACAGCGACAGCAGATCATGTGCAAGGAGTGTGCCACTGCTGCTGAAAGGCGTTGCTGGAGCTGCTTCATTACTCTAATAAATTTCAGCTGCATTTCAGACCAGTAGCTCAGATGTCTAATAAAAAATGTCTTTCAGTAGGAAGTGTTTGAAGTGATGAAATGCCGTATCCATTCTAAGCAGTGATTCCTACTGATGTTTCACTGCTTATTTTTGGTGTCCAGTCTCTGCTGTTAGGGTTTGATGCATCAATTCCATGCAAATATTAATGAAAGTTAATGGCCTTGTTAAGTTCCTGCACATGGCGCTTCCTTCCAAATTATGAAGAGCTCAGTGGCAAATACCTTATTTGATGTGACAGCTTTTTTGATGTGAGTAAATCCTTTCATATGAAAGTAGTGTTCTAATAAATAGTTCTTTCTTCTGACAGTTAATTTTCTGCATAGTTGGAGATTTAATACAAATGGGTTATTCAGGTTAGGTCTGAATCATGACAGAATAATAGCTTTTGTGAATAAAAACACGTCCAAAAATTTGGCATTGTTACTTATCTTTAACTAGGGCTTGTTTCTGGTTGGGTGTTTGCCTGCTACTTGGTGACCAGGAAAGGACTCAGCTGAATTGTTTCCTATTACACTGTTCCTTTTAAATTGAAAAGCTGTTGCTGTTTCCTGTGCACGTGTGTACAGACAAAAGTCTTATTTCTGCCACGTAGGTATTCTGTGGCAGTACAGTTTTATATATGTGTGACTGTGCACAGAGATTGAAAGAGTATACAAAGTATATGAAGTCTGCAGTGCAGGATCAGCCAGTAACCCAAAGAAGGAGCTTGTATCCTGGCTCTTCTTACACCTTCATGTACGTGTGATGAACGAGTGTGCGGGTTTTTCATCCCAGACTTCTACCTTTTGTTTCTTTATTTTTATAATTCTAACTTAGCTTTATGGAGAACAGGATTTAAAATGTTTCCACTTGTTATAAGAAGATTGCAGTAAGATGTAAAACTAGAAAAAACAGTAAAATCCTAAGGATCATAAACCTGGAATTCACTTGTCACCTGAATTTGTGCAAATGTTAGTTTCATCTGGATGTTTATAAAATGAATATCTTTTCCCTTTTTTCTAAAGTGTGCTGATTTACACAGAAGCCATATACTTAATGACACATCATTCAAGTAAATTTTTATGTAGTAAAAAACAGGTAATGCAGAAAAGCTTTGATTATTAGACTTCGCTATGAGAATACATTACTTCATATTCTATACCTATATATGTGTGTGTATATCTGTTCCATTTTATCTTTTTAATGTAAATCCAAATTTCCTAAATAAAAAATTGGAGGGGATAGAGGGGAGTTTTAAACACACGAAAACTACTGTTCAATTCGGCATACTTGAAAAGGAGTTCTTTGTTAAAAGCTGTGGGAAGGTTTGATTGAAATTTAGGCCTTTGCTGACCTCTGCCGGGGAGAGAATTCTTTGCAGTTTTACGGAGAATTTTGTGCAGTGCATCTGTGGAAAAGTTCTCTCTGAATTCTGAAGGAAAAAACCACTGTAACCCTTTCCCCTTATACACTGTAAAGTGATTCCAGGAAGCTTAATTCTCATTGCTTGCTGTTAGGTCATTGTTGGTGGCAGTGCTCATGCTCCACTGTGTAGCGAGATGTTGGATAAAGGAGAGAGGAGAGAGCAACGTTTTGTTTCTGGCTGCAAGGCTGTCAGCATTTTGGTGAAGGAAGAAATGTGCTCATAGTAGTTAATGAGAATACAGTTTTAGCAACTAGGAGGAGGTTGTTGCTTCTGGTATTACCCTTTGCTTCGGGGATCACATCCGTACAGGCACACTGAGCCACCATCTTATCACCACTATCTATACCTCTCTGGACATCCTGCCTTGCCTGTTTCTCTCAGCTGAAGGAAGTTCCAGCTGATCCTTCCTCCAAAACTCATGCTATTATTACTTTGCCAGTTAATCAAGCCTGGAACACAACAGTTAATTTTACTCATCTCCTTTATCTGAATCACAAAATTCCCATTGCAGTTTGTCTTTAAGGTTCAGCTTTTTGTGTTTTCGCAACTCAAACTGCATCAATCCTCAACTCTGAAGCGATGATTAAATAGGCCTTTGATTATAGCTGTGGTCATTGCATGCCCATTGTAAAACCATGCATATTGTTTCTTCTGGTGTGATCCAAGAAAATCAAACTTAGAGACCATGCATTAATGGTTGTACAATTTTATATTGTTTCATGGATTGGTATGCTGCGACTAACAGAAGTACTTTTGGAATATAAAAAGGCATATTCAGTTACAAATATTTGAGAAGCCTCAAACTTACTAGTGATTGGTGTGTGTACCTCTGTGAGTATCCAAGACTTCTTGTCCAGTAACTGAAAATTTTGTTCTGCTTTTCAGGATATTCACATTGTACAGCAAATCTTTGCCACTAGACTTGGCTTGTCGTGTCTGGGATGTGTTCTGCCGTGATGGAGAAGAGTTCTTATTCCGTACAGCGCTGGGAATACTAAAACTTTTTGAAGATATTTTGACCAAAATGGACTTTATTCATATAGCCCAGTTTTTAACAAAGCTACCAGAGGACTTGCCTTCAGAAGAATTCTTTACATCTATTGCTGCCATTCAGATGCAAAGTAGAAACAAAAAATGGGCTCAGGTAAAGAGGATGTCAATCTTTGGTAACTGATGATTGTACTTTACTCATGAAAATGGGATTTGGCAACATCTGGAAGAATGTTTTAACAGAGGTAGTGTTTGATTTTATGGGTAGGTAGGACTGTGTAGCTCACTCCATGCTTTTAGCATACATTGAGGTGAGTGGATTCCCTCAGCTTAAACTCCTCTGGAAAGGGAGAGCTCAGTCAACATTCAAAATTGAAATACTGAGTGAAGTTTATGAAGTAAAGTGCCACACAGCTTTTAAAATTTATTAATTCCAAAGGCTGCTGGCAGCATTACAACTTGATACTTAAAAGCAGAAATCCACTCCTTGGGAGATGATGACAGTTTGTCAGGACACACTATCATACAGTCATCTTAATCTTGAAGATCTCTACTCTGCCTAATTTTGGGCTCTACAGAAGTGATCGCATCTCTTGACTTCTTTACTGGGATTTAGTATGGGATTTCAGAAATTGTTTCATCACTGTAATTTCAACTAAATTCCAGTTTGAAGAAAAAAGATGTCACCTGAATGTGGAAATCATTAGGTGGCTGTAACAGCCATTCATGTTGGAGAGTGGAAACTCCTCCCCTTTTTTTTCCTTCTTCGTTCAAAGCAGCAATACAGCCCACTTTGGGAGTCATTCCATAACAGAGCTCTGCCCATTTTATCCAATTGCTTTTTTGCAGAGAAAATGAAAGGTGGTGTTAAACGTAGTGGTTGGGGCAACTCAGCTGCAACTGGGTGTTTCTGGTTCTTTCCTAGGGTAGCAGTGTTTTTAGATCCTGGGGATTGCCAGCTTTCTCTTTGAGATGAGGATTTCTAACCTTCACAGCAGGAGTGGCTCCACAAGTTGTTCATTGTCTCACCTTCCTTGAACATGTCATGTGTGCATGAGGATTGCGTTCCAAATAAATTCCCAGCCTGATGCTGCTTCCCATGTGGGGAAGGAGAGATAGGAGTCTTCTTCTGCCAAGTACCCCAAATAACAGGCTATAAAAGTGTGTGTTGGGGGGGGCAGATGGAGTTTAAACGTTTGTTAAATCTGTTTCTATCCACCATGTCACAAGGACTTGTACAGGAGAGGTCTCTTATCAGTGGAGAATTTCTCTAAATTTAATTATGTTTGATAGTTAAAATAGTATTGCTCAGACATAACTGGAAACTCTTCAGAATAAGTTATTGAGTAATTTTTTAAATCTAATGCTTTTCTTCTGTCTCATTTCTTGAAACGTCTAGATACTGGCTGCTCTCCAGAAGGATAACCGGGAAATGGAAAAAGGAAGTCCTTCACTCAAACGTTAACATTGGGTTTGCCTCCAGTGACTCCGAGGAAAAGAGCTAAAGTGGCAAAAGTATTGATTACTGTTTGACATGTATGAGCCTGCAAATCAAAGTGTTAGTTCAGAGTTCTATTTAGTAGTAGAATAGCCTTAAGGGGGAGAGAAGAAAAATGAGGAGGAGTAAAAAAAAAAAGAAAGAAAGGAAATTAGGGGATAAACCCCTTATAAATTAAACCTAGGCTTAGCCTTAAACTTTTAGTGATATGAGCATATGCTGTGGGGAGCATTACACATTCTGTACTTCTGATGAGGGCAGTCAAAATAATATCAAGGGTTTGGGGTTTTCTAAATTTTTTTTCGTTGATGTTTTAAAAGACTGGACATTCAGCAATGTAGGTTGCTTTGACAGCTATTCCCCTGTTGCATTCTTAGGCAGGATATATTTCCAATACCTGTAACAGTAGCTGGATCTGAATTTTTGATAACTGGTGCTGGAATCTTAAATTATGTAAGGACCATTTCTTTAGAAATGCTTCTGATTTTATAGGCTGTGTGTCCCATTTACCAAAGAAATCATGTAGACATAGAATGACATTCCTTTCTTTAATAATAAAAAGTTAAGTAGAAAGTAAGCTTGGAAACGAAGTCAAACTAGCAGTGCAAAACTAATTATTCTTCAAGATGCCTTGGAAATCTGTTTTTCCAATCTGGATGCATATGGAGGAAATTCCATTCATCGCACTAGATTCCAAACTCACCAAGAGGGTTCTAGTATTAAGGTGACATAATTTCCCAGTTGTACTATCTTTCCTCTGTTTAAAGCCAAGGTCACATCCTACTAAATGCATGTTTCCATGTGTCCCTCTCCTGGGGCAGTGCTGTTTCGGGGTGTTCTTGCCTACCAGCTGCTTACTCCTGCACCATGTGTCCAGTCATGGAGATGAAACTGTGGACTTAGCAGATAAACTGAGAAATGGTTAAAAGCAATTTTGAAAGTTACTTTAAGCCCAGCTTTGCTCACTGGCAGAACTGAGGAGGAGGGATGGTAGGGGAGCAGTTAATGTTCGCCAGTGTTGCTGCTGAAAAGAAAAGGTTTTGTGGAATCTCCTGAAGCTGCTGCTGCTCCCACAGTGGGAAATTTATGTGGAGCTGATCCATGGAGTGACGGGTGAAAGAAATTTATTGGGAAATGTGCCAGACACCATCAGGATAAGTACAAGCTGTCATTTCTGAGCGTTTTATCTGACCTCTAATACATGAGAGCAAGTTACAGCGGCAGCAAACTGCCGTTACATAAATCCCTCATACATCTGAGATCCTCTCTGCATTCAGGTGAATGTTGAAGGGCAAATCATGAGTGCCTCTGATTTACAAGAATGTTTATTGTATAGTGTAAAACCTATTTTATAATAATGATGATCATTGAAAAGGGAAATGTAACTGAAGCAATATTTGTGTTAACTGTGAACAGGCGTTACTAAATCCTCCAGCTGTATGGTCAGCGGTTTCCCAGTGCTCTTCAGCTGGTTTATGCTGATTATTTTGGCATTGTCTGAATAAAAACCAAGAAGAATAATTGCACACTGCTCAATTCAACATACAATGTAAAGGACTGTGGGACATAATCAAAACACTGTCCCTTGGTACAGACATCATTTCTGTGAGGGATAATTTGATTGTAATATTAAGAAGAGTGAGAACAAGATTCCCTGGTAAGTGAGGACTCATAATCACTTTGAAAGGTGTGTAATGCAAATGCAGCCTGCAAGTCTGATACCTCACTGACCTCTTCTCCTGTCCACTTTGTGTACCTGGTGTAATGGATGTGGTTTTTTGTTGGTCACCTTAATTCCTCCACAAGACATCATCTAGGTCATCACTTACTGAAAATATATGTTAAGATGTGATAGGAAACATGTTAATTCACTCAGAATTTGTACAGAATTTGTCCTCCAATGACTGGTACTTGTATGCTCCGTTGCTTTGAAGTGCAATAGAAAGCAGGAAGGTCAGTAAGTGTTTTTTAATATTACTTTTTCTATTGCTACAACAAATATGCCTTTCCATGAAGAATACGACAGGCCTACCATCCGAAACATTTGCACTATGCTTTTAAATGGTTTATTAAACACAGAGATCACTTTTTCCTCAGTATACATTTTTAGGTGGTACTGGAACTGGCTTTGTGGTTTAAGTCTTCATTGCAACTACGTTTGTATTTTCTTTTAAAGCAAGTCTACAAGCGTGGCTCATTTGTCTGGTTAAAAATGCATTTTTTAGCTACTAGGTATCTTGGCAGCCATCGACAGCCTGTTCTTTTTCTCTTCTCAGTAAGATGTTGAATGTAACAGTGACAGTGGGCATAGTTGTGGGGAAAAGGCCTGCTGCAACACTTGTGCACTGTTTGTTACTTGCAAATGTAATTACTTTGTTTTGTGATTTGATCTGTTCTTAGAAGTTGTATATATTTTCTAAATGATTTCTTTGTGTATATAAGGTATGTTCTTTAATGAAGAAACAGCAATGCAATAAGGAGCTTTGCACAGTTTGTTTTCAAACAAAATACAAGTGAAAAAAAATCACCTGCCTAAACATGCAATTATTTCAACTTCTCAATAACTTGATTTGAAGGTAATGCTTGAATTTTGATAAAAACAGAGATGAGTAGTAATGGCATAGAATTTCTTGCCACTGAGCTTTTCAAGTTTCTTGCAGTATACCAAATCTCTTAATTAGCTATTACAGAAATCTTCCTTAAAAAATTCAGGGAATTGCATCTAAAAATTTGACAATTTTATTGTTCAGGTGCTTGAAAGTATCTGTAACAAGATGCATGAGATTTTCTTTCATGGAGCAAATGTCCCCATCAAGCAGACTTTTTCTTCATAGGTTTAAGGAAAAATAAAACTGCTGCAATACATTAAAAGAACCACTGTACATGCAGCAGATCCAGAGAAACCAGAAAACTCCAACCAGCTTTGGGATTCTTTACAATCTGCACTTTATAATAAAGCAGTTTTGCAACTTCAATCTGCAGTCAATCATTAATGTTATTTCATTTAGTAAGCAATTTCATTTGGAAAAAAAAGGTACCGTGTAACAGCTTATTTTTGAATGTTTTAAAACAAGAACGACATATAGAGAAGTGTTGGTACATCTCCTGTACATCATGTTTAAATTGGGTTACGTAGTTACCACGTTTGTTTTGTTTAGCTATGTGTATCAAACTGGAACTTTTTTCAACTGTAAATATATGGTTTTGTTAAATAAAGTCATGTAAAGTTATCTTAATCAGCTGTTGTCTGTGTAATTCAGATATTAAAAATTCCAGTACTTGTCTTCTTCTTTAAAGACAGCTTTGCAGTTTTTGTCTGTTCAAAAAGAGGACTTCGGGCCATTTGTGTATTGAAGGTGGAGGACATTTTGTTGATGTTTTCTAAGTTCTCATGTTAAAATACCTATTAAATTCTATGAGACATTCAGAAGATCTGATACTTACCATGCCCGTGGTTTTATCCCTTTTCATACACCTTTCTCTGGACTGGGCCTGAGGTCTGATAAATTTATTATGAAAAGCAGTTGTAAATACATCTTTGTGACAAGCACAGAACTCAGAAATGCTTAAATACCTTATCCTGGCTTTGTTTGAAAAGAAGAAATCTTCGTTTATTGCAAGTTTCATAATCACAAAGCATTTTTGTGCTAAAGTTAAGGCAGTATTGTTTTACTTATGACACAGGTGTAACTTCAGGACTTAAAGTGGAGAAGCTTCATGTTGCTTAAGTGAAAAGAGGTTGAAGGACCAAATAAAAAGATAGATAAAAGAGGGGAGAGAAGGCAGTACCTGTGCAACAAGGCTACATGCGGAATGCAGGCAAAGCCTTGGCTGCCATGGTTTATCCAGTGAGCAGCTGTCCCACTTCCTTTGCTGAAGTATCTCCTGATGTGCAGAATTAGAATGTGAAATCACATTTGTTCTCTCTAAGCTGACACTGATTGAATACTGAAAGAGATTTATATTGTCTCTGTTACAGGAGTTGCACACATTTGTTCAAAACTAGATTTACTTTGCTTTACTTGTTTTCCCGAATAATAATTCCAAGTTTCTTCAGCCATGTTCAGCAAGGAAAGTTTTCTGGCTTTTTATCTGAATTCCCCTACAAGTAGGGGTCAGCCCAGCGTAGTGACGTTTCTGCGTTTCCAGCTGCTGCCTCAGCAGCTCTACAGTATCCACCTTTTCCTCAAAGTCCTGAAGCGGTATCTCAGTTCCAAGCCAGCCACGTTTCTGCTTCGGTTTCAGGTTGTTTCTGCACAGGCTGGCTCTGGCCGGTTTTGCTTTGGTCAGGATATCGCTCTCCTCTGACACGTTTCGACGCCCATCAGTTCAGCCTTTCGCCCTTGGCTTTCCGCTTCCATTAACTCCAGTTTTTCCATGAGGTGGCTGAGAATACGGACTGTGTCCGAGACCACCTTTTTGAGTTTCAGATTTCATCACAGATAGTCGAGCTCTTTATTCATGGGCTCCAAGTCCATAGAGCGTTGGTCAGTTCTCTCTGAGCGCTCAAAGTGCTTCAAAGCGTTTGGATTTCACGCCTCAGCCTGATGTTTTCTGCGTGTGCCGAGAGGAACGGAACTACAAGAAGAATCGCTCTATTTCTTTAATCCTCACCGACCCGGGGAAGAGATGCTTCCGTTTGCAAGGTGATGACGATGACAAAGCTGCCCCGCCGCGATGC
>VZTE01001012.1:289527-300596 GCA_013397775.1 Eulacestoma nigropectus
TTGGCGGCTCGGGCGCCGGGGGCGCGGCCGCGCGCGCGCGCGGGCGGGGTAAGATGGCGGAACTGGGGAAGAAGTACTGCGTGTACTGCCTGGCCGAGGTGAGCCCGCTGCGCTTCCGCTGCACCGAGTGCGCCGACATCGCGCTCTGCCCCGAGTGCTTCTCGGCGGGCGCCGAGATCGGCCCGCACCGCCGATGGCACGGCTACCAGCTGGTGGACGGCGGCCGCTTCACCCTCTGGGGCGCCGAGGCCGAGGGCGGCTGGAGCAGCCGCGAGGAGCAGCTGCTGCTGGACGCCATCGAGCAGTTCGGCTTCGGCAACTGGGTAAGGGGTGAGGGGCGAGGGACCAGGGGAGGGGGCGATCCTCCTCCTCGGACCAGCGGCTCTGACAGCAGCCCCCGGGGGCGCGTCCTGCGCTGCGGACCCCGGACTGCTCCTCTCTGGCGGGGCCGTGCCGGGGGTGGCTCCGGGCGGGCTCCTTGAGAGCTCCCCGCTGGCCCGAGGAGCGCACCCGGCAGCTCGGAGCTGTCGCTACCTGAAGTTCTGCGTTTGCCGCCCGCCAGCGCGTCCGTGTCACAGATCTTGCACCTGCCTCTTACGCGTGCTCGGCCTTTGCCTTCAGTGTGTCCCAGCTGCGGGCTGGCTGCTCGCCTTCCCTGTCACTGCACAGCCAGGCTTGGTTTTAAAAAACAGCAGTAAGAAAGCATCATTTCACAATCACAGAATGGGTCAGGTTGGAAGGGACTACAGTGGGTCATCACAGAGCACATTGCACAGGACTGCATCCAGACGGTTCTTTACTATTTCCAGTGAGGGAGACTCCACAGCCTCTCTGGGCAGCCTGTCCCAGTGCTCAGTCACCTGCACAGTGAAGAAGTTCTTCCTCATGTACGTGTGGGACTTCCTGTGCATCAGTTTCTGCTTGTTGCCTCTTGTCCTATTGCTTGGCACCACAAAGCAGAGCCTGGCTCCATCCTCTCGCACCTCCCTTCAGATACTGCTGGACACTGGTGATGTCCCCTCTCAGTTGTCTCTTCTCGAGGCTGAACAAGCCCAACTCCCTCAGCCTGTCCTTGTAAGAGAGACGCTCCAGTCCCCCAGTCATCCTCATTGCCCTCTACTGGACCATTTGATTAATTTTTGATTGACTTGATTTGTTGTTATGTTTTGCGTTGTTAAATATAAAGACTTTTCCAAAACCTTAAAGTGTATGATCATTGCAGCTTGCTTAGTTCTTAAATAACTAGAAAATAATAAATATTGTTATTCTCACAGTAAATACTGTTTTGTCGGTTTCCACGTTGCTCCTCAGTAATGTGATCTAAACAAGCAAAACCCAAGCTGTACAGTGCTATTGGTGTTGGCTTGGGACTTGGACAGCTTCCTGGTCATGGTGAGCTGGCTTTGTGGGAGTGCCGCGGGTGCTCAGGAATCACCAGGGTGCACTGTAAACACTCATCCAGAGCTGAAATCGCAGATCTGATGGAAACACAGCCAGTATTGCTAGAGAAGTTTAGGTACTGGGAGTTTGCTTTTGAGGAGCAGGGAAAAAGTCGTGCTCTTTCCTGAGTGCTCATTATGCTGGAGATGTAATGGGCATCATTTTATGGCTCCTCCTTTTTTTCTGTTTAGGAGGACATGGCTGCTCATGTGGGAGCATCCCGAACACCTCAGGAGGTGATGGAACACTATGTGAGCATGTACATCCATGGCAACCTGGGAAAAGCCTGCATCCCCGACACTATTCCGAACAGGGTGACGGACCACACGTGTCCCAGTGGCGGCCCGCTGTCTCCCAGCCTGACGACGCCGCTGCCGCCGCTGGACATCTCGGTGGCCGAGCAGCAGCAGCTGGGGTACATGCCGCTCCGCGACGACTACGAGATCGAGTACGACCAGGACGCCGAGACGCTCATCAGTGGCCTTTCGGTGAACTATGATGATGACGACGTGGAAATTGAGTTAAAAAGAGCTCATGTGGACATGTACGTAAGGAAACTCAAGGAGAGGCAACGGCGGAAGAACATTGCACGAGACTATAACTTGGTACCGGCTTTCCTGGGGAAGGATAAAAAAGACAAGGAGAAAGCTCCCAAACGAAAGATCACGAAAGAAGAGAAGGAGTTGAGGCTGAAACTGAGGCCTTTGTACCAGTTCATGTCTTGTAAGGAGTTTGAAGACTTCTTTGAGAACATGCACAAGGAGAGGATACTTCGAGCAAAGATTCGGGAGCTGCAGCGGTATCGGCGAAATGGGATCACCAAAATGGAAGAGTCGGCAGAGTACGAGGCGGCCAGGCACAAACGGGAAAAGAGGAAGGAGAACAAGAACATAGCTAGTTCCAAGAGAGGGAAGGAAGAGGGTAAAGAAGGTGAATTTGCTGCCATTGAAAACCTGCCTGGCTTTGAACTCTTATCGGACAGGGAAAAGGTGCTTTGCAGCTCTCTGAACTTGAGTCCTGCGCGTTATGTGACTGTAAAAACTATCATCATTAAAGACCATCTCCAAAAAAGACAAGGAATTCCTTCAAAGAGTCGCCTTCCCAGTTACTTAGATAAGGTACTGAAGAAAAGGATTTTAAACTTTCTCACAGAAAGTGGTTGGATATCCAGGGATGCTTCATGAAACTCAGCTCATCTGAAAAAACACAGCAGAGGCCCATTACAGCCTCAAGGACTCTGTTATTTTTTCCTTCCCTCCCCAAAGATACAGAAACCATGTCGCTTAAAAACACAAAAAATCAAATACATAAACCCCCATAATCATCATGATCCATGGTGGCTCAAATAGACTTTTGCTTTGGATCATGGAAAATACTTAATTGTGAAACTTCTACATTGGATTTCCCTGCTTTTGGTACATTATTAGAACAGATTTTTTCATGTGAACTTACTCAAGTCCGGTAGTCCCAGAGTAGTTGCTTTAGTCCATACTATTGGATAAATGACTATCAGTGTAATCCTTGCTTTTCTTTGAAGATAGGAGATAGTTTCATTTGCTGGAAACTTTCTTCACCCTTTGTTTTGTTTTTTTGGCATAATGCTGGCAGAAAAGTGAAGCTTACAAAAGTCCTGTGCTCAGGAGCAGGTGAGCAGGGACTTCTGTGACCATTGCTAAGCTTTTGGAACATTCTCCTTAGTAACTACAGCCAAGGCATGGGGACACTGAGATGAGAGTTCCTGTCGAGAATACAGTAGAGATGAGCTGTGGCAGGGAGTGGAAGGAGGGAAGGAAGGAAGGAAGGAAATGTGGTAGGTGAGATGCCTTCAGGAACTTGTGCTGTGGAGGGGGGTTCTTGGAGAGCTCCCAGCTGATCCGGGCATTGCTTTGACTTGAGTTTCCTTTGACTTGAGACCCCTCTGAAGCTTTGATGTTTCCTACTTGGTACTGGAGTGTCAGGAATCCCCAGCAGCTGTGGTGCTCTACTCCAGAGAAGGGGTCAGCTACAGCAAGATACCTGATTTGGGCCAGAAATGGGGTTTGGGAGAATAGGCAGTGAGGTCTTCAGCAGCCGTTGGGAGCATCAGGCAGCAAGAACACTGCTTTTCCTTGTTGGGGGAACCTGCTCCTCCTCCTCTGGGATCTTAATTGCTGATTAAGCAATTAAGCTCATAAGGGCTGAGGAGGTGTAGCTGCCTCCTTCTGAATTTCGTTGGAAAGTCAGTGAAAGGGAGCAAGATTCTCAAATGGGGTGTGATCACTGAGATTGGTCTTTAAAAACAAAAATAACAATTGATGCGGATTTGATCTGCACAAAGTGTTCCTAAATTTGGAGCTTTTAATCCAGCCACTGTAGGGTTCTAATTACACATAGCTTGAAATATACCGACCTAGGCACATTGAATCTGAATTTACTGGCAGGTAGAACAGTGCACCTTGGGAGGGATCTCCTCTGGTTCTGACAGCTACAGCCTGGAGTGCTGCTGGAGCTGGGCACCAGCTGGGATGTAACACAGTGAGAAACACAAATGCCAGACACACAGTGCTATTCTAGTAAGAGCTATTGATTACGGGAAAGAAGTTGAAGGAGGATTAGAAAAAGATTTTTATGCCCATTTCATCCTTAAATTCCCATGCTGGTATTTAACCAAATAAATAAAAAATGGTGGTTGCCACATGAAAGATGGCACAGAGTTACTTGTGCCTAAGCCTCTCTGCTGGTTCTGTCTGGAGCAGGAAGCTGTGACTGGAGGCCGGCTGGGCACATCTTCTGAAGTGCAGGTGTACCAAAACTTGGAACCTGACTGGCTTCAATATGAGTGCAAGATCTGGAAATGTCATCTTGCTTTGATGCTTTGGGCTGTAGTCAATGAGGATACCACAAAATCCTAAAACAGTATTAATTCTGCAGTTTGGCAGAAGTCTTCTGATCAGAACTGGGTTTCATGTAATACATCCAGCATTACCAAAATAGTGTTACCAGTGAGTTGAGAATAAAAGGGGTACAATTACAAAGCCAGCATTTCTAAGGAAAAAACCAAAACTCTAGTGCCTTTTTCTTTTGAGCTTATGATGTTATGTCCCTTCAAAAAAGGTAAGGGCTATGTCCTCTGGAATGTAATACTTTGTTTGGCTTATCTGTAAGTGGTTTGCTGTGGCATACTCAGACAAAACTGTCTCGTCCTGGCAGCCGTGGAGCTAACTGCAGTGTGCTGAGTAGCTTTAATAACCACTTCCACCCTATATGCATGTACAAGCAGCACACAAGTTCATAAGGTATAAACCCTTGGTTATTTTCTCTGTCTTATTCCTGTGGGAAAGAAGCTCAGTCTTTCTTTTCAGCATTCTAGTTATGCAATTTGGTTCTTCCTGTAACTTGCTACCTAACTGCCATAACATGGTGTTATGAAGCCTCAATTCTGCATGTAGCTGGGAGTTTAAGAGAATTGTTTTAGTTTTGGTTCTGGTTCTTCTGGGTTTTTTTCCCTCAAATCTGTGATTTTCATATTTCTACACTGTTTTGGCACATCTAAGTTTAACTGAAGCAATAGCGTAAAGCCCATCTGAACAATAACTTAAGAAAAAATCTAGGCACCAATGAGTCATTTAAATGTTGAAGTGAATTCTGCATTTACACTTCGTAGCTTCTTAATTCCTCAACCCCTCCTAAATGTTTCTTTGGTGCTAGACGTAACTTATTGAACATCAAAATGAATGTAAAATAAAGTATTTTTAATGTATGCAATATGGATATCAATATTTATTTTGTACTTGCAAGCTAACTCAAGGTGGTAAATGTTTGCTTTAGCAAATACTAGTCCCTTGGAAAGGGCTTCCCTAGAAGCAATGTCTCATTGTCAGCTATGCTTTTAATTTTAAAGGTGACTTGCACTAGAGGATGCTGCTGTTCCATATTTCACATGGAACTGATTTAGTCTAAGCATTCCTTTGTTATGAGCTGCTGGTTTTCTGTTTGATTGCTTATAAATTGAGATACAGTTAATGTTAATCCAGCAATTTACTACAGCAGTGCTGCTTCTCTTCAGTGATGAAGGGGCTGAGATGGGCAAAGAGCTCTTTCAACCTGTATTTTGTGTTGATCTGGAAGTGCTTCCTGTACTGTACAAATAACCCAGCCTTCATGTTGCTAATGACAAGGTGTTTTATATGCTTAATGCTCTTTTCTAATTAAAGTTATTACTAATGATAGTATCTGTCTTAACAGCATTGATGTAAGCCTATGAAAAAGCAACATTCTCTAAGCTGTTCAAAATACTGATCTTGTGCTCTGGGTAGGGGCTGTGCTGTGTGTGTCCATCCCAGAGCTGTGCTGGAGGGAGCATCTATCTGCCAGGGCTCGGATGCTGCAGAGTATTGTGGCTACAGCCCCTCCTGCCCCCTGCTCCATGACAGGCCCAGCAAGCAGTAAGAACAGTGTTTGTAGGTTTGCACTAGTCTGTGACCATGAACTGCCTTGTAAATCACACAAACTAAGCACTCTGCCATTATTCTCTTGTGCAGCCGCTGCATCCAATTCCTTTGCAACTAGAACAGGCGTTGTGAGCCTTCTGGTTTACTCTTCTCACAAAATGTTTTTGCATGTGCCCCAGTCACTCTTAAGTGATGACACATTAAATACTGTGAAGCAAGATACCCCATGAGCATGTTCAGCTTATCAGCTTCTTTCTTCCTTGAAGGGAACGTTGCATTCATTTGAAGTTTACTGGTGTAGCTGTGCCAGACACACAAACGCCTGTGCTGAAATCACACAAAGCCTAACTGATGTTGTGCACACAGCTTTTTACTAGATTTTTGCATTGTGTATTGGTAAATAAACTTGTATTAAAGTTCCTTTCCATGACTGATTTAACAATAATGTAGTTTGGGCAATGAGGAAAATGGCTGAAGTCTTTGCAAGAACAAGTGGAGATGCATTGTAGCTAAATGTGATGGGTGGAAATGTGGTGTTTATGAAATAGCTAGTACCGGTGGCTTTGTTGGGTGCATATATTTCAGAATTACTTTCCTCTGTTCTTTGATTTCTTCACTGCTGCTTCTGCAAGGGTGGGTATGGCAGAGGGCACAGGTCGTTGGAGCTCTCCCTAGACTGACCCACTCCATGCCAAAGCCTCTCTGAGGGCAGGCCAAGGAAGGGGAACCACTTAAATGAGACACTCAGTTACCAGATTTAAAGATTAACCTTGTGTTGAACATTTAACAGGAACTTGTGTTTAAGAACACCCCAAATGAAGTAATGTAGTCCAAAAACGACAGTTTGTGTGAGGCACTGGGAAGCTCGTTAACAAAATCTTCATCTGCTAGGGAAGAAGTTGGCCCTTTGTTTTAACTTCCTATTGGAATAAATTCTATACTAAGGAAGTTATTTTTACATTTAGTTTAGATCCAGAGATTGGGAGGGGACAAAACAACATGACAGTTCTTAAAAGGTATATAAAATGGAACCTGGTCTCTTTTTGCCATCAACTGAAAACAGGTCCTAATCAAAGTGCAACAAAATAATTTCTTCAGGAATACTTCACACAGCTACAGTGTGCTCTTAAACCCAGATGGAGGGAAGATATTTCCAAATTCAGCTTCAGTATATGGAATCCCTTTTTTTTTCCTATATGTTTAAATATCTTTGCATTTTTTTCCTGTACTTGATTAGTTTTAAAAAATTAACACTGTAGTTGTCTTGATGCACCAAAAAATTATTCTCCTTCATCTACCCAGTCAAAGCATTCTTTCTTAAGAGTTGAGAAAGAATGAATCCTTAAACATGACTAATCTCGAAACAGCTGTATGCACTTAAGACTTTTCCTGGTTTACTGTTTAATTCCCCTTAGGCAAACCAGCACTGGGAAAAATGTCTTAAGGAACAAGAAATCACTTCTTACCATAAGTAGGTCCAACGTTCAATAAGCTCTTGCAACTCTGCATCTGAACCACAAAAATGTAATCAAGACCTGACTTTAAGGTAAGAAGCTCCTTAATCCACGATAACCAGAAACATGGTAAAACATTCAGAAGTACTTACTTTTCACAGGGCCTAATAACTTCCCTAAGTTTGAAGATTGTGTCCTGTGTGTTAAATGGGCTTTCAGGATGCAAGAGGATGGATGCTTTATCAGCTGTGTAATTTGCCAGGTTCTACCCACTCCTATCCAGGTGACCAGACAAACGTAGGATAAAACGTTCGGTTAATCATGTATTGTATTTTAGCCTGATTCTGCAGGATTGGGAGCAGCAGGTGGAGTTAGACATGACAAGAACTGCATGGGGAGAAGTTCTGCATGGGGTGCAACATAAGATCCAACCTGAGTAAGTGTAAGAAATAAGGGAAATGAAACTAAGTTCACGTTTTTGTTTGAGCCACTTACATGCAATTATTTATGTAAGTCTAAAAGAAATTATATACCAAACTCTCAGCAACTCACTTCTTTGGGTGTTCTGGCTCTCAGCAGGATTGTAACTACAGTTTGCATAACAAACCCATTGCAAAGCTAGAAGTTACAAGACTATCAAAATTGTTTAAACCAATTTATACAACATTAAATTAAAAATCCAGAGATAGGATAAATTCTATTGGTTCTTCAATGCCATACAAGTATTAGATGGTTTTCCTGATTCAATGTTAGTACAGGACAAAAAGGTTGAACAATTACGAAAGATATCTAATCTCCATTGCCATTTATTTACAGTTGAGAATTCACACAGGTATCAGTTTCAGTTGTTGAGATTATTTTTGAATAGACAAAACAGGGCATTTATCACATCAGTGTGTAAAAGCTGATGGGTGCTTGCAGAAAGCAGGTTATTTGTACTACTTCACCCACTTCTGCAATGTGAGATTCTACAAAACCAAAGGAAGTGTTTGAACCACTATCTGGATTTTCAATCTACACACAGTGATAAACTTGAAATTTCAACATTCGTGAGAGCATTTCATTCTTTCCAATTTAATGCACCTTCTCAGGAGCAATAGTTGTAAAAAACATTATCTAATCTAAAGCATTAGAGGGCTTAATGGCTCTTGTAGTTCACACCGAAGAACAGCTTATGGAACAGTGATGGTTGAAGGCCACCAAGCAGGAGAATTTCATTGGTTACTTCATTTTCAGTGGGAGACCTCAACCATCTCATTTAAACCTCTCAGAGAGCAGAGGAACGAGGAAAGCATGGTGTAAGAGAAAAACCATCCAGCTGTTTAATAGTTGTATGGCATTTGAAACTCTCGGCTTGAGCAGCTAAGCGTCTTTCACAACACCCACCAGGGCGGGCCGCAGCGTGCGCCCGTGCAGCTTATAGCCAATCTTGGATACCAATGCAATAGTGCCAGGCTCCTGCCCCTCCACAGGAGCATGGAACAGCGCTTCGTGTTCATAGGGATCGAACTTGGCTCCGACAGGGTTCAGTCTGAGCAGGCCATGCTTTTTAAACACTTTCTGAATCTGTACTTCTGTCATAACAAGACCTTCATATAAGCTCTTCAAGTGAGGGTTGTCATCCTTAATTTCTTCTTTTGGAACACTTTCTGTTGCTTTCTCCAAAATGTCTGCAACTTCTAGTAAGTCCTTACAGAAGCTCTGGATCCCTGAAAATATATAAAAGAGGAGAGAATGGGATTAGTCCACTGAGGGAAACAAGTGTTAAAAAACCCCAGCCTCACAACCCCAAAACCTACAGCAATAATCTGTACTCTTAAACTTTTAAGAAGCTATGTGATACTGTAATCATTTGGGGTAAAATGTCCTTTCCAGTTTTGGATGATAATAAAGAACTATTACAGATACCTTGAAATCCACACCATCTCCTCTACTATGGAACAAAATGTTATTTCAACTCAAAAGAGCTAAAATTATGCTAATGACCTAACAATAACAGTTAAAATTCTTACCAAAGTTACCAAAATCTTCAGATGGCTTCATGTAATTTCCTCACATCTCTCTCATCACCTGAAGGTCAAAGCATTATTTGCCCTATTCCTACTCTTTAATCTGATGTGATAAAAATATTTGCAGAAGACAAAGCATGTAATCAGACTGACGAGGATTCCAAGAGATGAACAGGGATTCTTCCTTGAATGAAAAGAACTCGCACCTCTCCCTACCACTACAAACCCCTTTTACAGAGTCAGCAGCTGTGTCTTGCAAATACTGAGCAATTTCCAAGTTAATCATAGTCCTTGTCCTGAAGCTGTTATCTGGCTCACACTTAGAGAATCTGGACTAATCTCACTTATAGCACTAGCAATCAAGAAAAAATCAAAACAGTTTAATAAAATAACACATTTCTACATAGAGGTAAGCAAAGGACAAATAGCACTGGGTTTTGGTTTGGTTTGGTTTTTTTTAAGCCAGAGTCAGCCTTTTTAATTCTAGCTCACATTTTGCATGGTTTTTTTTTTTTTCCTTACCAAGAAGTGATATGACCATTACCAGAGGACAAGCCTTTGGTTTAAACAAAAAACCTCCACAGCTATGGAAGCACCTTACAAGATCCGTGGGGATCAGCTAGTTCTCAGGAAAGAGCCTCTCTAACAACTGCACAACTCTGTAGAGATTCAAGCTCTTTACAGAACAGTAACAATGTCCAAGTAGTTCCAAAAATCTGAAAAAAAACTCATCACAGTTTTAAACTAAAAACTAGAGCTGTGGTTGGGGCTGAACTGTACCAAATATAGATAAAGCAGCTGTCCAGTTATCTGGATCAAACCAAATAACCAAGCTCTTCAGAAGGTGCTTTGGTTCAGTTTTTTATTGCGTAAGTTATACTTGCAAATATCTGTGACTGCAACTCTGAATTTATGCAAGTCTCAGAAATGAGTTTCTCTTTCTTCAACAGAACAAGCAGTCATGCACAAGCAATAAAACTTACAGATTATATGTAATTTCATTTTCAAGATAAATTCATTTCTACTGTAGCATCTCTGAGCTCAGACATGACCCTTAAGTCCTTTGCAGTAAGTAGAACATTAGTGAAACAATGCTTATTGCTAATCAACCTCAGGATGAAGCACTCAAACATCCATGAAAGAGTGCAAGAGTAGTATGTACTTTTTCTTACAGTACACATTAACTGAAGACCCTGTATTCAGAAATTAGAACTTGTGTATTCAGAATTAAACTATACAGCTGTGTATGGTGTGTGGTGAAAAAGAGCAACTCATTTTTCGAGGCAGAGTGGCAAACACCAGGATAAAACAGCACTCTTCTGCTGCAGCATTTGCACATTATTTCTGTTTTACAGACTTGTGTTGGAAATGTCAAAAAGCTAAATGAGATGTTAGCAGCCTGGCTCTAACGAGGACATTCTTGAAGGAAGATATGCTTCTAACACTCCTCATAGCCAGTGATTGTGCATTCCTACCACTGAAAAGAATCCATTCATTTGAAGTATTACTTCTATTTGGAAGCTATGGCCTTCCATACAACAGTTATCAACTGTAAAAGGCTAAAAAAAAAAAAACCACCACAAAAAATATCCCAAAATCAAAAAAAACCAAATTCAAAACAAACACTAAGAACAAAAACCAACCAAAAAACAAATGAAACAACCCCCCAAAACCCTCAACCAACCAAGAAAACAAAACAACCCAACCAACAAAAAAACCCCCAACATTCCCCCCCC
>VZTE01001012.1:300633-353738 GCA_013397775.1 Eulacestoma nigropectus
CCCCCCCCCCCCAAACAAACCAAAAAACCAACCAAAAACCCAAACCAGAAGGCAAACCAGTATTCCATGCTCTTTGTCAGATCTGAGACCAAAGTAAGTGAAAAAGGCAAACTTCAGGCTGCAAACTTACTAAAAAAAGTCTGCTAATGCAGTACACATTGCAGGAAACCAGATACCAAATTTAAAGAAAATGTGAGCTGTTGATTTCAGCAGTTTAAGTCTTGCCCTTGGCAAGAGATGGTCACAATTCTGATGCAAATTGAAGAACTGTTCAAACCTCTCTGCCTCAAATGCATTTTTTAACCAAGCAGCCAGAATCACTGGGAAGTAAAACTTGTCAATACTGCAAGCCCAGTCAGGTTAATTTTTCCAGGAGCCTCCACTCACCGTATAATTTCGCCTCTTCTACCAGTTTCTGGCTTCTTTGCCTTATGTTTTCTGCATCTGCCAAGGCACGCTTGTACTTGTCCTAAAGAAGAAAAACCAGTAACAGAAGAGATTTTATTCCTCCTAGTCAGGCAGCTGACAATAATTCACACCAGCATATTCAGTATAAAACAGCATTTTAAACAGTTTCATAGCCTAAATCCACCATTTAGGGCAATCTAACAACATGAAGTTATCACACCATCCCTCCTACCAAGACAAACATTTGCTTCACTTTACAAGGACAGAAATGAGGAAAGGGAAATCAGTTATTTTTCCAGATTCTCAGTATTTGCCAATAGATTAGCTGGAAGAAACCCAGTATTTCTGCTTTTTCTGCTGTGTGCTCCCAGAAATCCTTCATCAGTCATGAGAGACACTGACACGATGGCAAATCAGATTCAACCCAGCCATGACTTTCAAACCATCTCTTCCTTCTCCACACGTACCACAGAGTGCCCTCCAGTTTTCTCAGCCTTTACAAACTATGGAGCCTAACTCATCTGTTGTTTAGGTCAAGTTTTGGTCTATTCCTAGAAATATGGCCATTTACCAGCAGATGTACTAAGATGTGAAATTCAATAAAATTAATAAAATAAAAATTCAGGCTGAGTGCTTCACCACCTAACCCAGAATGGTGGGCTTCCACCCTGAATAAATCTGACCTTCATATGCCAGTGAACAATCTCAAAACAGAATAAAAATAGTCAACAAGCTGCCTGAAGAGCTGCATTAGACAACTAACAGCAAACAAAGACATTAAATAACATCTCAAATTTGTCCTGCAGAGCTCTGGGAAGGGCAAGAGAAAGCAAACTCAATCCATGTAGGATCCATAGGTGCTGGTTCTGTAGAAGGTTCTGGGCTACCTCTCAAATGCTCCAGAAAGACATTTTATACAAAGCACTCATTAATGCCTTTGCTTAATGGCCATCTCCCACCTCTCAGGGCATCCTTCACCCTCTGCTGGAGTTGTGCCAGGGACAGAATGCAAGGTACATGAGGCCACACAGAAGGAACGTGATGCTTCAGCCTCATGTCTGAAGGGCTCTCCAACAGACAAGGTTTGAAACTTCTTAACTACGGCACACGTACACTACTGTATAAAAGCTAAGCATCATTAACTCTGACCTTTGGAAAGTCAGCAGCTCTTTCCATGAAGTCTACTCTTAACACACAGAAATGCACACACCAGAGACACACACTCCCTTCCATGGCTCCCAAAAATTATTTATCCACTGAGCAAAACCTATGTGAAAACCAGTAACAAATTTTCAGGCTGGAGAAGGTCCAATTCCATCCAGAAACTGGAAGAAAACTATCCAGTATCTTAATTTTGGACCAGAGATGCATCCCAAATCTTGTAGTACATGTATTCTTAAGTCTAAAGAAATTATCAAATTGTGGGTTTTATTCAACTAAACAGGAGTCACATAACTATATGCAGACTGTGCACTGGGAACCCACAGTGGAGGCTCCTGGGCATGCAATTTGTGCAACCTAATAACCCAGACACTTACAGTAACTTCTTTTAGTTGTTCTTCCAGTTTGGCCTTTTCTTCAGCTAGCAGCTTTTCAGCACAGCTAGGTTCCACCTTCTGCTCATTTTGGCTCTGACTCTGGTCCTCTTCCAAGTTCTGGCCAGTGTTTTTCTGTTGTGTTGCTGCACAAAGCAGTCGTGGAGATGTTCTAAGGCAAAAAGATGGACATTATTATTCTGTTGCTTATTTTGTAAGATATTAGCATTTTCTAGATATATCAGACACTTTTGACACATACTGTCCACAAAATTCTCACATCAAAGCAAGAATTCATACGATTCTAGGCCTGTGAATACTGTCTGCAGAACCCGCCGTCAGAAGCAACAGATGTCCGGCCATTTAAACCGTAGCAGAAAATAATTGCTGCAAGATAACAGCTTGTAAATCTCCACTACATTCCGTTTATAGAGTCACAACACCTTTAGTGGAGTATGAGCTCGTCTTCAGGACAGTGCTCTATCACGAAACAAATTCCGTGATGCAATCGCCGGCAACAGCCTCCCTGAAAACACACGCAGAACAGGGCTTGGCCGCTGGAGCGGCGCCCCCCGTGCCGCCTGTCCCCGCTGCACCGCAAACACCACGGCAAGCAAGGGCCTGCCTGCAGAAATAGTGACTCTTCATTCCTTCCTGGCGTTTCCAAGGCTGAGCGAGCCGAGCCACCCGGACGTGGCTGCGGGATCAGCGCCGCGCTGACACAAGGGCTCGGACCCCCGCCCGCCGCATGGACACTCCGGGCCTAGAGCCCTCCAGGCTCCCCGCAGTGCCGGGCCGGGCCGGGCCGGGCCGGGCCGGGCCGCTCTCCCAGGGAAGAGCAAGGAAAGGCAGCGAAGAGCGGCAGGGGATGGGGGGCGGCCCCGGCCCATCCCGGCTGTCGGACGGGGCTCCCTGGGGCTTGGGACTCCAGCGCGGCGGGACCGAGCCTCGCTCTCCTCCCGGTCCGGCGGTGGACGCGGCCCCGGCCCGAATGTCCGGCGACGGGCGAGCGGCGCGACCCCCTCACCTCAGCGCGACGCTCAGCAGCGGGAGGCGCGGGCGCAGCGCACCCCGCACGCACTGGGCCACGGCCGCCATGGCACCTTCCTTCCTGCCCGCCGGCCGCCTCGGCCCGCCCCCGGGCCCCGCCAATCAGCGAGCGGGAGAGGCGGGAGTGACGCGGCCGGGAGCCAATCAGCAGGGCGGACGCGCCGCCCCGGGCCGAACGCGCGGCTATTCCGGGGCGCGGCGGAGAGCCCGGAGGGGCGCGCGCGCCTCGCCCCCCGGTGACGCGCGGCGGGCGGGGCCGTGGGCGGGGCGCGTGCCGGGCCGCCATGTTTCTGGTCGGGGCGGGGAAGGGCCGCGATCGCCGTCAGGCTGCGCTCGGTCGCTTGTCCGAGCTGTGACTGGAAAAGTTTGAAGAGTTCAGCTCATTTTAAGTGTTAGATAACCCCGTTAGTAATAACACCCTGTAGCACCCGCCAGTAGTTTGCAAACCTCCACACAGAGGTTTCCATCCTGTGTCCACAGGCGCTCGCTGTAACTGCTGTGTACGCTCTTGCTGGACAATAATTTCATTTAATGAAATCTTGGTCTTTCATTAAGTAGGATAATGTTGCTAATCCACTAGTTCCAGACTTGGCCACCTGCTTGTGCAAGCTGTACCAGTGTCCTGTGTACCTGGAGGCTATGGGAACCCTGCTCCGTGATACTGAGATAGCCGAACTTGGGCAGTTAGTCAGTTTCTTTATCAATATCCTGTTAAAGGGGAGGAAAAAAAAAAATCGAGGTCATGTATTTATTGTGCAGCGTAAAGTTGAGTGCTAGACTGTGCACAGATGCCTGAACACCAGCTGTTAGCCTGATTCCTGCATGCGTTTGTGCACTCTGCAAAGGAAATCTGAAGGATAAAGACGCAGATGCCATAATGCAAATTTAGTAAATGTTACATTCTTTTGAATAATTACAGTATTTACTAAAAAGGAAGATGGAGAAGACATTTTTGGCTTGTTGCGTGAAGATCCTGCCGGACCTTGCTCAGTACAGTGGAACTTTGGCAGAGTCCACCAAGGTACCAGCATGGCCTTTATTCAGCAGATTGGTTTGCTTGGGATGGGCTGTGCCACGGCCCGTGCAGAAAGCAGGATAAATGGTACATGAGGTCAGTGCCCTCATCCCATGGCAACTTTAGACCCCACTGAGTCTTATTTTTCTGATGGCTGTTCTGTGATGTGACACTGGTACAGTCTCATGGCTTGCCTGTACAGAACACAGCAAAGAGGAGGGTTGTGTGCCATGTCCTGTCAATGTGGAGTGGCTGTAGTGTGGTCAGTATCTGCTTTCCAGAAAGCTGATGAGCCACACATTTCAAGCTTCATTCTCAGAAATGCTGCAAGAAATAATTAAGGAAATTTATTAATATAACGTTGAGAAAGAATCAGCGAGAACAAGGAGAAAACCAAGAACAGCCATAAAGGATGATACCCACAGAAAGCCATGAAGAAATGAGATAGAAAAAGCATTTGGATCTTTTAAGTCTGATGTTTATAAAATGTTTCCTGAAAAGATTATTCTTTACAAAATGTAGATGAGCAGTCTGTCTGTCTCTTTTTTCTTGTCCATTGTTTTTCCCGACATCCTTAGCATGTAGATTCCTATTTCAGCTTGTCTCCATTTCTCTGCTGCCCACCATCTTTGGAAGTTGTGCTTGATTAATGATTGATCACAAAATCACAGAATTGACAACAAAAGGTTGAGAAGAACCCACCGCCAGTATATGTCAATAACTGAGGATATATATTAAAGTTAACATGTCTGGAACTATCCTTCTTGTATTAGAAGCCATTTACCCCAAATCACATTTCACAGGCCTTCTGCAAGTAACCTTTCAAGATAGCGCACAGTGAAAATGCATTTTGTTGTGAGTTGTGCAAGTTGAAGAGCTGTCATGAAGAACCTGCAGCTGGCTTAGATGCTGAATGGGTCAAGACTAAGCAACGTCTGCAGCTTCAGAAGAAGAACATGCAAGTTTACTGGAGCTTGTTCGCATCATGGCTGATGTTGTCTGTAAGTACTGTCCCACGCTGACCAAAAAACCCCAGACTTTTTCATGTCTTGTTTTGACTCAGGCTATTGCAGGCTGTTCTGGTTTTACTGCAGTGCCAGCTCATGAGTTGAGTGTTTCTAAACTCATCTACCGAGTATGCAGTATCTGTTGCTGGACCTGGATGGCAGTCACTGTGTTCAGTAACAAGCACAGTTGTTTCTTATCCAGTCTTCTCCATATCAAGCAATCTTTGGTTCTTCAAATAAATACTGGGTTTGAATATGAATTGAGGATAAGTAATGCTTATTCTGAATTCTAAACTGTCAGCCATCATCCCTGTATAGGCCATTCACTTAAGAGTTGGACTCAGTGATTGTTGTGGGTCCCTTCCAACTCAGAACGTTCTGTGATTCGGTGAACCAGCTGCTGCTTTTCAACTTGTTGTTTGAAAGTGGCTCTAACCTCTAATTTCTGTGAGCTAGTGATAGAATCAAGTAGTCTTAATATCATTCCCACTTCCTCTGGTGATTAACTTTGTGGTCTTGGGCAGTTACTTAACTGTTGGGTTTCTGCCCGGATGCGTCCACCTAACACCGCTCCGCCCAAGCTCCGGAGGCTTGGCAACGTAACTGAGGCCAAGGGTCACCTCGGAACTGGTGGACTTCCTCGCCCTCGGTCTCCCGTTGGAGAATCTCCGTTGGACTCCCAGGAACCGCACTTCGGGGTCGGTCCTCCCGGTCACCAATCTCTGGTGCACTGAGAGGCTACTAGCCACAGGCTTACTCCAAGCACAGAATGACACAGCTGAAGCCAGAAGTAGAGGGTATGGGAGGGGGTCTCCCGAGCTCTCCGTTTATTAGGGGAAACTGTGATGGGTACAGGCAGGTCTGAGAAGCAGAGGCTTCAGGGGAGAGAGCCCCCAAGCACACGTGTGCACGGGGTTTTAACTGGGGGGAATCGGGGAGGGGTTTAGGGGCAACAACCAATAGAATTCAATAGAGGAAAATATCAATCATAACAATAACCAATGACATAACTTGATGGGAGGGGTAACAACAGAAGGACCAACCAGTAACTGAGGAGCAAAGAACTTTCTTGAACCGGGGGAGGGAGTAACTAGGAGGGACCGCCTTGTTGCCGCCCAGTGGGCGGGGCCTAAACCATTTCTTCATAGATCGGCTCCTCCCATGAGGAGGTGTCTGAGGGGGCGGGTCTTGAGAATAGGGGGATTGCCCCTCCACACTTAACCTCATTTCTACATTTCTACAACTACAATTAAGGGCAGTAATTTTTCAGTACCTTACAAGAAAGTTGTGTAGTGAGCACGAGGGAATTTCTGTAATCTTTTGAAAATTCAAAACACCAACTGAGTAAGTCTCTTTTTTATTATTAATATTGCACTTGCAGTAAAGAAACCTGTAACCCTTCAAGATGAAAAATGCCACAAATGTAGGATTTGTGCTTGAAAACTTTAAGGAAAAATTAAGGCATTTCTATTTCTCTAAAGAACCCCAAACCTAGTTCTGTCTCCTAATGCTGAGATGTAGTTTATTGATATTCAAGCAGCAAACAGAATGCCATTACATTTGTGTTTCAGATATGAACTTTATTATTAATGTTTTGAGGTAAAGGAAAAGGCTATCTTATCTTCTCCAATCAAATTTTATATCCCAGCCAGAACCAGATATTGAGCTGTGGTAAGAGCAAGCTTGGTGGGGGGGAACCACCAAAAATATCTCTGTAAATATTCTAGCAGTGACCTTTCAGGCCAGTAACCAGGAAATACCTAAATCAAATTAAAAATTATTAATGTAGCTGTAGGACTGTTACTGAACTATATAGCAGTGAAGACAAACATTCATACCTGTGCCCTTTAGAAAAGATCACAGATCAGACCACATAGCCACAGTATTCCATAGTCTGCTATGGGAAGATGTCTAGTGGAAAATTAAGGGACTGATCCTTGTGTGTAAAATAATAAGAATTTTTCTTCTATAACGGTTATCAAGATCTAGGATCAGATGTCCATTTCAGACAGAGGACAAAAAAGATTAAATCAGTACTTGCATTCAGAAACTTTTAATCCTGAAATGCAGGTTGAGATGTGTATGTGTAGGGAGACAACCTTATTTGCTTTTAATTAGAGCATGTAATCTGTACATTCAGAATTTATAATTTTTAATGTAAACATTTTAAGAAAACTCTCCCAAGAGTGAATGTGTAATACTTATATTCTGCCTAGTTTCTCCTTAGGCTGAAAATACAGAATCATACATCTTGCTCTGATTATAAAGAGTGCTTTTGAGTTCCCATAGCCTTTTGCTAACTAGTTTGAAGGGTGTATTTTGTAACCATCTTGTTGCCTGGAGAATGTTGTCGCTGTGTTGGAAATCTAATAGCTATAGCCGCAGGGCTCTGAAGAGTGCTAATTAGAGCAATTTAGAATAACAAAAGTTCTGTTCCTGGGAGGACACTGAAGTGTTCCTTCCCCAAAGCAGCACGCCACAATTTCAGAGGTAATTTTTTGTAATATAATGCATAAATCATCTGGTATCCCAAGGATTTACAAATCTAGCTATCTATTACAGTTCTCTTCACCCTCATGTTATTGGGGACACTCGTGTATGCCTTGTAGCATTCCTGGAGATGTAAAAATGGAAAAACTATGTCAATCAGGCATTGTCTATCTTACTTTATTTAGCTACCAATCAGAACCAAGCTGTTCAAATGCACAATTTACTGTCATGCTGATATGGCTTTCCACCTTGAGACAAAATTATTGAGCCTTGAGAGAAGAGTTGTCAAATCCATTGTGATTCTCTGAGTGTGGTGTCATGGATTTTCTTAATATTTTTTCATAAAAATCAGTTGTTGCCTCTCAACTTACCAGAAGAATTGGACAGAAGGGGAGATCAGCACTCTGGTCACATTCCGGTTTGACAAAAAGACAGCAGTTGTTGATCTCTGTTTCTGCACACAGGCTAACAATGGAAGTGCAGTTACTGGAATGGTACTTTGACATTCAGATCTACATTTTCCTCTATTAATTTTTCTTTAAGATCTGATGAATTAGTTGCTGTGGGCTTATTTCTGCTGCCCTTGTGTACGAGTGATTTGTGTTAGTCAAAGCAAGTGCTGTACAGTGAAGGATTGCCAGGCCAGATGCTGGCAAATAGGCTGCCAGTAGCACCATAAAAGCCTGAGGTGTCTATTTATTGCTCAGGTATGACTTTCTCCCTTGCTTATGACATATTTTTTGTCATGACTGACAGGATGTTGAATGGCAGGGTTGGTTGGGCCAGTGCATGGAGCTTTCGTCACAATGTTTTAGGGCTCAGAATCCCAGTGCAATCCCATATATAGGCTGTTCTCCGAGCTTCCAGATGACTGACAAAGGAAGAATGCTCATTCTGCTGACGTTGTGCAATGGTTTTGAAAAGCTATGAATGAAAGAGGCATAAAGCAAAATTTTAAAAAGGTTATCTTCTGCTTTTATTCAACTCTAGAAAGCAGCAAGAGCTTTTAATTGTATTTCTATGCCTAATTAACGAGTGGGTGAACACGCCTATGGGACCTCTGCTGTACTCCGTTTAATCCTAATCTGGCTAGATGAGTGACCAGAATGGGGACAAAGAGTTTGGCTAAAAATATCTGTAGTGGGGGGGAATAAAAAGCTTTCAAAAATTTGCCATATAAATAAAAACTGCGTAACACATTTTTGGTGCTTTGTGTGAAGATCACAGTCCCTGGAGCTGGACTTGAACCTGTGCCTAAAATGAATGGTTCACACTGACTTTGCTTTCTACAAGCATCTCTGAAGGTGCAACTTCAACCATGTTATAGGAGCTCATTTCAGCATTAAAGCTAGGCCAATGACATTTAAAGCAAGTGTGTGTTTTTGTCAGATTTTCCTCAATATCATTTGGGTTCTGTTACTATGGTATATCTCCAAGGTTTGGATATAAAATTTGAATGTAAATCTTGTGCCAGGCAGGTACAGAGAGAACTGCAGGAAAGGACTTGTTTTACATCCACAGTGTTTGCAGCTTGTTCTGAAAGCGAGAAAATGGCTGCTTTAAGTTTTCTAACAGTTGTCACCCGAAGTACTTTCACTGCTGTTTTAAAGGTCACCGCAGATTCATGAATCACCTCAGGTTAATGTGTTATTAATCATCAGAAACTGAATGAAAATTATTGGTTCAGCATTGTGAATACTCTTGTGCTAGATGTTTATAAAATAAAATACCAAGAAAGTAATCTGTACTTTAATGATAGGTGTTAAATGGGAATTCCTCTGCTGTAGATAAAACCATGTAGTCTTTCCTTCTGACTCCATTACCAGCTCCTGGTCTCTGCACTGTTCTCTGGTCTAATCAGATGAGCTGTATCTCATTGCCTTTACAACACATCGCTGGTCCTTGGCTTTTGCCCTTGTGTTGTTCTTTCTCCTTTCTCCTCTTTTAACTTCTGGTCTTCACTTTCCATTGCCACATCTGCTGTGTTTAGAGTGGAAGAACCTCTTTAACATGCAGCTTCCATCTCTGCTTACTCATTCCTGGGTTTTGCCAAAGCTATCCTCCCTTAAGATCTCACTGTGATCAAGAAGATCTTCACCTTTTTGATACTGACCACTGCTTCAACAGCACCGTGTTCATCTCTAGAGATGTGTGACTGGCACCTCCTGCTCTGCTCCATGATATTGGTGTTGGGTGGTAACTATGCCTGTGCTGTGGGAAGGCATCAAGGTGGAGAATCCCTGCCCCACTGTGGCTTCTCTTTTAGTTCATCGTAATCACCAAACAAAGCAGGCTCTTCCATTTCAAAGAAATAGCTTTTCTTATGACTAGTGATGTCTGTATTTTATTAGACCACCTTTCCTCACTTGTTTAATTGGTATTTTACCACTCTTAAAAAAAAAAATATCCTGTGTCTTTTTTCATGTGTTTATTACTTTTTTATGATTCCCCAAGTGCTTTGGCTGGCAAAGTCTTAATGAATAAAATTACTGTCCTGTAACAGCTATAAAAATCCACTCCCTCCTTGGAATGGGATGTGCAAGTTCGAAGATGCTGAAGAAACTAAGAATCAGATAATCATAGAATACTTCAAATAAAATAGGAATACACAGGAAAAATGTTTGTAATATAATTTTGCAGTTACGAACTGTTGAAGCTTTGGTCTTCCTCACTCTGCATTATGCACAAATACTGAATGGTGTATTTGTGCTATTTTTACAGTGTTGTTGGCTCTGTAGGACAGATCCACCCAGAGTAACTTTGTGTAAGTTGAAAGCTGACAGTAGCCAGGAAGTACCAAAGGATTCTGTATGAGCTAGAAAACCTGCTTAAGTGTCCCGGTACATTGTCGTGCTAATTAACTCTGAGCTGGTTGTGCTTTTGGAAAGCTGGAGTACCCGAGGCAACTTCTATCTCATGCAGCTCTCCACTGCTGTGCAGATAAATTAGTAACTGTCTACACATTGATCTGTCAGTTTTTCTGTTATTTGGGACAGAAGGAGCTGTTTGGGACTGTTGGTTGTTTTTCAGTAGCTATTATTAATACTTTGGTACAAACCCAAGTGAATAAAATGTGGATAAACAAGAAGTTGAGAATTCAGAGATAACTCCGAGAACTGTAAAGTAGATGCTGTACTTTTCTGCAAGAAGACAGCATGACAAACTCAGAGGATCTGTTTTCATGGTCCTCTGCATTGCAAATAACTGTGTTCCAGAGCCAAGTTCTCCATAAACTCCAGCTAAACTATGAAGAGCATATCAGAAGTTGGCCAGCATAGCTACAAGCAAGGTCAAGCAAGAGCACAGCATAGGAAACATTTATGCATTAATAGCAATTTCGCTGTTACAGCTCATGGTTTGTAAGGAATAATTTCCCAGCTGGGGGTAGTTCCAAGGCAGAAAGCAAATTTACCCAGCTTTTTGCTTTTCAGATATTACCTTGTTGGGATGCGTGCCCACTCGCACCCTCAACGCTGCTCCACCAAGCTCTGGGTGCTTGGCGAGCTATCTGAGGCCAGAATCCCCTTCAGAACCAACTGGCTTCCTCACCCTCGCCCTCCCTCTGGGGCCTAGAGCTCCAGGGAGCCGCACTTCGGGGATGTCGGTCGCCGGTCTTTGGCGCAATGCAGAGGAAGGTTGTTGTCCACAGGCTTTCTCCAGGCGCAGGAAAACAAGCACGGAGCCGAAGATAAAGGGTGTGGGAGGGGGTCTCCCAAGCTCTCGGTTTATTGGGGGGAACTGGCACAGGGATAGGCAGATCAAAGGGCTCAAGAACTCTGGGGAGAGAGCCCCCGAACACTGCTGTGCAAGGGGTTTTAAGGGAGGACAAAATGAGAGGGGTTCCACGTAACAACCAATGGGGATAACCAACAGGGTACATCAATCATAGGATCAGCCAATAATTTGGAACATAGGGAGGGGTTACAGTGTAGGGACCAATCAGGAACCAAGTAACAACGAAACTTCTAGAACTAGGGGAGGGAAAACTGGAGGGCACCACCCTAGCTCTGCCTGGTGGACAGGGTTTAAACCATCTCCTCGTAGACTGGCTCCTCCCAGGAGGAGGCGTCTGAGGGGGCAGGGCTTGGAGGATGGGCAGGCAGGTCCCGAGTATAAGGGGACCGCCCCTCCACATTACCTGCCTTTGTAAGGGCTCTGCAGATCATGAAGTGTGTGCAAAAGGCTGATAAAGTCAAGTGATGACTTAAAGTCAGTCTCAGCTTCTCCAGCAGAGCCAGTGAGTGGGAAAGACAGGATACATTTGTCTTCCTCTGGTGACACAATGGGATGGGTTGACCCCAGCCAGCAACAAAGCACCCGCCAGCCCCTCTCTTACATTCTCCCACAGCAGGAACCAGGGGGAGAATTGGAAGGGCAAAAGCAAGAAAAACTTGTGGGTCGAGAAAAACCAGTTTAGTAAATGAAGAAAAAAATGGAAAAGGCGATCACCACTGCCCACCTACTGACTCATGCCCAGGCAGCGTATGACCCATGACTGCCTTGGAAAGATTCCCTCCCCAGTTTTGTTGCTGAGTGTGGCATATGGAATGGAATAACCTTTTGGACAACTTGGGTCAGCTATCCCAGCCATGTCGCCTCCCAGCCTCCTCCCAGCCAGAGCCAGTACAGGGGGGGATAGAGAGAAAACCCAAAGGGGCCTTGGCACACTGTAAGCACTGCTCAGCATTAGCTGAAAATCAGTGTGTTATTAACACTGTTTTAACCATGAGCCTAAGACACAGCATCTTACAGGTTGCTGTGAGGAAAATTAACTCCATCCCAGCCAGAGCCAGTACATAAAATTATAGGTGGGCCTGACCTTGCAGTAAGATTAGCACTCTGCTAACTCTAAGTATGACCTGACTCTATTTGTATCTTCTCTTTTTATTTTCTTTAGTCCATGCTAATGTTGTCATAGAGAAATACCAGTATTTAAACTTATAATACATTTTATGAAAGCTGTAAGCAAAATTTTCAAACGGAATAGCTGAAATTGTGCATCAGATCTCTATTTGTGCACATAAGTATTTTGGTCTTCAGACATGTCCTTCAGTTGTAGTTCCATAAAATTTATAATAGGCTTCATTTTACAGTGGTTGTGTATTCATTAGTTTTTGTTTGCTTTTCATGACATATTTTCATTGTATATTTAGGTGAAATTCTAGTTAAGTAAATCTGTAACCTAAATAAACATAAACCTCTGGTTTAGAGAAACTTGTTCCTACAGAACTGTCTCTGTTTTCTTCTAGAAAAGCCTGTGCTGCCCTGTGGTGAAATATTGCTTTGTTTAGGGACTTTGTGGAATGCAATTTATAGCAATCCTCCATTTAACCTGTAAGCACTCCTACTTTAATTGAACTCATGTTTTTCTGTGAAATTTGTTGTATTTATTTCTGGAATGGAAAACTACTTAGAGCAGAGAAGCTCAGATGACATATAATGTGAGATGGAGGTGATATTAGGCTAGAAACAGTAATACTTTTCAAAACCAAGCAGTGTTTTGTCATAGAAATGGTAAAAGAATAAGTGAGCATCAGGCTTCATTTTGTTTGTCCATTGAGACCACTGTGGAACTTCTGTATCTGTCATTTGGGCTGACTTGAGTTTTCTGTCTTTTCTACCATGTCAGTAGCAATGTAAGTGATCAGGTGCTAAACCTGTGCAGTCCTGTTGTAGACAACTCACATACCCCACCTGGCCTCCAGCAGCTGTTCTGGAAGTGCACATGTCTTAGTAAGTCCTGTTCTATTTTCACCAGTCCCATACTGATATCTTTACATATCTGTTTTTAGACACCCGAATCACTTTTCAGACATCAATTCTAGCAGGTAAGTCTAGACATGTCAAACATGTCATGGCGCCTCTTGACCACCCCACAGCTAGCTCCAGGTGGTCAGCAGCCGGACCTTCCCTCCGCGGCTGAGGAACTGGCGGTGCTGTTTGCTGCTACTGTGGGAGGGTGAGCGGGATGTCACAAAGGGCTTGCTTCACCCACCGATGTTAAGGGCGCCGGAGGAGATAAAGAGGCAGGGGAGGACTCTTCATGAGGTAGATGAGGTTTAATAAGGTGCAGGGTTCCAAGGCAGGAGGGGAGAGGAGCACGAAGAGCCGCTAACATATCGTGACAGAGGGTTTTATACCCCAACCAAATGGGAGGGGAAAAACTACAAAGAACCAGTCAAGGTACAGTAAAGGGGAGGAACATAGGCGGGGTTACACATATGCAACCAATAAGATACAAGGTAGGTGGGGGAAGATAACTGGGAGCCAATGGGACATCAAGGGAAAGAGAACAATCCAGAAAATTACCTTATAAGGGGGAAGAAGGGAGGAGAGGAGAAGGACCAATCAATGGGGGAAAATCTGCATGTGCAGGCAAGGCCTTATGGTTAATCACCCTAACCTTGAGGGTTTTGGCCTGCTGCCCCATCCCACCGTTGAAGTCTTTTGGGGATGTGGATTTGTTGTTGTCTGGCCAGTTCTAGCTGGGGTTGATGCACCACAACATACACAAATCCTGTAAGCCACGAGTTTCTATGCATTATATCAGCCATATCATAGGAGTTGCTGTACAGGCTTCTCTGTGCATCTCAGAAGAAGGGTCTCTCAAAGATACTTACAACCCAGCAAATTGCTCTCTGTCTTGCAGTCAGCAAACAGCTTTGCTTCATTTTGATGTGTCTGCCTGTGCATCCCCTGTGTTTGTGTGTCTGCTTGGCTTTTGGCAAAATTATTTATGCCCTTTCCAGTCTGCGTTTCAGAATCATCCTGAGGCCTTTGTTTGGCTCAGTCTTCTGGTCTTCAGTCTGTTTTTCCTGGCTCTGCTCTCATCTGCTTCACAGTATTTCTTGTGACTCTTAACTCTTGTCAGGGGTTTACCGAGCTATTTCAGGAGATGTTTTGAGTTTTGACTCTTCCATTTTATGCTCTGTCTTGTGAGTTGGCCAGAAACGTGAGGGTCACTATAACCTGGATTTGAGTCATCTGAGTGCATTCTTATGTCTCATGTTGAAATCCTAAATATTTACCAGCGTGTTCTTGCTTTGAACCCTAGGACAACATCAGGACACAGACTTTTAAACCAAACCATTGGCCTAAGAAGGCTTGGGATGCTCCTTAAGATCCTCCTTCTGTAGCTTTGGATAACCTGTTCCTTCTAAGTGAATAGAAAGGGAGATCAAATGTTTGGTGCTTGGACCGTATTGAAAATAAACCCCATTGCATTTCGCAATAAATGCTGCCCCAAATGCCACAGAGAAATGACAGCCAGCATACAGCAGATTGGAAAGATCTTCTGTTATTTTCTAAAGTTCTGAATTGAGAAAAACATGCCTGTGAATATATTTAAGCAATATATTCCTTTTATACTGTACTTTGTGTTCTGTAAATGCCCCTGAAAAAAACAAATTGCACCTAATATATTCTGTATTTTGCAAGGAGACCAAACCTTTCCCCTTGATTTATTAATATTGGGAAAAAAGTCATTGCACATAAAAATCTTGTATTAAAAATAGTAATTCATGATGTTTTAATACCCTTTTCCCATAGTTAAAGAAGAGTAGGAAGTATAGGAGTATTTTTTTATTGCTCTAAAAATATTTCTGGTTTTTGACAGTAACTGGCATCAAGAACAACAACAAAAATAATAAACCATACTGAGTATTTGTCCCCTGATGTTTTATGTCTGCACAGAAAAGATAGGGCACAGACAATTGTTCAGCTGCAGTAAAGTTCTCACTTTTATTGTGCAGAGCTAAATTTATCCTTGCTGTAATTTTTCTGAAATCAGCAGAGTTATTTCTGCTAGGCATGAGAGTGACCTGCTCTGACTGTATTGCTGTTCTAGGAGGGGCTACACTTGAGCAGAGTTTCTTCCCTTCAGTTGAATACACAGGTACAGGTAAATTGTGTTTACCTCTCCAACTGCTTGTATGATTATAGCCAGCACAGACAGGAGAGCACAGGGACTTGAATCTGTGTCTTTCAGATGCAGGAGATGATCTTCTGTTGTTTCAGGGGAAGGATGCTGCTCCTTATCACATACTTCATCTGAAAAGCTTTACCATAGACCTGCTTAGGCAGAAGCCTTCTTCAGAAACAAATTTGGTTTAGTACTTATGAGATGTCCAGGCTTGATATTTTCTAGAGAGTTTCCTGGAATCAAGGAAGGAAAAGCTTTGGTTTTTAAAATAAGCTTCTAGTGTTGTATCAGAATATTTTGTGGTTATTTAAAAATGCAAAACAATGAAACCAAACCAAGAAGTGGGACAAAAACATAGGCCAATGGGAATTTTTCCAAAGCTTCTATTTTAGTAAAATAAATGTGTCAGAAAGGAATAGCGGGATATAAAGTTTAGACAGAAGTCGGATCAAACTGAGATTTTTACATCCAAATTCTATTTTGATATTATTAATTTTCTCTCTGTTAGACTGTACAGACCCAAATTGGAGAAGTTCTTTGCAAACTGAAGATTCACTCCCAACCTTTCATGTTCCAGTCTCCCTTGCATTGATATGAAAATCTGGATTTTTAATAGAGCTGATTAATTTTTTTCACCTTCCTTGGAAGTATCATGTTCCCAGAAATGTATATGGTTCATTTCTGTGCTTATTTTTTATTTATTTTTAATGTATTCTCTCACTCTCATCGGTAGCATATGTATGATACAGGTTGCCATGGTAAACAATGAATTTTTTATTAACATTGTAAATATTAATTTAAAACATGAGTAGCTGGTAACTGAGATGTTAACGCTGCTTTGGAGATTTTCCTGCTCCTGAGGTGACAGAAATTATATATGGAGTTAAAAATGTGAAAAGCAACATGTCTTGGGAAGGAGGTTCTTTAGTGATAGTACAGCAGCCTAAGGGCACAGAAATGTAGGATATTTGGACTGTGAAGCAAAGACAATAGAAGATCAGATGTAAGCTGCTGAATGTTATTACTAGAGATGACATGGAACCAAGGTTCAGGTTTTAAATTCCTTCCTTTCATTTCTGGACCTTTTTCTGTCAGTTCTTTGCATCAGAGTGTGACCAACTGGCTGAGCTGAATCCAGTGTAAAAGGAAGAGAAGAGTGTGAAGAGATGTGATCAGCTTCAAGGCAGGGATGGGTACAGGGCTGGCCCCCTGCAGTTTAATTTATGATGTTACATCTAACTCGCTGCTCTAATCAAGTAATTTTAGGCACATTTTTGAACATTCCTAGTTACCCAAATTTCACTAAGCTCAATGGGAGCTGTGTGCTAGGACGTTCTTGAAAATTCACTTTTCTAGGCATAGCATATCTCTTAAAACTCATATCCTCCATCCATTGTGAAATGAGTCCAGTGCTGCTTTCTTTCTTGGAAGATAAGGAAATGGAAGTATTTTTGGACAGGAGGTAGTTTTGTCCAATGGCTTTTTTTGCATAACCTGTGGTTCTTGATGAGTTTCTTTTCATCCATGAAGTCCCTGGTGACAAGAGTGTTAATTTTTCTGCTTTTGGAGCAGAAAGTTACAAGGTGGTTGTTGTATTGCCTTGGGACTTTGACTCATATTTGATGCTGTCACTGAAGAGTGATTTCAGAAGAGGCTACATGATAAGAGGTACTATCTTTCAGCTTATATGTTAAATTGAGGTCGCTTCTGTCAATGGCCCTCTTAAAAATCACCTCTGTGTCTTGTCAGACATTCCATTTCCCAGTGAAATTAATTCTAAAAATCGAGGACTGTGTCTGAGATATTACAAAGCCCATAATAGTGGCTCTGTTTGCCCCATCGTCTTTGGCACTACTGGTATTTCACTTACTATTTTTGTCAGGACTTATATTAGAAAACTCAATTTTACTCCGTTCTGTATCACAAAGCAGCATATGTCACCCTAACTCCACTGAGCAGAGTAAGATTACTACATGAAATCTTATATCATCCTGTGATATATATGTACACACAAGATTACTCAGAAAATAACTCGGCACTGTTGTAGACACTTCATGGTTGCTGAAAAAAACACTCCATACTGAAGGTCACATGTATATATAGACTGATTTAACAGCTCTATTCACCCTTTGTTAGAACAGTCCTGCTAGCAGAATGACAAGAGACCAGTAGAGCTTCATACTTTCAAGGAAAACTGTCTGATCCCCTCTGTTTAAAGGACTGAAGTTCATCATATTAGCAGGAAATAGAACTTATTCACTGCTTTGTTTTGTGAAAGTAAAAGCACTTTCAACTCAATTTCACCTTGGATTCTCTTATAAGGACTCCAAAGGTGTGACAAATGTTGCCGTACAGAATACCTTATTGATTTCAGTGATAGATTTGACTTTCAGGGTGTTAATTAATTGATTTGAATCGTGCTGGGGATTTTTCTTTTTTTTATTACTGATAAACAGTTCAGGTAGTTCAGTGCCTCTTTCAGCTGAGATGTTATAAAACATAGTTGCTTTCAGATTCTTTGTAGACTGACATCTTATAACCCATTCACAAGTACAGGACTTTGGAAAGCTGGTTTTGGTGCATCTCTCTCCTCCATATTCTGTTCACTGTCCTGTATGCTTCTCTCCTTGATGCACTGCAGCCATGATTTCAAAGGCAAGAAGGCTTCCCTTCTGCTGAACTCAGGAAAAGCCCCTTAGATCTTGCCATATTGTAACCTATTGAAATGTAACATTTACTATTAGTGTCCTGTGCTTTTGAGGTGGCTCGCAAAAGTCCAGGTCTTTCTCTTGGTGTTCTCTTGGTGTTCTGACTTACTGTGTGCCTAGAACTAAAGTTCATTTTGCCTATGTGATGCTGGTTGTCTTAAAACATTTCACAAAACCACTAAGTTTCTTTTATTTCTGTGGAATGTATTGGGTAAGAAGCAAAAATATTCTACATTGTTATTTTGTCTACAAAAACTATGTCCTGAGTGATTTATTTGACTTCTAACAGACCCACACTCACTTTTTCCCAAGGTTCTGATCTGGCTTTGTGTTAATTGATTCTGTTAATGGTTCCAGTGATATCTTACAACAGAAGAATGTTATATGTGCCCCAGTAGTGTTGTATTCTTTGTAGTCCATGAAAGACACCTAAAAATCTAAGCTGTAAAATAATTAGTTATAGATATAGGCAAAGGTCGAGGTCACTCTGTCAAATTCCTCTCCCTGTCCTATTTCTTAAATAAAGAAATTATAAAGCAGCATAACATTTATGAAGTCTAGTGACAATACTTATTTTTATATAAAATTAGACAGTACTTGTTCCAGTTTGGAAATGCAATGGAAAAATTTCAGTGATCAAAGTTTCCAACTTTTTTAATAAAAATGGAGATCTCTTTCCGTATTATGTAACAACAAGAACAACAAATACAGCAACATCATTGTGCTCATAGTCAGTATCTCTGTGTGGAATTACTTCTCGATTGTTGAATGGTGGCAGAGTCTCTCAGCACTTCTACAGTCAGCAAGCTGGAACCTAAATTAATATTCTACCTCTTTCATATAAATTATATAAAATAAGTAGATAGATACCTTTTGATATTTATTCAAGTCTTGAATGTTGAATTAAAATGCAGAACTTCCTAGTTATGTCAAATGCTGTCATGAAGAGTTCACTTGAAAGCAATTCAGCCATTACAGAGAAGTGTATGGCTTAGTCAGCTTATTTTTCTTTCACTTGAGTTCTAATGTGAAATTGCTTTAAAAGCTTAGTTGCTGTTGTAAAGGTTTTGCGGGCTTTCCTTTTCCACGGAAATTCTAGTTGTCATATTTAATTTAGGAATCTTTCTTTAATGAAATTTGTATTTATAAAAGTTGGCAACCTTGTAGGCAAAATGCTGTGTTTATTCTCAGGTCAGATATAGCATAGACAAGAATGCAGTGCTATGGCTAGCTGGGATTGGTAATTTGGGTCAAGCTCCAGTTTTGGGCACCACAATATAAAAAAGGCATTGAGCTACTAGGGAGTGTGCAAAAGAGGGCCACGAGGATGGTGAAGAACCTTGAGGGGAAGCTCTATGAGGAGCGACTGAGGTCACTTGGTCTGTTCAGCGTGGAGGAAAGGAGACTGAGGGGAGACCTCACTGCAGTTACAACTTCCTGTGAAGGGAAGCAGAGGGGCAGGTACCGATCTCTCCTCTCTGATGACAGTGACAGGACTCGAGGAAATGGCCTGAAGCTGAGGCAGGGGAGGTTTAGGATTGGATATCAGGAAAGTGTTCTTCACCGAGAGTGGTTAGGCACAGGAACAGGCTCCCCAGGGAAGTGGTCACAGCACCAGCCTGGCAGAGTTCAAGAAGCATTTGGACAATGCTCTCAAGCACATGGTGTGATTCTTGGGGATGTCCTGTGTAAGGCCAGGAGTTGAGCGATGATCCCTGTGGGTCCCTTCCAACTCAGCATATTCTATGATTCTATGAATTAAAGTCATCCCTACAGCCCCTGGTAATGGCAGCACTGTGTCCAATGCTTTGCATTGTGCAGATGCTCTCAAACCATCTCCTGGAAAAGTCAGCGGAGACAGCCAGCTTTGCATTGAAGGAAAGGAAAAATGTTTGCTTGTTTCTTCTCCTTTCAAAGGTTTGGGGGCAGCAGCCTGTGGCAAGGGATAGGAACAAACCTCTGTAAATGATTGAGAACTGAGACATTCTTCCTGCAACCATGAATGTGAACCATTACCTGAACTTCTATTTCACTTGTTCAGTGATACTTCAGGTCTTATTTTGAAATAGATGAACAACTTCCCGCATTCCAGATGTGCTCATTTTGTTCTGCAACTTGGCAGCATGGCTTGTGATGCAGGTTGCCTAAACCAATGTAATGGGAATGAAAAAGACTTTTGCTATGAGGTAATAACACTGAACACTTCTACCTTATTTTAAATAGCTGAAAATTATGCAGAGATGTGATCTATTGGACTTTGGAATTTTTCCACAGTAGGGAAAGGGACTTGTGCTAACTATATGATAACTAACATGTAAAGATTGTAATGGCATATGGCATGTACACAGTCTGCTTTTCTATAGCAGACATAATTTTGTTTAAGGCAGTATTTACAAGTAATTATCCTTCTACTTTTTGAAATGTTAGCTTCTGCATAAGAACTGCTCTACCTGCCTTTTTTTTTTTTTTTAATTTTAGCATAAAGTTTTCTACCAAAACCTGCAATTTTGGTTTGAGCTAAAAGGGCACAGTTGAACTCCTGTTTGAATTTGTCCTGAGTCTATGTAGATGGTGATAAAGTGTGGGTAGACCTGCTATCCAGAAGGTGAGTAAAGGGACAGACACACTCTTCAGCCGAAGGTTGGCGTGGCTCATGCAGGGCAGCAGATTGCTAAGTGTGCAGTGTGGTGCAAAATCAGCCACTGTAGCCCCAGCCAAGACAGGCATGGTTTAAGGTAAGCTTTGACCTTGTCCTGAGGAAATGAAAACTTACATATTCTTTCTTCTTGGCTCTAATGCAACGGAGTAATTCCAGCCAAGCAATGCCAACATGCAGCTCTAGGGCAGTGACACAGCCTAAGGCAGTGTTAGAGCAGTAACTCCTCCAGACAGCTGCTAAAATCTAGTTTTCATTTGTTAGTATTGTACCATAAAAATACACATATAAACTCCCATAAACTGAAAGAAGCAGATGTAAACTACACAGGTGTTAGCCTGATAAGATGTAGCACAAGAATGCCATAATATTCGTGGATAATACTTCAAAATAGCATTCATTAATCCCATCCAAGTTACAAAGAGATCTGTGGGGAAGAAAGGGTACTACATTACAAGGATTACTAAGCCCCACTGCCTAAATCAACTTGGGCATTGGAAAGAATAAATGTCATGGAAAGTCAATAATATTTGGCTCCTGGGTGACCCATGTTATTTTAAATGTCATGCTCTGTACTAAATTGTGACTCATTTTGTACATGTTACTGATTTTTTTTTTTAAATTATCTAGATTAGACTAACGAGAATTAGCCTGTGAAAGGAACAATCACTCCCTGGCCATCCATTTCAGATTTTTTGATTCTTTAATACTGATACCCGTGCAAGGGGTCTAAGAGATGAAGTGGTTCATAAACTAAAGGTGACTGAAATGCCTAGTAAAGATCTGTAGCAAAGAAACCAAAGGTGTCGAATGCTGTGTAAATTCTGAGACAGAAGTGTTATGTAGAGAGGCAGACACACTCACAGCTCTTAAATGTAGTTTGAGTCTGAATGAGGGTTTCATATGTACTTCAGATTTTCCAGAAAATATTTCACTGAAGTCGTGTTTATGCTAAAATAAACATCTTTAATTTATTGAGGTGAAAATGATAGTGTTTTCCAGTTATTTCTGTCTCTAAACTGGGCTTAAGTGTCCTCCAAGTAATACAGATGGTTTTGATTGTCAAATAGTTGTTAACTTTGAATTCCAGGTTGTTTTCTAGAGGGATTTTGTTTTTTCTGGCTCTGTCAGAACAATTTCAGATTGAATATGTGCTGGTTTCTACTCTTCCTTCATATTAGTCAGGTACTCAGTGCTATCAATGGCTTAGTCTAACACATACTGAAAGCAGTAGGAGGTATTCTGTTGTTTAATAGGAGCTGGACTTGTGAAAGAAAAAAAGATCATCCTCTGAGATGAGACTTCAGTTTCCTTTCTGCAATTTTAAATATACTTCCTGACTTTTTTTATGAACATGAGAGAGATTTTAGAGAAGCATCTTTAAGTCTACAAGAGAAGTTGAATAAGCAGAAATATCTTATCTTGTTTCTGTTGTAACTAGATAAATGCTTGATTATAGTGTCCTTCTGTATGACACTATGGAAAAAATCTTACAGTTAATAGCTCTGTTTCAATAATTGTGTACTTTGGCTTCAAATAGCATTCTGAGTGGAAAATCCACATAGCAGGTGTCAGCTCAGGATATTCAGAATTCTTCCTCCCTCTGCTGCCGAATCAGACACAAGAAACATTGTAAGGATTTTGTAGTTTCATGTTCCACTGGGCTGTTTTTTGTTCTAATTGCTTCTATTTTTCATTCCATCAATTGTTCCACAGGTTTATTAAATTAATGAGGTGCTACAGAAATGCACTAAGGGGAACTATGTGAATTGCAGGCTTGGTAGCATCTCTCAGTCCTTGAAGAGATTACGGAGGAAGTCATGTTGGAAGCTACTTCCCAGCTATTTGAACAGCAAGAAGATAATTGAGAACAGCACTGGTTTACCAGGATAAATGATGCCTAATCAGTTCATCACTTTCTAGAATGAAATGAATGCTCTGTTGTAAAGGAATAGCTGTGAATGTTGTTTACCTTGACAAGGCTTCTGACATGACCTCCCACACCATCTTTGTAGCTAAACTGGTGAGACATGGATTGAGTAGTTCTGAAAAATTGGAGTGTTTGATCAGAGAGACTCCTGTATGGTTTGGAATAAAACTGGCAGGTAACTACAAGTGATCTTCCTCAGCAATCAGTATTGGGGCTGATACTGTTCAACATCTTCATAGGCTTATAGAATTATAGAATCATTTAGTTTGGGAAAGACTTATAAGATCATCATGTCCCACAGTTAACCCAGCACTGCCAAGTCCACCACTAAACCATGTTCCTAAGCAACACTTCTACATGTCTTTAAATACTTCTAGGGATGGTGACTTAACCACTTCCCAAGGCAGCCTGTTCCAATACATCAGCCTAAAGGGGCAACACGCACCCTCATCAAGTTCATGAATAATGCAAAATTGTGTGTGTGTGGAAGGAGAGCAGTTGATATGCTAGACTGGAGCAGAGCTTGCATCCAGAGGGACCTCAACAAATGGGAGGAATGTGCTAGTAGAGTCCTCATAATGTTCACAATACAAAGGCAGTGTTCTGCCAAGATAGGTTAGTACAGGCTGGGGGCCAACTGTCTAGAAAGTGATGCTGCAGAGAGACCTGGGGGTCCCTGTGGGCAGCGAGGTGATCATGAGTCAGCGGGAACATGCTCAGAGCAGCGAAAGCCAGTTGCATACTGGGCAGCCTTGTCAAGTCTGTAGCCAGCAGGTCAAGTGGTTATTCCTATCTGTTCATTACTTATAAGACCCCATGCAGAGAGCTTGTTCAATTTAGACCTGCTGTGCAAGAGAAAGAGGAATAAACTGGAGCAGTCCAGCAGGGAGTGAGTAAGATGGTTAGAGAACTGCAGCGTAGGACAATTAAGGCAGTGCAAGGAAAAGCTGAGAGCACTGTGCTTGTTTAAACTGGACAAATTAAGGCTAAGGGGGGATCTAACTGCAATCTTCCACTACCTCTAGGAGAGACAGAGAGAGGATGGAATTAGAAATGCATAGAAAAAGACGTAATGGATACAAGTTTCTGCAAAGGAATTCAAAGGCATTAGTAAAATTTTTTAGATATTAAGTAGTTTTATTTCACAGGGAGGGGAGAGTGTTTAAGTACTGGAATAGATTGCCTGGAGAGGTTGTGGAGTCTTTGCAGATATTGTAATTTGTTAAGTTCTTGGGCAACCCAGTTTCACTTTGGAATTCACTATGTTTTGAGGAAGAGGTTGGTCTTGAGGTCTTTTTCAATCTGACTATTCCATAATTATCCCATTCTGTAATAAGTCTTTACCTCTGGCCGTGACATCCTTCTGAAATGTAGGAGAGATGTAAAATGGAGATGGAAAAGAAGTGTGAGGTTTGGAAATTATTCTGTGCACTTTTACAGAAGATGTTTTAGATCTTAGGTTAGTCCTTGAGTCAGCTCTCCTCCTGATTTCCCTGGGTGTATCAATCCTTAGAAGTGTCACAGAGCTCAGGTAGTGCCTGAATAACAGCATGGTCCAGCATGCAACTCTAAGCTGGCTTCTGGACTTGACCATACTGCTGCCTTGATAATGTACAAGTCACTGGTTTGTTTTCCTCTCCCATTCTTTCCCTATTTAGACTGCAAACCTTTTGGCTCAGGAAGTGAATTTTAACTAGCTGTTTAGCATACAGCACACTAGGGCCTCATATTGGGTAAGCTTCTAAGTAGAACAGCATCTGAAAGTGAACAATACTGTAAAAATGCAAAATGTTATAGCTGGAATTTCTGTCAGACTACATTGGTTGTTTAACACTAAGAGAAAATGAAAGTCCTCAGTGTTGTACTGCTCCTACAGAGAGACTTAAATTAACTTGTATTATAAATGGAAGTGTTAGCAATGGTGACTGGAAACTGGGATTGAATTAGAGTAATGTGAAGGAGAGAGGCTGAAGAGCCTTGTTGCAGTTAATGGGGCAAGACAGGGAAGAAGAATCTGTATTTGCTCATAAGACTCTGCTTGTATCTTGGCTCCCTTCCCTTCCCTCCTCCCAAAATAAAAATAAAACCACAGGGCTTTATTTGAGACTGAAATGCTTATGTTATTTGGTGGAAGACTTTCTGTGGCTTCTGTAGTGTTAATTCCTGGAGGGTACTGTGAACCCTTGACTTCCAATTAATGTTGATGTAAAGTGCTCACAGGATTTATGAGCCATAATTAAGGAAAATAACTGATGTGGACTGCTGCCATAGTCCGTTGAGATTCTTTTGTAGCCAGCTTCACTGCCACTAGAATTGTTTCTGGCAAAGTACTACAGTTTCCTTTGTTTCCTTTTCCAGAACAAGGAAGTGGCTGATCATGCCGTGTCCCTGCAGCTTCTTACAAAGGCAGCTGGAACAACTGTTGAAACAAAGAGTTCAGAAAACAGTGAATAGTTCTAGTTGTGTTGCCACCCATGAGACTATAGCAGAGCAACCATAATGCCCACTCCATGGGCAGGGGCAGATTAACTCACTTGTGGAAGAGCACTGTTATTACTTTCTCCTGGTCTGTGCAATTGTGGGTACCATTGGGATATAGCACCATGATGAAGTTCAGCAATGTTAGATGCCTGAAGAGCTTCTCTTTGGTCCTACACACAACATCTGCCAAGGCCATTTCTGACCATTGGATAAGGAAAGGGTGAACTGTGTTGATTTCCTTAGCCTTCCCAAACTGAAAGCCTGCGCCTGAGACAGCTCAGGATGGGCTGAAGCTTTTAAAAATATTAGTTCCCAGCAATTATTTTTCAGAATTCATCCTTCTCATTAAAACAACAACAACAACAACAACAACAACAGGGATTCTTACCTACTGAGAGTATAAAAGTATGATTTAAATTACTCTGGAAGTGATAATTCTAAAATAAATACTATTTTCAGGTTTACATTAACTTATCCTTTGCTCAGTTTTGCTCTGATAGAACTCCTATGAACATACAACAGGTATGTTGAAAGTCAGAAAGCTTTAAACTTTATTTTGTTACTGCCTTCACTTGTCTCATTATTCTTTGTGAAGTTCCCAGATGTGATCCATAATTGATTTGTAATTATATGCAACTAGAAAAGTAATGCTAGCCTTGCAGAAAATCACGGGACTTGATGACAGGAGATGTAGGTTTTTTCATCTTCATTATCTTTGTGGCCTCCAGCAAGTCATTGGATTTTGGTGTCTCCCTGTACCTATCTGCATAACTGGGCCCTGTCAAGTGCAACAGACTCAGCATTTCTGGTGAACTTTTAGTGGACTGTTGTGTGAAAGTTAATTACATGATTTTGTAAGTTTCAGCCCAAAATTTAGAGCTCACCCGGGTAGCACATGTCTGGTGCAAACATTGCTCTCTTGTTTGGAAACGGGATTAAAGTGTGTGCAAGGGAGGAACGCCAGCAACAATGCCTGAAGTCTCTGAAGAGACACGGCCCAATGCAGCTTCTGCCTTTATATGCAGCTACATTGCTGTCTGTAGTAACACTGTTTGTATGATGGTCAGTATCATAGCGGAGCTTCAGAAGAGGAACTTAAATCCTTCTGAAATTATTAGGCTATGATTTGAATATCTTGACCAAATACATAGTTGAGAAAAGGTCTCTTCCAATAGCAAATTTTCTGACAGAAAATTCTTGATCTGTGATAATCCTGGGAAAACTGATCTACGGTGTAATCCTGCACACAAACTAGATTAATAGATGGGTAGCAGTAACCTGATGTCTATATCAAAGATAACAGTCCTATTGGATTAAGGCTTTTTTTGGTTGGTTCATTTTGTTGGAGATTATGATAACTGTTGTGCTTAGTGACACCTGGCAAATAGCTAAGTAAAAAGAGACCATTCTAAAGCATAATCTATCATCTTTAATTTTTTGTTGAAACACATTTGTGATAATGTACCTTATTGTTTTGTTTGCTGAAAAAGAAGTATCTCTGCACATAATTCTGTAAAATTCAGTTGGAGTTCTATTACTAGTATATTTTTATGTCAATAAGAGAGGAAGATAAAGTGATAAAAGAGCCAGAAAAATCAGTTGAACTATACTGATCTCAAACTGTGTGCTGGAGTCACAAGTCTGTTTAACTGCAGTATGAAGAATTCAGATTCCTGAATACATTTTCTCTGGTCTGATGAGTTTTAAATAAGTCTTTAAAGTTTCTGTATTTTTAAGGGTTCTGTAGTTTTCTTTAAATTATGTAGGGCTAATGAACTACCTTGTAGCATCGAGAAGGCTGAGTAAAATTTTTTCCTTAGGCTCATGATTCCAGTACTTTTGCCTGCCTGTCCTTCTAGCTGATCAAAATTTGCATTGATAGAAATTTGATTTGAGAACAGATATTAACCATAGTGTCCTTGACATACTCACACTCTAAAAGGATAACACCTTTTTTCTGGTTTTTGCAAGTGGTCTAATTAATTTCAGTGGAACTTGTCACCAAAATCAAGAATGTTTATGGGTTTGGGGATTAAAAATTATTTATATAAAAATTATTATAAATTGGGATTTAAAATTGATTCCAAATTAGACAGTTAGACATGAGTACTGTTCTAAGCTTTGACATCGAAAAGCGTAGCTGTGCAGTGCTAACCAGCTGTGTTCCACTCCATGTGTTTGTGATTCCTCTGTCTCCCTTTAATTGTTTGATTAACTGAGAGGTATTACTGGTGTCTGTCAAGGGCTTTGAAATCCATGAATGAATGGTGGTGTAAAAGTGAAAAGCCATTCTTTGTTATTGCCAGAAAAAACAGGCATTGCTTTGTATGTGGCCCACGCAGTTATCCTCAGTCATTCCCTTATCATTACTTGGCTTTATGAAAAAATAAATAAAACAATGGGGTATGACTGTGCTCATTAAAAACTTATTTTATTATTAAGCATCCTATAAAGAACATACTGTAATATCAATTTTTGGCTTCAGCAGTCTGGGAGAAGGGAGCATCGAAGTGCATGAAAGCCAATATGCACCAATGGTATAGTCATTGATTTTCATAGGACTATGGGAGTCAAAAATGGAAATTGATATTGCAGTGATGACCTGGGTAATTGACCATTTAAGTGATTTAGGAGTAGTCCTGTAGGTAAGGGAAGAGATGCCCTTCTTTGGTGCCTGTTCCATATTAATGAGTTTTGTACTTAGTCTTTTATGCTTGTTTCATTCAGAGTAGAGCTCTAAGTACCTTATCTTGACTTGAGAGTACTTGGCATCTTGCAGGATCAGGAACTGTGCTTGCTGAAGCTTGCTGCATTTAATTTAATTGTATCATTTTATTCACTGTTACTCACTCCATCTGTCCCAAAGGGAACTTGGAGAAAGGAAAAGAGAAAGGAAAGAGTGCCAGTAAACTATAATAGCAGAAAGAAGGAGCTAATTTTAAACTGCTTTGAAACATATTTTCTGTAAGCAGTGTTGTCCTCCCAAATGGCAAAGTGCTTAATATAGAGGAGAACTACAATAAACTTTGGTTTTCTTCCAGCAGCATAACGTAGTGTCTTGATAACACCTACTTATAAGCACTGTCTGAAATGGTTTTTTTAGTTAGCCTAGGGAAATTGCCAAGTGGACAGGATGCAAAAACCCACAGAAATCCATGTTGTGATCATAAATTATAGTCAGGATCATACAGAGGGTTAATAAAAGACTTCATAGATAGCTGGGTAAAAGGAAGATCAGCAATTACAATCCAATAGGTTGTTTATGATAATTGCCTTTAACTAGAGATTAAATCTTCTAATGTTGTCAGCCTTAATATATGAATCTTATATATAGAAATCTATACCATCTTTATAACATTATGCTCTTTTAACCTTTAAAAAAATATTTGTAAGTGGAACCTTAGTGTAAATGCAGCCCATATTTTGTGTCTTTGGTTTCCACCCTGCAGCATGCTGCTTGTTGTGCAGATCACTGTTGTCTCATTGCTTCTGTGTATTCCCTCATCTACCCATATGTAAGAAAAGAAGAATTTTTTAGATTAGTATCCCCTTGCTACTGTAGAACGGTGCAAATGTGTTTAATTACAACACAATTATTATGAATGGCTTCCAAAAGATCAGTTCAGGAAATATCAGAATGAATGTTAGCTACTCCAAAACAGGCACATGCAGCCTTGATGTGAAGGGCACCCATCTCACAGCGGTTGAAATTAGGAGTTAAGCCTCTCTGTGGTGTTGTACATGAAGCAGTGTTCCTTCCCTTCCTCCTGTACCATGACATCCTACCATGTGGCAGGACCAGCCTGAAGGTCTGGGTGGAAGGAAGATCCAGGCAATGTGTCAATGGTGGATTCACTGTCAGCCCAGTTTGAAGCAGGTCAGTATTTTTGAAGCTGATCTCCCAGTTTTCAACACTTACTGTGCATTTCTCTGCATCATCAAGCAGTTGCAGTTTGGATGACCTAAATTGCTTTCAGAGGAAACTAAACCAGAAGATGGGTATGTACCAAATACGCCCCAATCCCTAATCATGATGACTGAAACCATGAATTGTCCTCAGCAATGTGAAGGTCTCCAGTATGAATCGAATGCATACCAAGAAAAGGCTCTTAGACATTTGGCACTTTGTGCAGCAGCCAGAAAGCACCTCCCATGCTACACATATTGAACTGATTTTAGCTCAGTTTGGTCAGAGCATGGTGCTAAGAACACCAAGGTTGTGGGATCAATCCCTGTGTGCATCATCCACTTAAGAGCTGGGCTCAATGATCCTTGTGGGTCCCTTCCAACTCAGACAATTCTGTGTTAAAGGCCCATATGGCAAGTATGCCTTGATGTTTGACTGCTGTTGACCACCTTGAAATTTGCTTGTTTTCTTCTTTTCTAGGACAACTCCTTCTTCAATATTTTGTTTCTCTATAAGCATTATCTTGGATAGCAGTCTGTCTTTGCTGAACCTACTTCTGAACGGTAGCTTGGTCTCAATATATCTCTTTGTTTCCCATCTTGTTATTATTTCAGCCCACTCATGTCTTGCTGCTTCAGACTCCCGGAAGGTCCAACAAGGTACATGCTGAGGCCCCAGGAATATGGTCATGTTTATTACCTTATACTGTGTGAAAATGTGTTTCTTCCTCTTTCTTGGCCTGTGTGATAATGAAAAATCAATTCTAATAAGTTATTTATCAAGCTTGCTTGTAATGATAAAGTAGAATAAAACCCAAGTAATTTAAAATTATTTTTTAAATTTCAGTTAAAATTATTTTCTTTTGAAAATACATTTTAAAACCCCATCACATTTAAAACATGAGTATATAAGTAATGATATTAGTAAAAAATACTTTTAGTTACTTTTTAGTTATTTTTATTCCATAAAGGTTTATTATATTGTCAATATTTTCAGTAGTCAAACCACTGCCGTCGCTGAGTTACCACAGGTAACTAACCTCTAACCTCTAACCACAGGTTACTGAGGCTAGAATACATGTTTAGTTTATTTCTGCAGTGAGTAAAAAATGCTGCCTTATTTTGGACTTTTCAGATAGTTCAGTTCAATAATTATGTAATGCCAAGCTTAGAAATTGACCTGTGCTGAAAAAGCAGAAAAAGTTTATTTTCTCTCAGACTGTTGATAGGATGATCAGATCTACTGATTAAACACTTTGTGACAGCAGGAATAAGGCACAATCAGATTAGTTTGCTAATTTTAGATTAGGGAAGCCTTCCTTATTGATTAGGAAGTTTTTTAGAGAAAATATTAGTTGACATTTTTCTTCAGGTATACAGCAGATTGAAGATTTTTGCTTATCATAAAATAGCTTCAAATGCTGTGTTATGCATTTGGGATGAACCAGAATTTATAATCCTAATTCATTTTGACGGAAGTTACAAGGAAGAAGACATTTAACAAACAAGACGGATGCTATTCACAGGAGTCTGACTCTTAAGACCCTGAAGAGTCCAAACAATCATGTATTACTCAAATAAGGTCTTAATTTATTTTTGTCAGTAAAGAGAAAATAACAATGCATGCCAACAATGAAAATTAACTAAGTAAAGAATACAATTGCAAAACAAAAGTAATGATTATTTAAGGTTTTCTATGTGGTAGTTCGAATTACCTTTAAAATCTGTGGCAATCAGCATAGCTACAAATTGTCAGTAGTTCAAAGGCAACAGCATAGCTTTCTTTACTTTTCATCCAGTCTGACTACTCAAAGATAGAAATTTCTATGACAGGATGGGAAATAGAAGAAAGATTCAGTGGCAGGAGCCTCACGATTACGATTTCAGTAATTCCATAGTGGCACAAGGCTTACTCAGCAGTTAAAGCTGAATTGAAATGTTCTTCCATTTATTGAAATGCTAAGTTACTCTGCAGGAAATCCCATCCACTGCAGCGTCGTGTTCAGTTATATGGTGGTTAACCAGTCTGAGGCTACGGATGGTCTTTTGCTTTCTTTGGTATTTCTTCCTTCTTTCTCCTGGTAACACCTTCTCTATATTTTTTACTATATGTACATAAAAATAAACTGACCACCATAAGGAAATTGAGCCAACAAAGGCAGTTTACCATTGAAAATGAACAACAAAGAAGAAATGACATGAAAAGCCATCAGAAGAGCATTAATTTGGACTGAAAATGCTGAGCTGTGTTTTTAATTGTAACACTTTTAAATTCTGTGCTGTTACTTCAGGTTGTTTCTCAATGGATTTAAATGGTTTGTGATGAATAAAATATTGATTGGTGGTTTTGGATGACAGATGCTTCTAAATCTGAGCAAACATAACTAATATGAAATTCAAATTCTGATCAAACAAAAAATTAATATGCATTTATTATTTTCTTGCTTTTAATAAGCATAGATGTCTTGCCAGTGGCTCAGGCTCTGTCAAGCATCACTGCATCACTTTTTGTGGGCACAGAAATAAAGGTGTAGAGTTCTTTCTATGTATGTGCCTTGCATGCAAAATCAAACTGATGGATATTCAAGCATAACTGATGTTGACTTTCTTGAATGGAGACTGTGGTCCTCATGTAAAAATCCTGAAACACTTTGCTTTTCTGGTACAGTATGCATTAAGTAATTTAGGACCAGAGGGGTCCTGCCTCATCAGTGAATCCTATCCTGGTCTGGCAGGCAGTTTGAACATGTAATCACCTTAACAGGCTGATGCAGCTCTTACTGATTGACAATGGGTAAAAAAAGATAAAATTGCTGATATTTCTTTTATCTTCTGCCATGTTGCTGAGGATAACTAATGCCCTAGTCTAAATGAACTATCACTTTAGTGAACAACAATGAAGGATATGAACACAAGAATTGCCATGTATGTCAAAATATTGTGTCTCTAGTCTGGTATCCCAGGTCTGACAAAGGCCTATTCCACAGTGAGATTTGAGAAACTCTTTTCTAAAATCACACAGTGACCTTCCTCTGGGAGAGGCAGTTTTGTCATGGCTGTCAGTGAGAAATCCACCCAAACATGAGGTTAAATGGGTTTTTTTACTCCTGCTGTATAAATTGTGTTCATCCTGTTTATACAAACATTTAAGTTTTGCTTTTAATGCCTGATGGTGATGAATTTCAGAGGTTAACTGACAATTTTTGTATTTAAAATACTTCTGCCTTTTACCTTCACTACTTCCCTGACTGAAGGTATACCAAACCTTGGCTGACTGTGGCTATACCATTGATTATATATGTCCATCATATGTCTCTTCTTATTGACATCTTGCTGGAGCACTTATTTTCAAAGATAATAGAGGAAAGTAAGATGCCCAGAACTAAATGCACTCTTTCAGCTGAAGACAAACTAATGACTAGAATAAGGTGGCATGCTAAAATAGTTTTCTTATATCAATCCATTACAAAAAATGAGTCTGAGAATCTCAAGAAATCAGGTTTTCCCCTCCTTCTCCCATAATCCTACACATTGTTTGCCTTTTTATTTGCAGTTGCATGTTGATCAGAAGCTTTTGTATTCAATCTGTTTACAGTAGTGTTCCTGTCTCTTTCCTGAAAGCTTCTAATTAATTTAGAATTTATCTGTGTCTAATTAATTCAGACAGGATTAATGTATAGTGAACTGTGTCTGGATTAAAACCCTCATGTGTTGGATTGCTGAGTGGACTGGTGAAAGCACGCAATGCCTTTCAGTTCTAAGGCGGTTTGATATGGTAATGAACAAAAATTTTCACCAGTGAGAACAGAATTTGTGGTGGTATCATCTTGGCAATTTTTTCATAATTGATACATTTTTAGGAAATCTTCACCAAGAGGCCAAGGCTGGCATGAACTAGAACTTGTGCAGGTGTCTTTGAGTGGTGGGCTGGGAGTGAGAAAGCTGACACTGATGCTCACTCTGCATTATTGTTTCTAAGAAGGCCCTGGGGAAGGGCAGGGGAGTGTTTTATTTTTTTGTCAGCCAGAGACTTAAATGATAATTCTGTCCTTCCCAAAGAGATGTCCTGACTGTGTTTTCATAGAAATTGTAGAATCCTAGAATGGTTTGTGTTGGAAGGAATGACAAAGGTCATCTTGTTCCAACTGCCCTGCAATGGACATAGACTCCTTCCACTAGACCGAGTTCCTCAAAGCCCCATCCCCCCTGGCTGCCTTGAACACTTTCATGGGTGGGGCATTCTCTAGGCAACCTGTGCTAGTGTCTCACCACCCTCACAGTAAAGACTTTTTCCCTAACACCTAATCTAAATTTTCTCTCTTTTTGCTTAAGGCCATTTCCCCTTGTGCTATCACTACATGCCCTTGTCAAAAGTGCCTCTCCAGCTCTCTTAAAGGCCCTCCTTAGGTACTGGAAGGTGCTGTAAGGTCTCCTCGGAACCTTCTCTTCTTCAGGCTGAACAACCCCAACTTTCTTAGCCTTCATAGCAGAGGTGCTCCAGACCTCTGAGCATCTTCATTGCCCTCCTCTGGACTGGCTCCAATAGACCAATGCTCCTTGGATCAATGAGTCAGACAAATATGTTATATCATTCCCTTAACAACCTGAGCAAACTCACCTAAAGATGGGCTGGTGACTGCAGCCATGGCCAAAGGATCCAGCAAGGATAATACATCCTGATTAGGAAGCAACAATGCCTGAGAATTGTAGCTGCAATTAGCATGAATAAGCAACATGCTGAGATATGTTCAGGAGTGCAAGATGAGAAAAAACTGAAGAAAATTACATCCCTTTTCCTCAAAACATTTAAAATAGACAAAAAAATGTATATCTGTGCAGGAGCAATACAGTGTGCAGGCTATTATCTGGCTGAGTCCTGATGTGCATATAGATACGAAAATCTCATTCCATGGCAGGAATGTACACAGTGTATTCAAAGAGTGAAAGGACACAAGACACTGGGTACACAAATTAACAATATATGAGTAGTTACATATCATTTTAGATTGATACAGAGAATAGATAGGTAGTAGATTGGTGTATCTAGGATATGTACATATATATTAGATACAGGAATAAAATAAAAAAATATTTTTGCCTAGTAGTATACATCTGACATCTTATTAATTGCACACATTTGATCTAAACAGCTGGATGATGTGATGGAAAGAAAGAACTTACTGCTTCTAGAACTTTCAAGTGCACAGCAATTAAAAAATCTGAGGGTTTATTAGATACTTTCTGTAATTATAAAAGAATCTTCACCTAATGCATGAGTCAACCTGTCATGATAGGTTTTACCACATATCATCACTTACTACTTACTAATCCAGCATTCATCCCTGATGTTCCCTCCGTGTGGCAGTCAGTCCATGCAAGACTCATCTGAGATATACAGCATTGGAACAACGTGACTCTGTCTTGGTATGGAGTAGTTCAGGACTCTGGCATATATCACCACTATCAATAATGTCTATCTTACTCAGAGGAGCTGGAGAAAACCAGAACTTTTCCCTGTTTAATGCTGCATGAGGCTGGTAGCAAAGTGTCTGGCTTCTACAGTCTACGGCTGAAGTGGAGAAAACACAAAAACATCCAAATCAAGTGACCATTCCATGTGTAGAGTACACACATGCACATATCAGGGCACATGTTTTTGCTAGAGTAAGTAAAGAAGTGAACCTTTTAGCTTAATTACGGGTTATCTGATTTCTTCTAGACATCATGGCAGAGGTAGGTAATGATAAAAATGTCTGTGTCAGATAAATTCTGAAGTGCTAAACCACAGATACTGAAAGAGACTTGCTGAGGTTATGAGTATCATTCCCTTGTCCCAGTCTTCTCTGGGTTTGAGTCCACAAAGGGACCTGGCTATACTGACAGTCCTCATACAACACAAACTGGGATTTGTTCTTTTAGTGCTTGTAACTTCAGGTACCCTGTTCACCTACTGTACTCTGTTCACAATTAATTATTTGCATATTAATTATGCAAAGCACAGATGCCAAAATTGGTAATTTTTCATGACACTGAAAGTTTGATTTACTATACTGAGTAAGCAAAATGCAGCTGTCTTTCTGCATTTTTCCTCCTTACATTGTTTCTGTAGCTGGTGCGTTATCAGCCAGCTAGTACAGTTTTGTTTGTCTTGGTTTTACCAGTTCATCTTCAGATTGGCTCACTTCACAGCAAATGCTGTAGCTACAGTTTCTAGTGAGATATTTTGAAATTCTAATTCAGTCTTGCTGCTGCTCAATATGTCTGCGAACTGTCAGATTGATCACAGCATTCACATCACTCAGCAGTCTTCTGCGTAAGGCCTACATGTTGCAGCACTTGAGCAGCTTTCATGCTTTCAGACTACTTGTTTCTGCTGAGGTACATTCTGCATGGAACCCAGAATTCACTAACAGTTTTAAAAGAAGGAAATAAAAATATTGGGAGAAATTTATTTTGATTTCTGTTTTGTTTATTACATCCTCTTTTGTGATTATAAGTTACAGAATCTACTGTTCCTTATATCGAGGAACAGGGATTTTAAGAAATATTCACCTGCAGTTTATAGGGAAAACTTTTTTTTTATTTTAAATGCATTTTCAGGTGAGATTTTTTGTTTGGTTGGTTTTTGGTGTTTTTTTTTTTTTTTTAATTTTTGGTTGGTTGGTTGGTTGGTTTATTTGTTTGTTTTTGTGGAATATGAATTATTTGTTACTTTTGTCTTTTCCTTATCATGTGTGAAGATCTCAAGGTCTTATGGAGCTGTATTTCCACAGTGTACCTCCAACCAAGTTGCTTTTGATTTCAGTAGGTACCATTGCAACAAGAATTGTCCCTCTGATTTTAAAACTGCTGAAAACAATTAGCTTTTATTCAGAGATTTGAAAGTCAAGAGAATGCTATAAATTGACCTAAGAAGAATGCCAGTACCAGATGCAGCCATAATGTGAAAGAAGGGATGCTGCTGGACACATCTGACCAATGTGACCCCTCCTGGTCCACTCTTTCCTCGCACCAACAGTACCTTTGTGAAGTGTAGGGACAGCGAAAGGAGTGAAGCACCATGCCCTGACTTTGCTCCACAGCTACTCGCACAACAGCAAGAAGCACCTTCCTACAGGGTCAGATTCTGACGTATTAGGAACAATCCTCCCATCCCCACTCCTTTCTTTTTTATTCCATGCAGCTATATCAACTCTATTTTTCTAGACAATGGTGTGTTCTTGCAGATGGATGTTCCACTTGTGGTTTTAGCTTCCTTTGTCCTTTGAGCAGCAACAATAAGTTTTTTTGAGTCATTTAGTGACAATAAATAATAACAGCCTCCTTCCTAGGGAAAGACACAGCCAGGTCTGGTTTCACCAATAGTTATGTTTAAATCACCAGAATGTGAAAGGGAGTAGAAGTATAATATTCCTGCATGGTTTTTTTTGAGAACAGGTTGGCTGATGAGGGAGGTGTAACCCGTTTGTGTTGGAATAGCTTTGATTCAAATGTGTTAAGGCACCAGTGTCAATCCATCTTGAGTTTTCTTAATGCTAGTAGTTGTTGAAGTGCATATTTTAAATCAGGGGAGCTCACTAAAGCATGGTTTATTTTGATTGTAGTTTATAATTGGAAGGCTTTGTCTGGGAAAAACTGGATTTTCTGCACTTTTTCTGCAATTGCTTAATTTTAAACTAGACAACCTTTTGAATAATTGTTGAATAAATAATTGTTGAAATTGTAAAGGTTCTCAATGTCCTTAAAAACTATTGAAAAAAATTTCTTATTTATTTATTTGTAAAGGAGAGTTTCTATTGCAAGAAGCTCAAGGCAGATATCTCAGCCTCCCTAAGAATCCCGTGCTTATCACCTCCCACATATTTGAAGAGCATACTTCTAGATATAACACTCAGATCCTTATGTTTGATCCATTTTTCAAACTCACAGAAATCAGGTACGTCATGATGCTTTCAGAATGTAAGTATTTAATACAGACTTTTTCCAGGAGATGGAACCATATTGATCCTGTGTTCCTAATCTTTACAACTTTGTCGTTTGTCTGACTGATATTTGAAAGCTATCCTTTGTGGAGTCTGGTGTTCTCTTTCCATTTGTGGTGAACAATCTGACAAAACCTCAAACCACTTAATTTGTATAATTCAGTTTCTCAGCCTTATTGGAACAGTGTGTTTTGGTTCATTATTGAAATAGACTGCACTCCATAATTAAACTGTAAGCTGAGGGTCTAAGTGTGAATGAAAAATTCTGAACTTCATACTCAGAAGGTGTAATTCAAACAATAAAGCAGATATTTTCCAGAAGGAGTAGTCATTAAATAGAGTAAAATCAAGGCTTCCAACACTTTTTCTATGTTGAGATTGTAAGTTAGGATAATAAAAGCTTTAGTAAAGAGAATTAATTAAATGAAGTTATATGCAGACCATAAGTAACAGAACATTCACTATGACTGTGATGAGAGGGCACTTGATTTTAGTAGAATCTGCTCTCTTTTTTTGAAATTAATTATACATGTTTTTCATGGTTTAGAGCTAGGATTTTAATAAGTAGAAACTACACCTTACTTCTATTCAGATTGATATTAATTATATGATAGAGACAATAATTTCTGGTATTATCTGTTAGTGACAAGACTTTGCCCAAATCAACCTGGAATAGACTTTGCACTTTATTATAATACAAAGGAGCAGGTAGGTGCTATGAAATGTTTTAGGAGGGTAGACAATATTGAGAAGATTGGTGTGAGCAAAAACTCTAAAACTGAAGTTATCTTCCTGCATGAGGCTAAAACTGAGTGTTCAGAAACCTAATAGTTTGCAGCTCCGTTTTCCTGGTGAGCAATACTAGAATTTTACCATCACTGTGCATTAGGAAGAGTTCAATAAATTTTAACCAAAATTGTTGCTGAAAATGTCTAGTAACTAATAATAATCTATCCAGCAGATACAGATTTCTTTCTGCAGTTCTGTTTTTGCCATTATGTCTTTAATCCTATTTGTCCAGAACACATACTCCAGTCTACCCTCAAAATTTCTGAGACACTAAATCAGTTCATTTTCCTAAATCCCTCTGTGACTAGATGATGATTTCTTACAATTGAGTAATCTTGCACCATTTCCTTCACTGAAATAACATATTCCTTGAGAGGGAGACCTTAAGCTTGGTGCTTTTGCACCAAGTTTCTTGGGCCCCAGATGTTCACATGGCTGACTTACTTAATGTCTTGTAAAAGTCAATTCAAGTTCATGAGATTAATAACATTAGAACAAAATTGTGGTAGTTGTCTGGCTAGTTTGATAATGCCATCATGTGAGTCATTGAATTTCACATGCCTTTGTTGTTATTTAGTTATTATTGCTTCATATCTGAGTGTAGTTCATAGGGATAGAAAGGTGTGCTTGCTGCTGTGGTCTCCTTTTCTAGTTTAGCTACTTTGCATTTAAAAAGTTAAAATGATGATACAAACAAAGCAGAGAGATATAAATAGAACATTTTCTCTCAATATACAGTAGCAGATGTTTGGAGAAAAATAAAGGAAACAGGGCAAGTGCTGAATAATCTTTCCCTGGTGCCATCCAGCCTTTCTGTAAATGGCAAATCTGGGACTTTCAGACTTGACTGTTTCATCTGTATCATGATGCTCAAATGCCTTAATGTGCCATTACCTGTCTCTAATGTCTCTTTATACTTCTGGCTTCTACAACATCTCATGTGGAGTTTAATTATACTAAGAAGTGTTTCTTTTTATATGTTTTAGCCCTTCTGCATGCTGAATTAATGAGCAACTTCCTACCAATTATTTCATAGAACTATATTGTATTCCTCTTTAGTCATCCTTCATCTGAGCTCAAGAGTCTGACTAGCCTCTTCTCACACAGGTGTTGCTCATACTTTCAATCATGCTTGCACATTCCCTTCTTCGGGTTCTGTTACATCCTTTGTGAAATGGGAAGATCAGCACTGCATGCAGAATTTCATGGAATCATAGAATGGTTCAGGTTGGAAAGGACCTTATCCAACCCCCTGCCACGAGCAGGGACACCTTTCAGTAGACCAGGTTGCTCAGAGCCCCATCCAACCTGGCCTTGAACACTTCCAAGGATGGGACATCCACAACTTCTCTGGATAAAGTATAAACACAACAGTGATAATTGTGTTTGCATCCATTCCCAATTTCTTTTTTAAAGATGTGACCATCCTAAGGAAAAATAATATTTGAATACCTTTTCATAACATTTACAAGGTCTTTACAGGGCATTTACCTTACAATCAGCTGTGCAGTTCATCCAGGAAGATGAGAATTTACCCCTTTAATCTCATCTAATGCGCCCTTTTCTACTTCTAAGGATTTTCAGAGCACCCAAAGGACCTGATTCTCTTCACTGGATATGCCAGGTTCTGTAGCAGATACTTCTTTGACCTGTACTTCCTTTAGCCCTTTCAGTTCTGAGGTCCACAGCTGCCTTTGGCTGCCTGCTTGGTGTAACTGCAGCTTATGTATGAAAAAATGCTTCCCAGATTATACATTTATACATGCCAGTACCTGCCATGTATATGCCATGTTCTGGCCCATGCAATATATATATGTATATGTATAGACACACACATATACTGTAAGTATATATATATATATATATATACACACACTGTATATGCTCCTTCTCCATTGCTTTATTTATCAAGTGATAACAATTAAAATTGAGACCATATTTTCTTGTGCTTCAGACCCATCTTCAAGTGAAGATGTCAAAAACTCCCAGATCTCTGCAGCTACAGCAATAAAAATACTAAATAAAAATGCTAAATATGCAGTAAGGTTAATAACAAGCACTTCCTATCATAGTATTGTAGTCATGGTTTTATGCACAGGAAGTCTTTTGTACTCATGACATGATAAAAAGTTATTGTTGATAGATGAAACATCTGCTTAGGAAAAGCTACAAAATATTCCACTACTAACAAACTTCTGCCTAAGATATATTTTTCTCCTCATAATCTTAGAGTTGTATGTACAACATGTAAGGAGTTTTGAGAATAATAAATGAAAGTTGCTGTAGAAATAATACAAGAGTGTTTAAGAATGGCTTTTAAATGGTTCGCTGAAGTAGATACTGGAAAAGCAATCTAAATTCTATCAGACAAGGTAATGGAGGGTAAAGAAGCTGGCAGGCAGAGTGACTGGAAAACTAAATGATAATATAAGCCTAAAGCATAGAAGAGCTTTGAAAATCTCTAAGCAAATGGGCCAGGAGACCAAGGTATATAAGAAGGACTGTAGCTTGAAAGGAGTAAAAGGAATATTTGGTTGAAAAAGGGGTAGAGGAAAAGCTTAGCCAAAGGTATTGCTGAGTACTTTTGCTCTTTGGAGGGCTAAATTCCTGTTTGTGGTGTTCTGGTTTAAATAAGGCCTATGCACATGTAAAATGTAGCTGGTAATGGCCATCTGGTGAACCTCTTGGCTCCAAACCAGGGTCAGCTGTACAGCTCTACCTCAGCCATTCTCCAGAAAGCCTTGTTCTACTGGTGCTTAAAAAAGTGCACAGCGATCTGCAGTCACCAGAAGCATTCCCTTCCAAGTGTTGTCAATTCACCTTATGGAACTTTTCCTGATACCTCATTCTAATATTTCTTTCTGCATTTCATACCCTTTACTTCCAGCCACTTCCTCAGTGGACAAGAATGCAATCTTGCTGCCGTATTAGCTTGAATCTCAAACTTCAGTTCTCTGCTCCCCAAATCGTCCCTAATGTCTGTATGATATCCTTGGGCTCTAGTCTGGAGTGATCTGATCACCTTTGGAGACAGGGAACATGTGTCATCAACAAAATAGGAGAGATGGTGTATTTCTATCTAGTGTATTTTACACGGAAATATTTGCATATTGGCCTGATAGCTACTTGTAGCTACTTTTTTGGCTAGATATCTAGCAGCCAATCACAAATATATGAATGCACCGTATGAAGCCTGGAAGAAATGCCTGGCTTGAAAAGGAGAATTCTTCTTAGAGAAATCCGTGGGAATACAACCTGGGGGGAAACATTCATAGCTGGTGAATTCTAACTTGAATATGTTTCATCAAAAGTTTTGTGACAATAGAGTGATTACTGATATTGTTTGAGAACTACATAATAAAAATAGCAGAGAGGCAAATTCAGTTCTCATATGAAACGATTGCTGAGAAAGGTGTTCCCAGTGCTCTTCTAGAACTAGGTAAGTATCAAGTTTCTTTAGCAGTAAAAAGTACTCTGAAAAGAAACTCAGCACCACAGTCCAGCCACATGACAAAGTATCCTGAGTGAATCAGCATATCACATGCCTATCACAGGAGGATCCTGTGGGAGTTTCATAGATTTGGTGTCTATTGATGGCCTTGCTGCTGTTGAATATGGTAAAACAACAGATGCTATGTTGAAATTTTGTGTGAGGAGAGGACTGTTTTTAAGTATCTTATCCAAAGTGGTTCCTTGAGGATTTGGAAAGAAGGATGTTCAGACAACATGCCAGATGAATGCCCTTTCTGTATTGGTCAGTGCTACAGCTGCACTCGGTCTATAACCAAGCCTAAGCTCAACACATATGGCGTTTGGAACAATTAACTCTGTTGACTTCAAAAGGAGTAAGAATTTGGTGAAATTTGCTCTATTTTTAGCCAGTTGGATAGTGCCACATATTATTTAGCTTTGACTAGCTTAGTCAATGCACAGAGCTAGTACATGTTAAACACTAAAATTAATCATACAGCAGTGCCAGTTACCAGCTCTCAGCATTCTGATGAGAAGTGCAGCCAGAAGTGCAGGTGTGCAGATGAGGAATGTTGTGGCATTAAGAGCCAAACCTTTCTGCCTCTTACACCTGCACATTTGGAAAATAAATAGATCCAACGAAAGCTCTTCTAAAATATTATTGTCCAAGCGTTCTCTACCCAAACCTTTGTGACACACACATATCAAAGAAGCAGATGCTATTCTGAGAAGTGTAAAGCATGATATTGCACAGAAGGTGATGTGATCTAGTCATGCTCATCAGAACAGCAGCTTCTAGGATGTATTTGATTACCTGCAGAGTCTGGTCCTGACTCAGTAGACTGGTGTATGATTATCTAAAAAGCCTCATCTTGCTCCCTGTTAAACCAACGACAGTGTTCTCTTGTTGTCATTAGTGGGTCAACTCTTGGCAATATTTCATGAGATTGCAGTTCACATTCATGAGCTTTCAACTCAAATCTGCAAGTATCTTCTTTCTTGTTTATTTGTTTTAAGGAAGACAAACTTTCCACCTGTCTTCTGTCTTTTTTTTTTTTTTTTTTTTTGTTATCTTATTGTAAGTTCATTTGTTTTAACACTCAAAATTGCAGGGTCAAACCAACTACAGAAGTAAGTGGTACGTTTATTGATTCAGTGATGAAAGCCTCATTCACAATCTGCATGGCAAAAGCTGGTTTTTGTAAGAAAACCTACTCTGAGCACTGTTGCTCTATTTTTTTGAAGATGCTGATTCAGAATGTTTCAGGAATTTGGTCAAGTGTATTTGTGGAAACAGTCAATCCCATGGGATAATATTCTCTGACAGTTGCACAGACCCTCATAAAACTTATCCTGCTGAAAAGCAAGGTTCTATTGTAATACAGGATGCACAGATGCCTAATATGTATCTTCTGGAGGTCTAGAGGAGATAAGAAGGTAAAGAATGGTACAGAACATTCATAATCAGTAAACCTTTAATGAAGAGAAGTCAGATCCTGACTTGCCACTCCAGAGAGCTCCCTAAGGAAAAAGCAAACATGGGTGTGAATATCTTCCTGGTGTCCAGTGAGACACATTTCTCAGGGAGGAGTCAGTGCAGTCTCTGTTGGAGTTTCAGCTGGGTAAGTCAGCATAAGCCCAGCAGCCTCGGTAACATAGCTGGGGATGGCACAACTGAGCTTAAGCAGAGCTAGTTGGGTTGTCTCTTTCAACCCTACCTGTCAATCTAGTTTAATGGGTAAAACTTGGGGAAACCACAGTTACATGATGATCATGGGGAATACTGGCAGAACTCTTTAAGGTTAATAAACACCATGAAGAGAAAGAGTTAAACTTTTTGGAGAGATTGAAAGGATATCTAACTGAAAACAATGGAACCTAGTGAAAAAAAATTGTTAGGAAACATTGTTTGCATTGTGGCTCTAATGGTTTTGGAGATGGGTGGCTACTTGGGCAATAAAGAAAAAGAAAGATCAAGTATGCACCTGATTCACAGTAATACTCATATCCCTAGGGATAACTACTAATACAGCTGAGGTGAAAAACCTAGAAAATTAAGGTTCTTTGAAAATAAAGTGGTAGAAATAAACTAAGGATGAGAAAAAATCTGTATCAAACTATCTACAACCAAATCTCTTCACTAATATTTTCTGCTGACAACAGAGACACCATGAGAAGTCTTTTTTTTTTAAATTATTTTTTCTTCCCAGACCAGAAGATTTGTATCCTCTGATGCAGTTCTATGCAGGCTGAAACTACAAGAGCTGGAACTGCTGCTGGAAAATTGCAGGAACAATGATTTATTCCTCTATCGAAAAATGAACAAGGGAAAATATATAAACACTGCACTATAGGCACAAAGGGTGATTATTTTTGCCACATAAAACAGTTTTAAAATTCATGGGGGAAAGTAATTTTTGACAGTATGGTGTAGGTGGTTTCAGTCTTATAAAGATAGCTATGGATGGTTTATTTGCTTTTCAGATTGCTATTTTTGCTCTACCATTCAGGTACTTTTAATGGCTTTTCTTGAATAAGACTTACGGTAGTTATGTTTATTGATGAATGAATTTATATGATTACAGCAGACTAAAAATGCAGAATCTTTACAATAGCAGAAACAAATCTGTGGGCTTACTGTATTTTTCTTGAGCAAGTTGGCTTGGAAGAAAAGATGTGATCATTCTGTTTGATTGCGGTTTTTTAACTGTTGTATTTATTTTTAAGTATTTTGGTGGATAAATGTACTACTTCTCTGGCTACACTCTGAATCATATACGAAATTAAAGTGAGGCATGGGAATTTAGCAGTAATGTTGTCACTAAAATGTATATAAAAGTCATTCTCTGTTTCTTTGTCAATTTTTACAGTTTGGGTGATGCAAATTCAGATTTCAAACACTCTAGGATGAGCCCTAGGCAGATATGTTTTGTTAGGTGTTTCAAATGTTATTTTCCCCAGATTTCTACTTCTGTCTTCTATAGTTCAGGGATGCACAATTACCAACCAAAGATGGAAAAAAAGCATTCTAGTTAAGGTTGCTTTTTCATAAAAATTACTTCCCAAGGCCAGTGCTTTGAGCAATCTGATCTAGTGGAAGGTTCCCTGCCTATGGCATCTAGTTGGAACTAGACGATCTTTAAGATTCCTTCTAACCCAAGCCATTCTATGACTCTGATTCCAAGTATCATTTCAAAAGTAGAAGCAATCATCTCAAGTCCAGTAATGTAATAACCACCAAATGCTTTTGCAAGTTTAGTCAGGCAGGAGAAGATGGTGAGAAAATCATGCTAGACCCTTCAGCACTGCAAAAGAAAAACTAAAATGTTGAAAAATCATGAGAATGTCTTAAATAATGTGGCATTAAAATGAAATTCTTGACCCCTCTTTCTTTGTCTTCCAATATCCTGAGTCTAGAGGATTAATTTATTCTGTGTTTTCAATCTTTCTTTGAAGACATGAGGACTATCACACTTGCTAAAGCCAGAACTGAGACTTTACATGTTGTCTCCTGATCTTAGAGCTGGAGCTCTAAGAAAATTATTGTCACTCTATAAGCTGCTGTATAAGCTTTATGTATTAGAATCACAGACTGGTTTGGATTGGAAGGGACCTTAAAGATCATCCAGTTCCACCCCCTGTCATGGGCAGGGAGCCTTCCAGCAGGTTACTCAGAGCCCCATTTAGCCTGGTCTTGAACACTTGGAGGGATGGAGAGTCCACAACCTATCTGGGCAAGTGAATTGTTTCCTGTGGATACACGTTTGCTCTCACTTACCTCTCATACGGTCCTTATTGCCAGCTTCAAAGTGAACGATGTACCAGGCATATGGAAAAAACATAGATGTCTCCCAGACTTCTCTGTTTTTGATAATTCCGAAGAAAACTGGAATAGCCAAAAATGCCAAATTTCTAAATGCAAATTCATTTTCTAATGCATATAGGCTCTTAGCTCCCATTGATCTTTCTAGAAATTAGGAACCAAGAGCATCAAAAATGTCTACCTGCATTTTTAGACATTTAGACTCTTTCAAGATTTTGGTTGAAAGGGAACTTCACACTAGGCCATAAATGTTTGAGACTGGAGAGAAAATATCACAAAGAAAACACAAAAAGAGAGAAATACTTTACCTTTTCACCCTGTGTGTTTATATGAGGTACCAATGATGGGATTTATAGAGGGCTGTTCAAAACAGTATGATATTTATGCACCAGTTTGGTTTTCCTCCAGGTAGTTAGGTCATCCTATGTTCATAGGACAATAATAAAAGGTACCTTTTCTTTGGGAAAAGTAGTATAGTGTCTTGATATAAGTAACCTGGCTTGGTGCATAAAACAGGATTTTTAAGATGTTAAAAATATGGCAGGGTTTTTTATTGTTTTACTGGCTCAAATGCAGAGCAAGGAAGGCTTGACTTAAAGGAAATGAATACTAAAATGGAGAAATGGAATTGATAAAGGGAGCCTTGGAAAGTGTGAAGTGCTTTGTATTTCTCCAGCTCATGATTCCAAAGCCTTCCAGCCTTTTCCTTACATAAAACATCTGCCTCCAGCTGTTTTGCTTTTCAGAAACAATAGTTTGTAGGAGAGGAATTGGCACCAGTTGTCTATTATGTTTTTCTATTACTTTAATTTTCACTATTATTCATACGGCTTTTTTTTTTGAAAATGATCCTCTCCAAAATGTGTGGCAGTCAGGTCCTCTGGCATCTGATAGTACACATTTTTCACAGTGATACGTTTTTTCAGTAACTTCTTTTTTTTGGGAAAAGACTTACCTATTCACTGAGACCATGCAAATCTTTAAAGGAAGCAAACAAGGGGAAAAAAAAGGACGTGAAAAAGAATAAGCCAGCTCAGAAAAAAAGGTACTACCTAAACAAAATTCATGTACAATTCTGTTAATTATTTAAGAAGACACTCCTGAAGGTTGTTACTTGAAGTAAATCTATTTCACAGCTTAAAAATAGCGTGCTCTTCTATGATGTTTTAGCTGAATATGTCTTCTGCAGAAAACCCTCTCATTTTTCTTGGTTTGAACCAGCCAGTGCTGTATCTGCAGACCTCAGCCATGAGACAAAATTTAGCACACTCCCTGGAAAACTCAGAGCAAACCCCTTCCCCATCCCTTGAAACAGGCTTGCAAGACCACACAGTTAGGTCCCAGTCCCACACCCACTTAAGCTTGGATGCTTGCAATAGAAAGGATTTGCTCTGTGGTCAAAACCTATTAACCATAAAGTGGAGCCTACTCACATCTGCATTCCTTGCTAAGCTCTTTCCATGAAGAGTTCAAGGTGATTGAGGTAGCTGTAAACATATCATACTGACTTCCCACTAAACATCTACCAGATGGGAGCATCTCCTACTAGAAAAACTTCAGGGATACTTTGCAAAAGGCTGAGACTGATTTAGAATGGTTTGGTTTTAGGTGAACTTAATATTTATTTTTCTCACACCATTTCCTCAGAAATGCAACTGTATTAGCAAACTGTTTAATAAAATGACACTGATAAAAGTACTGTTAAGATTAGATCAGAATTTAAGTGGTTGGTAGGACATTAACATTATATTTGAAATAAAAGGAACTTAATAGACAAATATGAAGCTGAATGTAAACTTGAGGATTATGTTCTTCACACCACACAAATACCCAAATATTTCTCAACTTTCCATATTTTGCCAAATAAGCTCCATAGAAATTTTAGGGCAGAAAACACACGAGTGCAAAGCTATTCTGGGAAAAACAAATTCCCACAGTCTAGCTGACCACATAAAAGAGAAACATTTTGTTCTATTGTGAGCTCTTAAGGTGTAGACAATGAATCCATTCTCATGTTTTCAGAACTCTGCTCATTAATTGTTGATGAGAAATTATGAAGGTTGAAGACAGATAATCTTACAATAGCCACCACAATATTACACTTCACCTTTTATTTTCTGTCTGCCACTGTTTCAGGCTTTGTGGCATAACAAATGTGTACAGGTTAGTTTTTTTTTTTTTCTTTCTATTGATGGAACATAAAACCTAAGGATTTCAAGACAGCTTGTATTAATTGTTAGCCTGTTTTCTCAGTGACAGTGATTTTACAACTTTTTTTCTCTTTTATGAGCTAGAACTAAACAAAATTATGGTGTGTATTTATCTACTCACTAGTAAAAGTCCTGCAAGGTGCTGAGCTGCTCAATTACTTTCATTGAATTAGAGGAGATCTGATGTGCTCAAAGGATGATGTTTCTAGACAACCTCAGTGACTGCCTCAATAACTGGTAACTTGATACTGTTAGAATTGGAAGCTATTTAGCTTTTCCTTAAATCATTTATAACTCTTCCCAAATTTTTCTCATAAGTGCATGTCAGCTAGTATACCCATACCTGGAGAGAGCTCTCTGTAATAATCAGAGATAATACACTGTACTGAAATCCACTCTTTTATATTGTTCAAATTTGAACAGGATAATTGAGCATGTACTTTGTAGCTTAGTCAGTTTTTCATAGAACAAAGGCAGTTACTCACTTTTTTTGACTTCAGAACTTCCCACAGAGGTAGAGTTTTTTTTCTTTGTGACAAGGAATGCTACCTATTAATTAGGCTTCTTCGGTGGGCATCCGGGCTGGCTGCTGACAGCAATACATCAATGAATTAATGCGAATAAAACAACCTGACACCTACGTCGTTTTTTTATTCTGTCAAATGGAGCAACTACTGAGAAAAGTGTTCAGACACCTAGATTTGTTGACTATAGAAAGATTTTTTTTTGGTAGTGCAGTATACAAACAGAAATTATTTTGGACCCTGAGAGACCTAGCTAAATAAAAGCTGTGCTGTTTGGCATAAGGGTATGGCACTGTGTATAATAATTTGCATTTAACACAGAAGAAGGCATTTGGGTTTTGTTAATTGAATGACAAGGCAATAAAACTTTGCTATTTATTAATCTTATGATATGGTCAGAGTGAATAATAAGGTGTTTTGGAGTTGAGATAAATGTGTGAGATTAAGTTGCTTTCATGCATGAGCATTTTGTCAAAAAACCTGCAGGTCACTATGCTCTTAATGATGTGGTTAACATAAACACAATGTAACTGGAAATAGTTTTGTACCTAATGAATAGAATAAGGTATCCTAAATGCATCTTGATACATTAATTTAAATCAACCTTTAAAAGAGGCAAACAATGTACAAGGAGCATGATTAAATGGGTAATTCTTCTGTGATTTTCTACCATATTGTGCATCTGCAGTCATCTTGTTTTATCAGCCTAAGGCAGCTATGAGGATGAAACATGTAACAAATTGTTATCAATATTTTTATTTGCAAGCAAAAGGAATATCAGTATTGCATCTTGGTTTCTGCCTGAGCAGAATTTGAAGCTTTCTGTAATATTTCCAATACTTGATCAGAAATTAATCTGGTAAAAATAAAGTAGGTTAATTGAAGCCTTTTAATCTAATCTGACAGTCAGTAAAAATGTGAGTAAATGTTATTAGTGTAGCACTAATAATTCTGCCATTAACAAGAAGAAACTTGCCTTGGATTTACAACACACTAATTTTTTTTGAGCCTTTTCTATTTCTATTCTGGGACTGGAGGAGCTTAGAGGTATGTGATACTCAGTTATTTGTCTTTTTGTCTGCCCCTGTGTATTTGCTAAGCCAGAGTTTATAAGAGACATAAAAGGTTACAGACATTTAGGGAAGCCTCTGTTTTAGGAATCCTTAAACTAAACATAAACCATCCTTTTGGCAACCCTTAAGAAGTTGCAGTTAAACAAGATTTGAAACTGGGAGAGCTCCTCACTTATCAGAGTTGATGTCTTACATTGCTGAGCTTGCTTGGGCTTTCTAGACAAAATTTTATTTTCTAGTCTGTAAATTAGCTTCCTTCTTTTATTAGTAACCTTGATGCTAACAAACCTATAAAAATCAGAAGCACTTCTGTTCTCTTGTGTTTGCATTTCACCTAGAATAGTCACAACAGAATAAGAAGTAATTAAATATTCTGGTCATGCTTTGGACTAGAAGTATGTTGTTTTGATTGTCCTTTGCATAACCAAACATTATGGATGGAAGCTGGATCAACCTTTGTTTTCTCTTTTTGTACAGTACCTACCTAAGACAATTGGGCCCTGACTTGTGATGCTGTCCCCTGACTTTGGACAAAACAAAGATATCATTTTATCTCTTAGGTGACTTAGCTACAGGACTTTGAATGCATGAATGGGAGTTATATAATGAAGCTTCCTTTCCAGTTTTGCAAACTTTAGCATTCTCATCCAGTCTGCTTGATACTCATATTTTGAAACTCTACTGTCATTAAGTGTGCACCACAGTGAAATAATGCCATATGGGCATTGTTTCTACAGCATCCCTAGTCTAGAGATATATTTTATTACTGTGAATTACTGATATATTAAATATGCATTATTTATTAGATTGCAATATTCAGTAAGTGAGTATTAATCTGGTTGATGTATAACCAGCTTCAACAGCCATTGAAGAAGTAGCTAGGCAAAAGCCTTTCACTAAGTGGGAGAGACAAGAGATGGTGCAAAGATTTTCATAGTGTTGGCCACACATCTGTCTTGGTTATGATAATCTCTAAAGAAGGAAAAATGGAAAAGTTACTTTGGGTTCCATTATATCCTTGACCTCTTAAAAGCCTGATACTAAGGAATTCAATTATTGACAAGTGCAGTTATAGGTTGAGTGATTCATCCCCATGTACTCAAGTCTCACAATTCATACATAAGAATTACATTCATTTCTCTCAGCTTTAGCATTCTTTAGGTGAAATGTTTCATTAACTTACCTGAGAATAAAAGGCCTGATTAGTCCTTGTCAGTGAGTGATTCATTGGGCTGTGTATCTGTCCATTCACCTTGGTCAGAGTCTTCTGAACCCTTAAGACAGTTTCAACTAAATTGGCAAACTGGAGGTGATCGCAAAAATAAATGGCAAGTTTTGTGATTGGGCAGACAAGTAGAACTTTATTAGTGCGTTTGCTAGGTTCCTGTGAAAATCATGGAAAAGATATTCTGACAGTGGGAAAGATTTGAGCAGACCTTGCAGTTGACCATAAGGTGCAAGGCTGAAGGAAACCAGGCTTCATTACTTCTGCAGCAACTGCTTGGTTTTCTTTTCCTTTTTAAGTCTTGTTATGGGAAATGTCAGTAACTGACAGATATAGAGAGCTTGACTCTTATGTGGATGTTACCATCTCTTACTGCTGCTCATGGGAGCCCAACCTGTCAAACACAGTGGTGAATGCAAAATGGATGAACATGACAAAGTCCAGCCATATTTATTCAGATGAAATATTAGGTTTTGCATGCCAGTTTTAACATGTAGGGACTTAGGCCCTTCCATCTCTTCTGAATACTTTTAGGTTATTCTACAAACTGTGGGTAATGGTCACAATTACACAGGAGATAGGCCATGATGTAAGAATCAGAATTATTGTATTCCTAATAATGGGCAAGTGACCCTTTCATGTCAGTTGATAAAATTGTGGTTGGTCAGTGTTTTCTTAACAATTCAGCATTGTGTTTTTCTCTTGTTCCTCTTTGTGCAGAGGTGCAAAAGACGGAAGGACTTGCTCAGTATGGAACTGTTATTCCAACAGGATTGACTTTCTGCTTGTGCGTCTTCTGTGAACTGTTGAATCGCTGCCCAAACAGCAGTGATTCAAACAAGTGTTTGACCACAGCTGTCATTGAGACCAGTTTAAAAGAGTCAAGAGGGTTTTGTCTGGAAAATCAACTTTCTGCTCACTTAAACCCAGGTGTTTTTTGCCTTACAAGGGTAATGTTTCAGAGGGATAAGACACCGTGAGAAAACTAAATGGATGCAAAGTCAGTCTCGTCTCACGCTCCTGTTTCACGTTCCTTAGACAGCTCCCTCTAGCTTCTCCTAGGCCTTCTGAGTTTTTGTATTGTCTCCAGAAATCAAGACCTGAGACCACAAATTAACTTGGTCTTTACACAAGATGTACTTCGGGAACGAATTTAATACATGGCCCCTTCAAGAGTTCCAGAGGCAGCTACTGGTGACCTGGGTCATGTGGTGCTGCCTGCCTGAGTTTCTGTCACTGCCTGGGCTCCTGTTGGCAGGGTGTTTGGGACAGAATCTCCATAACTGGCATCTGGAGACTCTTAGATAAGGAGCACTATCTTCTTTTAGCTCAGATACTGTGCTGGAGGAACAAGGGGGAAGGCTGCACAGAGGTTGTTTTGAGATTGTGGGGCTGTGCTTGGAACTCTGAAAGAGGACTTTATTGGGAGCTGCAGAAAAAGCACGTGATTTTTAAAAATTGCTATTTTAGTTTTTATTCTGTATTTCTTTTGATATGGAAAGTCATCCTGAATTTGAAACTGCCTTCTAATTTGAGCTATTACAGTAATAACAGGGCAGGTTACCATCGGTCTCCTAGCACTGAAGGTGTACAGCTAATACGTAATCATACAGTTTGCTGAAAGTAATTTTACATTAATTTGGTATAACCAGGTCACTTTAGGTCATTGTGGTAGTCATCACAGGCCTGTAAATGGTACAGTTAAACCAGTGGATACTATTTTTTCTGTTAATCTTCCTAGAAAAGCCTTTGTAATCCTAATTTTCTAGGCCATTAGGATAAAGGCAGATTACAACTAAAGCTGGTTTATTAACTTTACTCACCTTGGGTTTACCCAGTCCAGATCTCTTCTGTTAGGTGCCTAAACCTGCAGTCATTACTTTCTTCAATGGTCTTTCAAACTTGTTTTCTTACATTTAGGCCTGAGTATCCTTATCTTACTGTGAAGTTAGATTCAGCTTCAGAGTTGGCCCTGGACTGAGCAGCAGGTTGAACCAGGAGTTCTCCAGAGGTCCCTGCCAACCTCAGTTATTCTGGGTTTCTAACTTGTGCCCTCTTCACAGGATATGAAGCAAACTGCTTCCCAAGCCAAATTTATTCACAGTTACACAGCACAATGCAGTGAAGCAGGAAGAGCACCCAGTCTGTGGTGGCTGAATCTTCTTCCACCGCTTCACCGGTCAGTTGAGTGACGCCACCCTGCACAGCTCCAGTCATCACCCCTGCTGGCTGTGACCACGCCAGGAGAGCAATTCTTGGGGCTGCCATGGATCAATCCCAAATTACAAGCCACACATCCCCACAGTGGGCAACAATGGATTATCAATTGGCTCTGGACAATGCAGGTGACGAGCCTGGTGCCTCCTAGGAGCTGAGGGGCAGAAGAACGGACAGGGTCCCTTTCCCCACGTAATCTTAATGGCAGAAACGGTATTTTTGCACCTGCTTCATTTGTTCCTCGGCTCTCGGCTGCTGACCACAGACCCCTTCTGACCGTTTCACTGCAGCCTCCTGGTACGGACGGCCAAACCAAGGCCATCCCTCGTGTCCAAAGAGGCAGCGGTGGGTGCTCGCCCCTAGCACTCCTCGGGCTGCAGCGTACCCGCCCCGAGAAGCTGCGTGAATCTTGCTCGGGCGCTCTCGGAAAGCCTCTCCCTGGAGCTCTGCGTGAAAGTTCACAAGCGGCCGGCTCTGCCGCCGCCGAGAGACGCGTCCCCGCCGCGGCTCCCGCGGGGCGCGATGCCCGTGTCCGTGAGTGCCGGAGCCCGCCCGGCGTTTCGGCGCGGACCAGCAGATGGCGGCGCCGCCCCGGCTGGACGCGCAGCCCCGCGCACGGCGCTGCCGCTGAGCCCCGCTCCGGTTACAGCCCTCCCCCGCCCCCGCCCTCCGTCGCGGTGTCTC
>VZTE01001012.1:354000-421324 GCA_013397775.1 Eulacestoma nigropectus
TAGCCCTGACCCGCGGGGCGCGCAGCCCGCCGGAGCCCCGGCGCGGTGGCGGGGCGGCGGCGGGGAGCAGCCGCTCCAGGAGAGCATCCTTGGCGGCCGGCCGGGAGCAGGTCTCCCTCATCAGCACCTCCTTCGTGCTGAAAGGGGACGCGTCTCACAACCAGGCGATGGTGCACTGGACGGGCGAGAACAGCAGCGTGAGTGCGAGGGGAAGTGCGGGCGGGGTTTGGGGTCCCTGCCCTTGCCATTGCTTTGCTCTTCCAACTTGCGGGGCGCAACCTGCGCTCCGCCGGCCTCGGTGCGGCCGGAGCGCGCTGCTCCCGCCTCCCGCTGGCCGGCCCGGGGCGCGGGAGTCCCCGCGGGCAGCGCTCGGGGTGCTGCGGACGGTGAGGTACCGCCGGGAGGCGAAGCGCAGCCGTGATCGGGCCGGCCTCGCGTACCCCTCGCCACTTCCCCAGAAGTTTGGAAAGTTTGCGAGCGCGCATCTTGCAGAGGCGCCGGGTGCGCGGTGTGCGCCGCGCTGCGAGGAGGAGGAGGAGAAGGAGGGCGGCTTGGCTCCGGACCGGCGAGGCGGTGTCTGTGTGCGGTCGGTGTGCCCCCGGGTCTGTGCCAGGGTATCCGGGTAAAGGAGAGGCAGGGACGAACTGCGGTGCGGGGATTATCTCCTCCAGCCCCGCATGAAGTCCCAGATTAAATTGTCGAGGTTTAATCGATTCACCGCGATTCAGTCATCCCCGTGTAATCTCCCCCGCGCCGCGCTCTGCCTCCGCAAGCGCCGGGGAAAGAAAAACCCGAAACAAACCGAAAATGAAATAAAACGCAGCTCTGGGCTTGAGGTGATGTGAGCAGCAGGAGTGAGAGAGCGGGACGGCCCCCCCGGGCACCGCAGGAGCATAGGGGCGTCCCGCAAAGGTCCGGAATAGCAGTAGCTCTCCGAGGGGGCTTTTACAGCCACATCGGTGGATAAAAAATCGTGCTCTGGGACCAGTGATCCTGCGTTAGAGCATCAGTGTTCACAACTTTACACCGTTAAAACAGTGTGTCTTGCCTTTATTGTTTATCTAGTTTAGACAGCAACTCTCACGGTGAGTGCCTCTACTATTTTTTTAACTAATTTTCAGTTTCAGCTAGTTTTCACTTTATGTATTGATCCATTAATGGTTGTGTATTTGCTCGGGTGGTTTAAGGGATTTGCTGCTTCTAATTTATTCTTCACTGAAACGTTATATCATAACAGTGGGCGTCATGGGTAAATATTACATAGCACCTTGCACTGTCTGTGTAACTTCATAGGCAGGAAAGTATCGTTATGAAGGCTTAAGATGAACTTTCTCCTGGAGGATTTTAGTGTTTCTGAAAAACTGAGCGTTTTTACTACAGTTCAGCTAAGCTCTGACTCTGCTTGAACTTTGTGAATTTAGTATAAAGTTTACTTAAACTTGGCTCAGTTCAGAGTGTGTGTGTTATACTTCTCGTAAGTATGTGAATTACCATCCTTTCTCTAGGACCTGAAGTCCTGTGTTTTTGCCTGTTTTGCTAGAGAGTCAGCCAGGATGTGGAGCTGCTAAGGCTCCACCGATGAGGATGCAGTGATTTCCTGGAGCATGCTGAGCGCTTATGTTAATGCTCTTGTATAATCAGGTGTCAGAGTTGAAGTCAGCATCATAAAGCTTGACACTTGCAAAGGCAGTTTTTGATTTGCTCAAGAAGGAAGTGTAAGATGATGGTCATTTTCTGTGAGAAGAAAGTGTTGCAAATCAGCAGCATCAGCTATTCTGATTCTGTCCTTCCTCCATTTCTCTGCTATTAGACTGCTGCCGTTTTTTTGTGGACAGTTCTTGCAGGCTGTGCGGACAGCTTCCTTGAAGAATACAGTATTAAAAAGTTGGCATAAGTTCATTTTTTGACATAGGAGGCAAGTAACAGCTTTCATGCAAAGCATTCTGCACTCTAAAATGAATATAGTAGAACCTTGCTAATCCACAGTTATGACTAGCGGTCTCGCCTCGCCTCTCTGCAAAGATTTAATAACAGATGCTGCAGTGAAGGCTTGTATTGCTAAAATGTTATTATTTTTTCACACTATGCTACAGCTCACTTACTATAATACTACCACATAGTCTCTTCAAAAGCAAAGATAAATGGCAACTGTCAGAAGAAATGAAAGTGGTTATAGTCTTTGCTGCAACTTAGTTCTTTTTTTGTTTGCTTAGTTGCTATCTACTAATTCATTATTGCAGAATGACGCACTCATCATGAATGCCTGCGGATGTTCTCTACATTATTTATACATTCAATAAAAAATACTTTTGCAGAGTTACTTATAAAGTATGATGCTCACTCTGCCTGTCATTGGGTGATTACTGTCAAACAAGACTGTATTTGAACAAGTGACCTGGTAATGAAAGACTCTTTGCTGCCTTAACCCAAATGAAAGCAGCCAGTCTTTGCACTGGGTGTTTTACAGTATGACTGTCAGCATTTTTTTCAGCTTCTTTTCTTGTTAGTTAGCTTTGTTTTATTGCATGCTTCCAGAAGAAGAGCTGATTTTAACAAAGGCTTCCAGAGAAAAGTGATTTATAAAGACAGTTTGTAGAAGCTTTTTTTTGTTTTCTTTTTTTAAGGAGTAGAACAAATACATTAAGCTCAAAGGAAACAGGATGGGCTCAAGGGGATTGGAGAGAATTTTGCTGCATGTTTGTATGCTGTATTAAAACAATTGAAAATAAGCACCTGATCCCAAACATATTTAAGGTAGTTTTGAATGTCTATTTGTTTACGTAGATATGTATGTATTTATTTATGTTACTCTGGGTTGTTTGAAGGTAGGAACGCTACCATCCAGTGCTTCTCACACCTGCCACCTTATTCTGTGTTCTTAAATCTATGGCAAGTTTTTCCTTGCCTTGGAAGCACAGGCTTGAGTCATGAATCTCTGTTCTGTCCCAGGTGCATTGCAGACAAGGGGAGGGCTATCCTTCCTACAGTGGGGTTTTGGATCAGGCCCTGCGAACCTCAGGAGGCACTCAGCAGTCTTAAAGTGTCACCACACACATTTGGCACCTCATTGGAGGGACTCAGCACTTTGTAAACCAGGGAGCTAAACTAGTTTCTTTGCTCTTTACAGCTGTGTGGCTGAAAATTTGACAGTGATGAGCTCCAGATGACCACATATCCTCTTAAACACCTCACCTAGTAAAACAAATGAAGAAGTATGCAATAGGATTATTCCTTTGAGCTCCATGATGAAGAGACAAATAACCATAAAAGCAGAGGGGGCAGCTGCATCTCTCAGGGATGTTCACCTGCATGAATAGTTCATTGAAAGCACTGCCGTGGATTACTCGTGTGTGGATCAAGGGCAAATACATAAGTGTGAGAGGGGCAGAGGTTAGGTTGATGTGCACATGGAGTTTTAAAAAATTATTTGCATCATGTAAATCATCCTGTGCTGCATTAGTAGGAGCATGAGCTTTTTGGTTGCATGAGATGTCTTGAAAGAAACTTGGGAGGCTATGAATTAAATTGATCCTCTCTCCTCCCTCTTCTTTTCTGTACTGTAGAAGTCTGAAGTTTACTTATTATCCTCTTATAATGCTGTTAGTTTTCGGAGTTAGAGAAATGGTGGCTTTGATGGCAAAGCGGAGGATGTGGTTGCACGAATTGTAAAGTGGCCTTGAATCACTGGGAAGATCAGGGTACAATTCCTTGCTTTGTCAAGAGAGAGCTGTACCAGGAGGGATACAAATTGCTTCCCACTTTATGTCCTCATTACTTTATTTTGTACTCTAATAATTATTTACAAATCCTATAAATGAGAAGCATGTCTCCAGCCTTTCTTGGTAGTGGGATTTATAGTCAAAACCGTCACTGGTGATGCAGGTCTTGCAAAGCCAGTACTTGTCACAGCAAGAGTGTGTCTGGTTAGTGAATTCCTGCAATTAGTATTTCTGCTCTCCATCCCCTCTGCCCACAGAAATCTGTTGTGCGGTCTTACTTTCAAACAAAGGCTCATGCAAGTGGAACTAATTTTCCTACCAGTCTTAAAATACCATAAACTGAAGACGTGACAGGTGGGTGGTGCAACACACCATTTACTGTGGGAAGGGCAAGTAATTAACATCCGTGTAACTGATAAATAAAATTGAGAATTATATACAGGTAGCAGGCTAAAAGAATCGCTCTTAGTGTGTTAAGCTAAATATGCATATGCCCAGATTTACTAAAAATATGCAAGCCTTTCTGATTTGGGGGAAAAAATAGTTAATTCATGACAGTCTTTAAAAATCCTTATTTTTCTTAGGAGAGAACTTAGTCATCCCAGGAGCTTTTTTTTTGGTGCTAGATAAACAACTTTGTTTGCAAAACTATATTCTTTTTGACCCTCCTGAAGAATTCCCATTCTGCATTAATACTAGTCAATTAAAAAAAACAAAACAAAACAAAACAAAAAACCAAGGCAAAGCAGAAATAGGGGGAGAATGAGACTCACATTCACAATTGATTTTGATTCAGGGGCTGCTTTTCATGCTGTGTGCAGACTGCTAAAGTGTTGTGAGCAGGACTTCGGCCAGCTACTTCCAAGTCTGCAGTTTCATGGTGCCAGTATTTCCTTTTTTTTGTTGTCAAAATATTAAGTCCACGCAGGTGCTTATTTGTCCGGTAACTTGATGCCATGATCCCCCATAAACATGTAGCTCTTCGTTATGGAAAATTAATGTAAATATACTCACCATTTTTTTTTTGAGTCTTAAATATTTAGCAGCAACTTACAGGAAAGGAAGATTTATTGCATGTCTAGAGATATTGCTACACAGAAAAACTTCAGCTGATCCAGACTTGTCTATATTTGATTTAAAGATGCTTTGTTTAATTTAGAAACTATTACTCTTTTTGATAGAGTTTCACCGTATAATGATTTGTAGAGCCTAGTGATCACTACATGTATTCTTCTGGCAGATATTTTATTTAACTGGTTTTCTGTTTTGTTCAGTTTGCAATAAATTGTGAGGAAAACTATAAAAAGCATTGATTTAAATACTACTGTAGCAGTACCTGTAATGGTAAATGTAGTTATCTATGCAAACTGGGCAAAAGTCAATTTGTGGTAAGGTTTGGGTGGTGTTTCTGCAGAGTAGTCAGACTACGTTTTATGAAACTAAAGGGAGCATGAGGTCAAAAATCCTGACAGCTCAGACCTTTGATAAATGGCAGATATATTGCAAAGTGAAAAGTAGATTTCCCATAGGGAGGGTTTTTCTTAAAATTCCTTGAGATGATAGTGTGATTGTAAAAACAAACAGAAACCAAACCCAGTAATCATATTTGAATGGAACAGCAGAATCCCACATGGAAAGCAGAATGATTTTAATCTGATTGAAGTAACTCAGGACTTTAATATTTTTTTTTCTTTTTTTTTTTTTTTAATGGTATACAGTTTCTGGCTTACTTCATCTATTTGCTTCTACCACTGTTTTCCCTCTCTACCAGCCTTGCATCTTTCTGTAAGTCATATTGCTGCCTGCTGAACTTTCTCCGTTTCAGCAAATTCCAACTGCTAAAGTAGACACAATTGATACATTAATTAGTAAATGTGTATTTCAAACATGCTTCAAAGTCCTCCTCCACGAACAGCCCTCCACACCTGCAGCCATACCTGGTTTTACCTGGTTTTCTGGTTTAACTGGCATTGTCTGGTTTGCTTAGGAGCAAGCTGTTATAGCAATACTACTGTGCCAACACTGGGACAAGCTCAGTTTAAATCCAGGAGGGAAATTTAGCAATGTACACTCAAGAGAGACACCAGATTGAAATCCTCCCTCTGATACTGCTGATGTATTACATGTGCATGATAAACCAAACAATCATTAGGGATGTGTTTAGGCTGGGGATAGCAGTTCACATATCAAAGTGGGAACATAATTCATTCTTCCCAAGCTTGATGGTCTTAGAAATCTACTGATAAAGATCTGTGGAGAAAGAAATGAGGACATCCCTTTTGACTTTATTAAAATTCAGTAGAGTAGTAGATCCTTTTTCAAAGAACAGAAGGGGAAAAATTATGAGCTTTTCATAAATGCAGTAACTGTTCTGCTAAAATGGGAAGCTCTGTAAGGTATGTATCACTTTATGAATTTAAAACATGAAACTGCCTAGATTACGGAAGCTTTTATGCCAAGTCCTTTGTCTGTCCAAATATATTATCTTATGGTTGTGTCAGTTATGACCAAAGATTGTTCCCATAAAGGAGAGAGAATCTGCAGTGCAGTCAAGTGGGATCTTTCAATGTTCTGAAAACTCAACTTCATTTAAGCAAAAGCGGAAAGTATAGGTTGAAAGTATTCTGCAGTATATGACTTGTTGCTGTAGCTCAGAATGCAACCTGACCACCTGCAACATTCCTTCAGCATTTTTATTCTCAAAGTCTCACATTCCTTACCAAGCATTCCCATCCCCAACCCCCTGTCCTGGTAATAATAATTTAAAACTCTAACAAATCACCAATGACAAAACCACTTTTAAAGGAATAATGGATGGGATCCTTTGCCATGCCTTACTTCTTTAGGAAGGAGAAAATTCTCCACTGCAAGGGTGGCAAGACACTGGAAAAAGTTGCCCGGAGAAGTTGTGGGTGCCCCATCCCTGGAGCTTTTCAAGGCCTGGCGGGATGGGGCTTTGAGATACCTGGTCTAGTGGAAGGTTTCCTGCCTGTGGCAGCGGGGCTGGAACTAGATGAATTTTATGGTCCCTTCCAAACCAAACCTGTGATTCTGTGATTCAACCATTAAGTCTAAGCTTGGACTTCTGCAGTAGGAAGGAGATGGGGATGGTCTCTGGATTGATCCTTGACAATCTTAACAGGCATGCTTGAGAAAGTCGGGCACACCTGCTGGACTTGCTGACTTTGGTGCGATGCATACAGAAATGCTGTGCTTATGAACCCTATTGGATGTCATCAGCCCTGGATGAGGCTGTTGTGGAAAGAGGAGAGATGCTGAGGTGCTGCTGTCTTGCAGAGCTGAGAGCCCTTGGCAGAGCTGGTGATGCTCTGCGCAGCCCCCGTTACCATGTCTGCGAGCTCTAAGCAGAGTTGAGGTGGTCATGGTGATGCCTGGGGGAAATTTAAGGCTTGGCCAGAGACAGAGCATGAGGTTCCAAATGAACAGCTGCTGGATTAAATTGAAGCTGAATAGTAGTGCCACAGAACTTTGCCAGTTATCTCACCAGTATCTTCTGAAATACCACTTGCCTTATATAGGTGATTTTGCAGTTTCCTACCTGCAAAGCGAGAATTACAGTACTTCTCTATCTCTTAGGATGGCTTTTGCCTAAAAATTAGCTTTGTTTTTTGATATTAAAGTAATCGTTATCACCATAACACCTAAAAGAGACAGGACTGTAGAAAATCACATCTGTGGTTTCTTTGTTCCTTTGATTGTTTCACAGTACAGCCCAGGAAATAGAGAAGAAAAGACTGTCACAGGTCATGCAAACTTGTCTGCTTGTTCTGATGTTTGTTTTGATTAGGGCTTTTAATGTGTAGTCGAGTTTAATTTAAATGCATAGACTCTGGCACTTCAAGATCATTGAACAGTCTTAAGATTATATGACTAAAAACAGTATCAGTGAAACTTAACCTGTATTAAATATGATTTTTCTACCTTTGTTTAGTAGTATAATGAAACAACTATGCTTCTTTCTCAGTGTTTTTACTTTTTCTACTCTTGTAGACTAATAACTATTTCTCTGAATAATGTTTATTTTGACCTTAAAAGTTTTCTTTTATAGCTTATTTTTGCTAGCTCTTTAATTGCACCATCTGGATAGGACAGTACCTAGATATAATAGTACCCATCTATTGTGTATCTGACAGGCACATTTTTAGAAATGTACTTACAGAGATTATTGTTCATTTCTGGCATCCTTCTAATTGCTCTAATGTCCTCGTGATTATCTGTTTTCCTAAAAAGAAAATCACAGAACAGTAAATAGGTTTGTTTTTTTTTTAAAGGGAAGTCATAAAAACAAATAATTTGATTATTAGCTAAAAAGCTATTTTTTGTGGTTTCTGTGCAGTAACATTGTTAAAAGTTTGTTCTAGTAGATGAAGTAGGTGTATTTGATGTTTTTTTTTCCCCCCATTCACTTTATGAACTTTGTTTCTTTGTCACTGGAAGAACAGTAAAGCTCCATGAGTGTTGCAGCAGCATATTTGGAAGCACAAACCCCTGTGATGTGTCCTTACTCCTGTGGAGCAGTAGGTCCATGTTTACTGGCCAGTGTGTTCAGTTTTAGCAGATGGCAAGCTACACTCTGTGAAGACACTTTTTTTTTCACTGTTACTGTCTCTTGTCTGGCCCCTGGACTGAAAGTGCCACAGGGAAAGAGCAGTCTTCCCCCTGCTTGTATATGAGCAAGATGTGTACTGGGTTTCTGCTCTGGGTTGGTAGCATTTAGGTGCTGTGTAATACCAATAAATAATGATGATGGTGATTGAGAATTGAGCTGTTCCACCTGTAAATTTTATCAGTGCTCAGCTTGGCCTTCCTAACTGAGCTGTGGTGGAGAAACGTTGCTTTTCTCAGGTGTTGAAGAAGAGCCTGTTTACGATTAATGCATTCCCATGCTTCCCTCCACCAAAAATTGTCACTGCACGACAGATGCACAAGGGGGGATGGAGCTGCAGGGTGAGAAGAGTATGCTGGAATCACTCTTTGAGCTTTCAGCACTGTTTCACTGTGACTGATGTGAAGAAACAGTTGTTTCTTCATTGAAAACACAATTGTAACAGGGGTAGTAGGTTGCCATGAAATCCTCAAGGGGTACAATAAGATATTTTTCCCGTGTTTGCTAGCAGAAAGATACCTTGTAACTTCGTCTTTTCAGAGGACTGGAACTGTCTGTGAGTCTAAAGTATCTAAATCTGAAGCAGCACTCGTTAAATCTTGCCATTTATGGAGAGCAGAATACACTTCTCTCAGTTCTTGTTTTATGCTCCCAGGTACTGTTTTGGATGTTCAGCCTAAGTTGGCACCAGTGTTAACATAGGTAGGGATAGGACTATAACCCTGAGGGAACACATGAACCCCTTTAGTATGGGCTGCTGTATTTTATACATGGTTTTTGAAGGACTTCATGGATGAGATATAATAACAAAAATAAACCAGACAAAAGCAGCATGTGCCAGGAACAGGTGGATTAGTGGATTACTTTCTGGGTGCACAGAGATCTTTACTGTCAATTACCACCACCAGTCAGTGGGCATCCAAAAGGATGTAGTGCACATATGCAGTGTGTCAACAATCAGCCTGTTGCAGAGCTCATGAGGTGAATTCTGGGGAGATTTGTAGCAGCAAATGCCTGGAGATGCCCATGGACCTGGCTGGTGATGCTGGAGCACATGCAGTTGGATGTCATGGAAACACTAATGCTCTTTTGCCCACCTCACCTCAATCTGCAGTGATTTCCCCAGTGGAAAAGGACGTCAACATCGGATTATTAGGATCTGCTCTGCATTTGTGTGTTTGTACTTACAGGCTCTAATCTTGATGATTCTTAACTAAAGAAAACCCAGTATCCTACTCCATGGCAGGTTGGTGTCAGTAAACCCAGCTGGTTTTGGGAGGGATCCCGCTGTGCTCTTTCTGAACACTTTTTGGGGCCCTGTTGAGACTAGTAAAGGTTCACATTCGATGTGGCTGCCACACACTGGTTTGCACATGCACTAAGTGAACTTCATTCCTTCTGGCCTCTCTCATTTTAGTCTTGTAACCTGCACTAGTTTGATTACTGTGCATGGGGCTTTGGAATCTTCAGCATTGTAGTATTTCATGAGGTTAGAGCATAGAAAAGGTTTCTTCTCCCAAGCACAGATGCCTCCACACAGGCAGTAGGACTTCATCAAAGTTGCAGCTTTTGATGTAAAGGCCATTTCTTCTTTTGCTAATTTGTTTGGCTTTTAATTAGTGGTTTCGAGTGTTTCCCTGCCTGTTACCCAACCACAAAATGGCAAACATGTTATTAGGTCTCAGCTGCCTTGAGAGCAGTCTTGAAATATGTTCTTTGCTCTGAGTTAGAAGTACAAGCTGAACAGAAACTATGCAAAACATTTATGCTGGGAGTAGGGTGGCTTCAGAGTGAGAGCTGTGTCCTGAGCACCAGTGACAGACTAGAGAGGACTCACAGTGAGCTCTGGTTGCCCTTGACTATACTGGTGCTCGGGGTAGAAAATTGGGAAGCTGTTACTATTCTTCTACTACTGCTTCTGAGCTTTTCTTTCTCCCTAGATGAGGGAGGCCAATACTGGCAGAGTCAGCTGAGATCTGATCCTCTTCTTTTTGAAGTTTTCTAGCCTGATGGGAAAAACAAATATGAAAGAATACAGAGTTTCTTCTTTCTTCTCTTGTATGTGACATCCACTGAGGTGCTGCTGAGCACATGCAGGAGGGAGGAGGATGTGTGGATAGAGCAAAAGTGTCCATATTTTTGGAGCAAGCAGCCCACTCTCAATGTACTAAATTTCTCTTGAGTTACAGATACTATTGCTTAACACTGTCTAAAACCACTTTAAAGAAGAGAAGTAAAAAAATGTGTTGCACATCAGCTGAACAGCATTTTTGTAGCTCTGTGAAACCCACTTTCTGATTCGCTGATTAAGTTGTTGGCTCCTATCAAATTCTGTGAAGGAAGATGCAGAAGGAACACATTCCCTGCATATAGGCTGAATCAGGCACCTTTGCTTAAAAATTGTAGGATGTAGCTCAGTGAACCGTTTTCAGTTCATAATGAAATACATATGTTCATCTTCATGGAGCATCTCTCGAGGGCTACTGGGCAGAGTACTGAGGGCCACTAACAAGATCTTCTTTTCCTTCCTTCCTTTCTTCCTCATCTTCCAACTGCTTTAAACCAGATTTTTGTTATAAAGTGGGCTTCATTTAGAAGGCTTTGAACCTTTAATAATCTTACTGCTCTTGGAGAACTCTAAGAGAGAATTTTTAAAATTTATTATATAAGCACCTTGTGCCCTGTGTTCCATTTCTTTATTTAAAACCCTTGGGAGAGAGATGACTGATATCAGACTACCATATATAATCCATGTGAGAACTGAGTTGTTAGCTGGTAAATTATCAATACAAATTTTTTTTTATGGTTTAGTTAACTGCAGAAAGGCACTTTTTAAACTGGCATTAACTGCTACAACATAAGAATTGAATGAAAGACAAGCTTCTTCATCAGTGGGTGGACTTGGTTTAGTTTGATCAGTCTGCAAGCACACAGGAATGTTCAGGCTGCTTTTGTGTGTGTTTCTGAGGCAAGAGATGCTTTATGAACACTGGAGTTGTATGAAAAGAAAAGCCTCCACTTCCTATTTGAATCAATGTCCATATTATTGTGAGGGATTACATCTTGGCTTTAATGTTCGTGACTGTGAAGAAACCGTTCCTGAAGATGGGAATGTAAAGCTACAGAAGGATGTAATTTTTATCTTGTTTGCAGAAACTGCCAGCAAGTCTGGTTATTGCATTGCTGTGCTTTGTGAAGTACATCAAGGCTTCCCTGAGAGAGCGGAACTCAGCCCAGTGTGATGTTTCACAGGGGTTGGTACCTCAGAAGTTGAGCCCGTTGAGCTGAGAGCACTGAAATTCACGTTTAGGCATAGACTCTGTGCCAGGGAATAATACAAAGAGTTCATAGTCTTTGATCCACAGTCTGTTGTATGTGGATGGTTTGCACAAAATATGCATGCTTTTTATTTTTTGTAACCACTAAATAGACTTGTATTTATTAAGTGAACCTAATTGTCACAGTCACTATCAGTCAATCAGAAACTTTGCTCCCCTTTAGGCAAGTTCTGCAGCTGTCCTTTGTTTCTGTTACTTTCCCATCTGCTTTTTTGTACGTCTCATTCCTCCTTCCTCCTTCCTTTGTCTCTGTGTTTTTCCTTTGTTATTCTCCCTTAATTTCCTTCTCTATATTAAATCACCTTTCTCACCCCTGAGGCCTTTAATAGCATCATCTTCCCCATTCCATCTGAAAAAAAAGATCATGAAAGATGTGGTTAGTAATGACACTGACATGTCATCAGTTTGGGAGTTGCCATTCCAGTGAAAATAGATGTTCACACTTGGTCACATGTATGTAGAATTGGACAGACTGCATGGCATTGCTTAAGGAAATCTTGTGTTCATGGCAGGATCTGTAGCTCTAGAGCATAGCAATAGCAGATGTTTAAAAAACAACTGTCCCCAAAATACATCATCTTAGTTGAAACTGGCCCAGGAGCAGGGTATTTCACCTAATGCCCCAAATAGAAAGCTGTGAAGGGATCTTTTAAACTTACCTAGTGTTAGTTTTGAATTGCGGACATACTATGAAATACACTGCTTCTGTGTTAAGCTTCCAAGTGAGTTTAAACAATCATAATTAGAAATGAAATACTCAAAATTCCATTTCCAGTTCTGTGATCTGCACATGCCATCTAATAAGAATTTGAAATGACTTGGCTGCTCATCCAGGTTTAATTGAAAAATAATCGTAATCTATTCAGTGTTAGATTTAATGTATAGAAGAGGTACTGTGAGCAAAACAGAGCTTCTGAAATGTCTATTACCGTGGATTTTATTGTCTGGATTAAGTTCAGATATTAGTGCATGTCATTCTCGCACTTGGGTGATGTCATTCTGAGGTGTGACTTTGCCAAGTATGCCTCATTATTACTTTTTGCAATGGATAGACAATAAATTCTTTTTCCTTTAATGAAATTAAATATTTACAAGCTGTTACTTATTGCAGGAATTTAAATGAATGAAGCTTCTTTTGAAAACAAATGCAAGCTGAGGAAAGCAGAGACAGCAAATGAGTTTGAAGCTGTCACAGAAGGAAACTTTGCATCTCATATATCCAAGCTCTGTGGCTTTATCAGAGCCCTCAAAACATGGGAGTCAAAAGCAGAAACCTGTAAGGTCTTGGTTTCTGGCATATCTTATTTCTCTGATGCAAGTTCACTTGCTGTATAGTCACTGCAGTTTATGGACTGAAAGAACGTGAACAGATTTAGAGTGCTTTTATCTAACACGAAATTGATACTGTCTTATGGGAATGACTTCTAAAAACATGAGAATGTCTGTACTAGACTAGACCTGTGGATATTTAGGGAAGAGCATCAGACTCAGATGAAAATGTTGTGATCCTTCACCAGACAGCTTTTCTGGCCACCAGCAATTTGTGGCTCAGGGGTAACTGTAAAAGCTTCTCAGGTGCAAGAAACACCTTGTTTGTAAACATGAAATGAGAGGGAAGATGAGCTTATGTACTTGCTAGTACTGGATTTCTATTATCCTTTCCATAAAGCTAAATGAGTTCAAATTTTGGGGTATGTTCTCTAAGTGATTTAAATTTTGTGGATTTGTCTCTAAAATTTAGAAGTTTAAAACCATTTTTTGATTCTGTATTGATTTAAATAGTATTTAAATTCAGACAAATGATATAAAGTAAGAAGTAGCTCTATCAACACAATTTACAAATTATGGGTTTTTTTCCTACTGTAAGTTTCTCACCAATTTGAGTAGTGTAAAGAGTGTTAGTTCTCTTGAGCGAATGTTGTTTCTGGAAAGATAGATGCTTGGCAAAAGCAGTTTTAGATGTCTTCTTCTTTCTATGGAATTTATTAAAGCATCTTTTTAGACATGTGGATGATGGTGCTGTCATATGCAAAAAGTACAAAGTATCCCAAAAGTTTTCCTTGGTTATTTGAAGTTGAATAAATGTTCATTAAATGGACAACCTCGTCTAAGCCAGGATGAATTTTAGATTCAAGCCATTATTCTTTTGGTACATAACCAATACTGTATATGTTCTTATCAACAAGTGAGTCTCATTTTTAATTTATGGAAGTTTACCTGAGAGTATTCAAGTGTCTCACCCTTTCCTTGTATGAAAATATGCCTTTGATGTCTCAGCGTTTGACTTTAAAACAGCTGATCTTCTGGTGTGCTGTATAATAAAGTTGTTTTGATACGTACAAGAAATTCTGCTTGTTTGTTCCAAGTTTGCATGGCATAGTTAAGCTAGGTTTTTGTTCAGTAAAAATTGGTGATTCTTTTGAAATGGAAATCAATCCTTTTCTCTTAAGTTGCTTAAAAGGCTTATTAAACAGGCATGATCAAGTTTCTTAGATTTTAAGAAATGCTGAAGGTGAATTTTGAAAATCTTGCTCATTCTTATTTACAAATAGTTCATGACTTTTAAATAGAGATTTCTAGTGCTCTCTTTCCATTTTAAATATTGTATTGAAGGATATCAGTAAAACATTAAATTATAGTGATCTATCTATAGACTCCCTGGGAACCCGAGCTGTGTTTGTATTTCTCAGCTAGAGCAAAGCAGCACCGTTTCATTGACTTAAAATTTGTCCGTTATGGAAGGATCGTTGGCTTTAATTTGTCTCACAGCTAGTGGAATGTTAACAGTAATGGAAAAGAAGAGGTGCAAGAGCCTGCAAAATGGAGAAAAGCAAACAGAAAAAAGTAATAACCCAAGAACTGTATTTTAATTGTTGAATTCCATGCTGTTCTTTCTTACTGTTCTTCCTCTTCATTTTATTTTTTCTAAAATTCTATATTATTGCATTTATTTAGAAGAAACAAGCCTCTTAGCATGAGCAGAGGGTTGTTGGTTTTTGCCTTTTTGTCTTCTTACACTCTTAGTCCTCTACCTTCCTTTCTATGGATTGGTTAATTTAATTTTTCTAGCTGCTGTGTGTTCAGCACCACTAGGGTCAGCATGTTACATATGGAAAGCACATCAGCTGAAGGAAACTAACATCCCAATCAACTTACCACCAGTGCAGACAGAGGGAAACCAGCTGGCATGAGTGAATTGATTTCTGCATCAATCTCCTTGCACGGGTAATCAATTCAGCTGAGAGAAACGAGACCTGAGTCCTCATCACTTCCCTGAAGCAGAAGGCTCCCTATAGTGGAGTTTCATCCTCCTGAGCTCACTGCTGCACTCACTGAGCTGTGAGAGCAGGGGTTCTCCATATGGTGTCACTGAGCCCAAAGCCTGTAAAAGGCCACAGCAGCTTCAGTGTGTTTTGGGTCAGATCCTTAGGCTAATGATGCAACCATAGTAGTCACCATGTTAGTTAACAGGTATTTAAGCCCCAAAAGCATTAGGAGGCTCTCATCTCTCATTGCTAACAGCATGAGGCTCATCCTGACAGAAGAACCACCTGACAAAAGAGGCACCAATTCTATTTGTAATTTTTTGCAGTTTCTGAATCACATGCATGCTAATAATTCTGAGGAATGACACACAAGTAGGCATCATTATTATATCTACATGAGGAAAAAACATGGTTTTCTTCCCTCACTTTTTTTGATGAAGGAACAGTGGTGCAGTAAACCAAGTCTGTTCAGTACGAAAAATTTTCGGGGCATTATACTGTGTAACTTAGATAATTGCTTAAATAGTCAAGTTAAAGAGAAAATAATTAGAAGGCTAATTTGGATTCATCCTTCCCTATTACCACTTAAAGGTGTTGACTGTAGAGTTCTGTTACTGCTTCATTTAGCTTGACTATTGCAATGACCTAACTCCTTGCATTTCAGACTGTCCTTGTTCAGAGGCGAGGTAGGGGGTTTGTGTTGCTGGATCAGAGCATGTAGCACTTGTGGCATTCCTAGTACCACAGAATTAGGAGCAAATAAGATGACATTGGCTTACACAAGGGAACAGACTTGCTCTGCTTTGGTCCAAAAGGTGTCATTGATTGTATTTGCAGTACATGGTCAAATATTTGTCTATGATATCAGAGAGGTTAACAAAAGGTTGTCATAGGGCAGTGTTTGTCACAAATAGTGACATTTACTTGTTGATAGGATAGTATAATGTCAGCATGTTGTGGTGCAAATGTCATCATTTTGTGATGTGATAAATTGTCCCCAAGGACAGACTTTTTAAGAGATCCTAACAGATGTTGGAAAAATGGATAAGTTAGATTGATTTTATTTGTGTCATATTCAGGAACAATCAGAAGTTTAGAAGGCAAAGCTTGCAGCAATTTGTATCACTTTTCATTCTTGAAGGGTCTTTGCTAATGTCACAAACTTCAGTCATTATATACGTGATGCTTCCTTAGCAGGCAAATTTGTTGATGCATCATGCTTCAGGGCAGCTCCAGAGATGACAATTTGTCTGTAATAAATGTGTTTAATTGGACTGTTCTCCATTTGTAGCAGACTGGATTTTCCTGTTTTAACCACAAAACAGTAGGAGAATTTGGACAATTTCCAGTCTGTCAAAATTTAAGTGCAATAGGAAGTAAGATAATTTTGTTTGTATTTGTTCTGTCCTTCATTCAAACCTTGTTAGAGGCAACTGTGAAGCATACTAAGCAGTGCTGCTTATACTTTATCTACAAGGCAAATTCAGCTGGGATGGCTGTGCTGTGTTAACACACACCCAACCACACATGTTTGGTATTGCAGTGTATTCCTGGGCTGTTCCTCTGTATACCTGATACATACTGTAAGAAATTGAAGGAGAGGCTGTTCAGTAGTTTCCAGAAGACATTTTAAATAAAATTAAGACATGCAACTTGCACTGAAATCAGGGCCTTTGAGAATGTTGATTTAGTTTCTTAAAGATGAAGGGGATATTGTGGTGAGAATGGAAGGCCACAGCTTTTTCTGTGGAAATAGTAGATTTCCTATTCTGTAGAAAAAGACTGCATGGAAAACCTGTCCAAGCACAAAATAATCGAATCATAGATTTCTGGATTCAGTAGTGAAATATAGTCTTAGACAGGCCTAGTCTTTCTTCAGGGTGGTGGCAGCATTCAAAGCGGATTCTGTCAAACGTGGATCAGAAAAGCAACACGTAACAGTGCTAGCAGGCTGTATCTTGGACCCTCTTCCTGAAGAGTTTGTGCTTATTCTAAACTGGACTTCAGATAAGTCATCTTGAATGAAACTACTTTCCCGTACATCCTGGCTCCAGCCGGGACAGGGTTAGTTTGTTTTGCAGTATCCAGGAGGGGGCATGGCTAGGACACAGAAATTATTCTATACCACCTCACATCATTGCCGGGGTGGGGGAAAGGGAATCCCTTCTGGGGAGAAGGGGTTCCTTCTGGTCAAGAAAACATGGTGGAGGGATCCATCTGATATTGTCTATTATCGAGAGTTTTTCTGTGTGAATAATTTCTTTTCTTATAGCTTTTGTTATTAATATTGTTGCTGTTAATGTTTGTTTTCTAATATTTTTCTCATTGCTATTTCCAGTAAATTGTTCTTACCTCAATTTGTGCCTCCAACTGGATGGGGGAGGGGAGTGGCATGTGGTTTTAGAGGGAGTACTAAATTGGAGAATACCATTCCTAAACCACAACAACCTTATTTGGCACCAAAAAGGACTGTCATCCCAGCTGGCAACCAACCCCCATGCAACCCTCACTCACTCGCCCACAGGCTTGATCGGAGAGAATTGGAATGGTAAAATCTAGAAAACTTGTGGGTTGAGATAAAGACAGTTTAATAGGAAAAGGAAAAGCCACACACGCAAGCAAAGAAAAACAAAAAATTAATACCCAGCTTCCCATGTGCAGGCAGGTGTTCAGCCATCTCCAGGACAGCAGGACCCATCATGGTAATGGTGACTTGGGAAGACAAATGCCACCACTCCAAATGTCCCAACCCTGCTTCCTCCTATACTGAGCATGATGTCACATGGTCTGGAATATCCCTTTGGTCAGTTTGGGTCACCTGTCCTGGCTGTGTCTCCTCCCAGCCTTCCATTCACCTCCAACTTCCCTGCTGGAGGGGAGTATGAAAAGCAGAAAAGGCCCTGGCTCTGTGTAAGTGCTGCTCAGCAACAACGAAAACATCTCTATATTATCAACCCTGTGTTCAGCACAAATCCAAAACACAGCCCCATACCAGCCACTGTGAAGAAAATTACTCCAGCCAAAACCAACACACACTAGATATGAAAGATCTGTTGAAATTTATGCTTTCCAAGTCTGTATGTTCTCAACTTTCTTTTCACATAGAAATTCCATTTTGTGTTAAGCACTTACTCTGCCTATAAAGTTTGAGCTACTGTTCTTTGAAAACACAGATTTATAGAAATAAAACACAGTATATTCTCTAAATGAGGCCAGGATGGTCTGCCCTTGGACAACTCCTCAGGCGCTGGGGAAGCCTGTCCACTCACGTTGGCTTTACTGTGACACTACTGTTGAGAGAACTGTGCTCCTGTGAACTTTCCTTGCTGTACTTGGCCAATACTGAGCTAATTCTCTGTGATTACACGCAGCTGTAACTTCCTGCTGAGGAAGAGAAATTGAATAAAGAAAAAACATAGTGTTTGATGGATATGAACAGTGTTGAACAAACTCTAAACAGCTTTCTAATCAAGATATTAAGACATTGGGCTCTTTTTTCAAACTGTTTGGTCCAGAGCTGATGCACAGCCAGTCTCTCTCCTCAGTAAGTTCTTAAAGCAGGAAATTTTTGCTCAGATTGCCAACAGTGTAAGCCTCTATTTCCATAGTTTCTGTCTCAAAAACAGACTTCATGTGAGTTGTGATTTCTCTGCAGAGGACTGCCTGGTTGCACCTTGATGTGTTCCTGCAGAAATGGCAAACAAGGTGGGTCCAGTAGTTTTTGAATCTTTTAGGCTACATGAACCACTTTTGGTTTGCAGGGCTGCCACAGGCTTCCTGTTCAGCCTTCAGCAGGTAACTTGAATCTTTCTATATCTGAATGTCAAATACGGAAGTCTCGTTCCGCCTCTTTGGTTATAAGGGCAACATCAAAGATCATCAAGTTGTTGGATACTTTGGAAATTTATGTGATCATGTTACCATAGGTAAACAGAAGGGAAAGAGTGGCAAGCTACACAGGAAAGTTATTTTTCTGATGTTAGTCTGATATAAGGGAATCTCATTTTACAGTCCCTTATCCAGAGCTTTCATGTGGCTTTACATCCTCCATGGTAGTGCTTTTTAAATGCTGTACTGTATAAACAGTAAGGCATTGTGAATGGTTTTTCATCTTTATATATTTTTAATGTCTTATACTTGCATTAGTGAAAAATCCTTCATATTAAGCCACTTTTAATTTTGATATATATTATTTTCTTTCATAATAACATCTATTTTAAAAATCCTTGGGAAATTTAAACTTCCTTAAGGAATGTTTGATATTTCTAAGATTATTTTTCTCAGCTATATGTTTTTTTAAATTATAGTTTGGTAAGAATTATAAATTTCTTAGTATCATTGCATACATAATAATTTGAGATGTGTCTGGCATTAGTTCTGTAAAAACAATCTGGATGTTCTCTGATCTGGATCTACAGAGTCATAAAATATATATGGCACTGTATTAAGTTTTATAATGCTCATTACTTCACCGTTGTACCTGTTGGTTAGAAAATCACTGAAGCACATTAAGGGTATTGCTCTTTGGGCAGTAGAAATATTAGAAGTGCTTGAGCATGGCTCCTTCTAGAGATGAGTTTCACTGCAGGGTTCAGCAAAGAAATAATTAGTATTTAAACTGTTTGCGAAGGAATATGACTTCTTCTCCTTACAAGAAGAATTATAAATCAGTGAAGCACTGCAGAAGTTTTATTTGGGCTAAAATAATTGCCACATGAGGTCTTCAAGTTATAATGAGGGATATCTGTGGTCTGGGAGAGTGAGCTTATAAATCAATATAGTAGGACCTTGTTTTGCTTCCTGAATCTTTCACCTGACTGTCATTGCAATTTGGGGCAAAGCTCTTTGTTCCTGTTCCACTTGTTAGAGCTGTATTACCAATGTAATCTATGTGTCTTTAATATTAACTGGGCCTTCATATTTAGTTACTTTCAGGGTCAATTGCTAAGTTACTTAGACAACAAATTTAACCTACCTGCTTTGTAATCACTGTAACTGTGTTCTGAAAGGCCTGAGGGGACTACATGCATTGTACAACATTGACCATTGTACTCTAGCAATGAGCTCCAAAAGGTTGAATATTTAGATAATGCTAGCCAAGCTTCTGCTTATAACTGTAGCCCTAATAAACCTCAATATTTGTCTTGATGGCTTTCTATTTTTGAAAGGAATTTTAATTTATGTTCCGTAGTAGATGTATTTATTTAATGAGGATTGTGTTAGCATTGCTAATGGTCATAATACATTTAGTTTCAAAAGATCCTTGCTTTGAAATTTACTGCAAAATAGTGTAAGTGCAACCATTTACTTGGGAATGTCTAGGAGAAAGTCATGTTGTTTTAATTTTAGAATATGTCATTGTAGCATTCCACTTTCGTTACTGAAGAGCCAGTTATTTGTTCTTAGACGAGTTGTATAGGGCATGAAACAGTCTTGTAAGCATGGTGGTGCAAAGCCATAAGAAAACGTGTAAGTTTGTGGTGAGTGGATAATCCCAGTGCAGTTTTGTGTGATGAGAGCTTGTACTCTAGATCTTGGATGTAAGCAGTTCCTGATTGTCAAGCAGGGCATGCAAGCCCTGTTTATGTAAGTGGCTGAGGTTCTCCTGTCTATTGGTGGGTTTGGATGCTTTGCAGTATGTTGAGTTTGCATTCTCCCAGGTTCTAGCCCTCTTAAAACAAACCCTCCAAACCCAAGGTTGTTTTTAAGTGTACTGCTGCTTAGTGCAGCTCTGCAGCCACTGTGCTGATGAAACTGAGATAGATTGGACACAGGCAAGGGGCTGAGAAAAAGTGGCCAGGGCAGTACAGAGAAATGAATGGTGGGAAGCAGCTTCACTGCTGAGCAGTGTTGTGAAACAGATTCCTTAATGTACAGTTTGATACCTGTTTGTCTGGGTAGTAGTGCTGCCTTAAACAGCTACAGAGTATTTCCAGACTTACACAAACACTCCCAACTGGTTTCACTGTAGCTGTTTGTGGAGAACTGAACTGGAGAGGATTTATTGCGATAACAAGAACCTGGACAGCTGGGCTAGACTGTTTTCTTTAATGTCTGATTTAAATCTGTTTTGCCTCCGTTTACTTCTTTGCCTATCCACTCCATATGGAGAAAAGTTTTTTCCTGTTTTCATCAAGCTTTAATATATCTGAAAGCCTTTATTAGATTTCTCCTATGTTTTTAGGTTTAATAACCTCAACTCTGTCATCCTTTCCTTGTTGCTCACTTGATGCTGCTTTTCTAGACTGCTCATCATTTTTACGGTGCTCTTCCAGGCACTTTCCAATTAATCAGCATTAGTCCTGTGATGCTCTGGCAGCAACACGCTCTTCCAACTGTGGTCTTCTAGGTAGGTTTGTTCATTTTATTGGTAAACTCCATGAACTTAATTCTTTTTCTTGCTGACTAAAATAATGTATAAGGAGATGAATCTTTTAGAAAAATAGGAATTTTTGTATTTCTGTGGTTTTTGCTTCTCATGGCAAACTCTTCTTTGAATTAGTGCATCTACTTCAAGTCTTGCATAGTGTCATTGGGTTTTGCATGCCATTGCCTGGATATTCTTCCTTTCTGGCCTATGGGCACACTGCATATGTCCTCCCACATCTCCTTTCACCTCTACCTCACTTCACTTTTACTGCTGGGCAGTCTCCTGGTCTCCCGTAATCTGTTTTTTTCTTTTTTTCTTCTATTTAATCTCCTGGCTCTGCTGGAATTTTCTTTCTATCTCCCTCTGCATCCTTAATTTTTCAGCCTATATGAGCTTCATAATACATTTCTGGATTATAGACATTTATAGGTAAATTTTGTATAAGCAAAGTACACAAGTAGAAACAAAGTTTTTAAACTTTGTAAAGTTTTTAAAGTTCTGTTAAAATTAGAAGCTTTTGTGCATGTATATATACTTATTTATGTCTCACTTGAAATACTTTGTAGGTTAACTTCTCCTTTATTTTCTCCACAGAAAATCATTGAAATGCTTACAAATAATGACCTCTGTTGCCTTTGTTGAATGTTTCCTTTCCTCTGTTGCTTTTCCCATGTGGCCAATGTGAAATCTGTGCTTCTGAAACAGTACCTTGTATGTCCCTTAGATTTTGGTTTTGGAGTAGGGCATATAGATGCTACGGTAAAGCAGGTAATAATATTCAGCAGATGTTAATGCATTAAACATAGGAGTTCAGAGGTAGGCTTCTCACTTTTATTATTATTACTGCACAGCTTTTAAGTGTCCCTGCATCTTTGTAGGCAGGTATCTGGAATTTATTGAGTGAAGTAAATTCCTTCTGGGTGTTTACAGGAAAAAGTGACAAATGCGATTTGATAACACTGATGATTGCACAATTCCCTTTCTGCTGATGAATTCAAAACATCTTCTGAGAGCAGTATAAAATTAAGTGTTCCCAAGACCAGACACTGAATTAAAGTAAAACCAAACGTTGGTTAAACCCTCAGAACTGCAGAATTTCATGCAGAGACATTCAGAGAACAGAAGAAAAATCAGCAGAATATTAAGGAGCTTTACATCTATAAGAAATAAACTGATTTTTTTCAGATAAATAGAAGTGCATAGCTTGCTGAACAGAACAAAGAAGAAGCATTGCTAGTGCTTCTGCCAAGCTATTGGTACTGACAGTGTGAAGAAATTGTTGAGCAAAGGCTATTGAAGAATAACCAGTGGAACATGGGGCACCAGTGACCAGAGCGTGTCTGCTCTGCACACAGGAGTGCTGTGGTAACTTCACACAACATTAGGTGAAGTTTCTGGTGCAGTTCATGTGTAGCAAAATGCCTCGCTGTCTTGCATGCTCTACATTGCAAGCTGAGTAGGTTTCATAGACTGCCGCTGGCATTGGTTTAGGTAGGAGAAGACTGAAAACTACAGGGCTTGCCATGAATCGTGAGGAAACTGAAATGCTGAAGGCATGGAACTGTGTATTTACCAAGTATTTTTTCAGAGGTCAGTGAAGCTTTATCAGCAGTTGTGTACGCTGCCCTGGGGAATCTGTGTTGTAAAGAAGCACTCTGAGTAGTAATATGAGAATTACCACTGGTAGGGTCCAAGACTTTATTAGCTAAGGACAGTAAAAAGCCAGAGTGCTAAAGGAAGGCTTAGCATCCCAGAAGCAAGAGGTCTTGCATCTTCAAAAGACATCATAAAAGATTTGGCATTTAGGTAGTTTCACTGAATATTAAAGATTGCTCTGGATTTGACATTTTTACTGCTTGGACTGTTTTTTTAATGCAGTCAGGAAGTTTTTGGAGATCATGGTGTTCTTGTTGTAGGAAGAAACAAAGGTGAAATTTATAAATATGTAACAGAGGCTCTGAAAATAATTTGGGACCTGGAAACAAATAGCAGAGGACTTTGGGCCAGTGGGTGTTGCTATTGCGATTTAAAGTGTGCCACCTCTCTTGGGAGTCAGGAAGTTTAGCTCTGAGGTAGTGTGGGGTCATGTTGAATGTGTGGGTATATTTAGACATGTGGGAGTTTTGTGATGGGAAATTGTGATACTGTGGTCATCAGGCTCAGTTTCTCACTTTGGCTTTACTATGGCCAGGTTGGATTTTTGAACAAGTCCTGAAATCAGTCTCTTCCTTGACTTGGATAATCTACATTTTATTTTCATTTTGATGCTTTTAATTTCTCCAAATAAAACTTCAGGGAAAAGGCAGTTTCTTATCATGCATTTCTGTGCTGCAAAGTGCAGAGGAATCCCAAATTTGAACAGAGTTTTGAAGTTCTATAATATGGAAAGAGGAGTTCACCAAAAGCAGAGTTGATGCTCATTATGTCGCCTGCAGAGCTGTAGCAGATCTTCAGAAAAAGTTTACAGAGAGAGCGTTGGCTCCACTTGTCTAATAATCTATGCTTCAGTAGTTTGCGATCCCACATATGTTCTGCTTCAGGCTAGATAATTAGTGTTGCCAGTGGTTATCTCTTTCTGTGTAATAACTTGTACCTGTCCTGGGCTGGAGGACGATAAGCTTTTGTTGCATCTATGGGTTGTTGTGCATCCTCATGCCACTGTATACACAGTACTCAATCAGTAATAGTCTCTCTGGATTTTCTTGCTCTTGCTTTTTGTGCCAGTGAGCATCTTTCAGGGTTTGAGAGAGAGTGAGTGGGTGATACATTTCATTCTGGGGAATGAGAACTGTTAAGAGCAGGTCATGCTATATCACGCTATTGTATTTTGTTAACTTGGGCAGACAAGACTTCCTTTCACCAGGGTGAGAAGAAATGCCTGTGACTTTGCATCCTGAATGAGACATGTGTCATACAGGGCCATGCAGCATGTAGAGCTTAACAGGAATATTTAGCCATTGGTCTGTATCAGCACACAGGAGATCAGCATGTAGAGTTTCTGGTAGTGATGACAGCTTGCAGAGACCTTGTGTGAAGATGGTGCTCTCTGTGTCTGGACAGCACCAGTGGCTCGGAGTGGGCACAGGTTTGACTCTGTGCTCCCAGTTTTCTTGGGAGAAATGTCACAGCATCCAGTTGTGACTAAGGAGTAGAGAAAAGAAGTGAGGAGCAGGAGACCATTGCCACATTCTAATTGTAAATACTTCTTCAGTTTGTCTTTACTTTGTACTGAATCTAAGTCAATAAGGAATAAGCAATGAGGAATAGACAGAAGTTATGAGTGAGATGTACAGTGTAACTGAGTCCCAAAATGTTTACAAGATCACACTTTGATTTTTAAACAATTGCTTAAACAGATAGTTTATTGATAGATGGACATTTCTTGCGTTTGAAAATGATTTATGGTTTATACAGTAATTGAAGTGGCAGTCACTTCATCACACTTAAGTTTATTGATTCCATTAGCACATTGACCTTCATTCTGCTGAATCACCAGCTTGAATGTCTGTGCTGTGTGGGATAAATTAAAAGGAAAAGATGTCATTTTTCCTAACTATGCAGGATCCAGTTTTCTGCAATAAATAAGGAAACGAAAACCAGGAAACTAGTGGGAAATTAAAAATTGCAGGAGAAACAATGTTTTGAATCTCTCTAATAGTTAATGGATATTTCAAAGTAACTTTGTGTCTATCACAGAATATCTTTTCTGCAGGTCAGTCATGCTGTGTTAGCTTGCTCTGTTACAGTGGCCAGCATCTGTATTCTGGCAGTTTGAATACACAGAATACCAGAAGAATATGAAAACTATCATATGAATGGGAGAACAAGGCCAGCTGGAAAATGATTTCTGTGTGATTCCACTTTGTGTATTCTACATGTTAAATAACAGTTTCCACACTTTTATTTTTCCCCAGAAAGATTGCTCATAGTTGGGTGACGCTCAAAGCTGCAAAAATAAAAATGGAGAGCATGTGAGCTGAAAGACAGAAATCACAGAAAGATAGAAATTGCAGAAAGACAGAAATCCCTCTTTGCTTGTGTTCTGCTGGGGCAGCAACTCCCTCCTCCTCTGGCCTCTTTAAGAGCGAGCTGCCTTCTGCACTCTTGCTCAATCTTATCTCTCCTTTGGGAAGATAGTGGTTTTCTGCACCAAACTGCCTGTAAGAGCAGCAACTGCTGCCTTCCCAGAAGCAAGGGATTCTTTGTCTCTGTCTGCCCTCCCTGAGTTCCTGGCATTTTTCAGCTTGTGGCAGTTCCCCAGTACAGTGTGGTGTCAAAGCTGCTGGTGTGCCATGACACTGAGTGCTCATCCAGCCTGAGCATAGCGCTAAGGAGTGAACATTTTGGCTTGTGCTGTGTGTCCCTTAGATTTGATAGGTTTTCTCTTTCTCCTCTTAATCACTGATGAAAGTCAGCCAGACTGAAAGGACATGTTTTGCTCTTTGTAGCTGGGAAACAGAACAAAACAAGGTAAAGATTTGGCCCTTGGGATAACTGAAATGAGAATAACCCATCATTCTGTGTCTGTTGGAAGGATAGGTAATATTTTTACCATTGATAGTACATGCTGGGCTAATGGATTTAAAGCTTCAAAAGCTCCTGTAGGATATTCTGGCCATTTAATAACGCATTTCTGAAAATAAAAGACTTTGATTATAACCAAGGCTCCATATAACACTATCAAGCTAACGTTCAAGGTCTCTTAGTGGTACTTAGTTAGTGGTAGAAGAGATATTTAGCAAAGTCATCTTATGAGCACAATATTTTTAATAGCATGGTTTGTGTCTGGCTTACCACAAAGTGAGTTTTGACATGATTCCAGGAGCACCTTTTCATTGGATTTGGCCCAGGCATGCTGTGCTTTCACTGGAATAAGCCTGGAAAAGCTAAAGGGGAGTAAAAGAAATTGGGAGCTGTCATGCTCCTTCCAAAAGTTTTTTCCAAGCAGATAAGTTTTCATCCTATTGTATCCTATTGCAAGAGGGAAACTTTTGGATGCAGAGTCTGATTCAAAGGGATCACATAGTCTTGCCTTTATTACATTGTGATGTGAGTTGGGCCATATGGCACAGAAGTGGAACAGGGAGACTATGAAGGGTTTTCTCCAGAGATCCAACTCTATTTCTGTGACTACAGTAGAGTTATTGCTGTTTTATGGTACAGGCCTGCTCAGGTGCTGTGCTGAGAAGTGCAGTACAGTAATGTGAACTGGACTGAATTAATTTCTTCTATATGACAACAAAGTCTCTGGCCATATTTTGAGGTTGGTTATATTAGTGCTGTTGCTCAGAAGTTTACAAGCTTTCTAACAGCCAAGTGGAAAGGGCATTTCTCATTATTGTACTGATGCATGAGACATTAAATGCTTGATGTTGTGTTCACAAATGAGTGTACAGGTTTTTGGCAAAACCTAAGAGTCAGGTTCAGTCATGCAGATTAAGGTCATATTACAGTATATCCAAGGGGGTTATATACACCCAGGCTGAACCACTGGGTCTTTCATGTGAAATAAGGAGTAGGTTTTTGCTAAATGATACAATTGGCATAATATTTTATCAGCCCTTTCTTTCTTTCTTTTTTTTTTCAATCCTTTTGATTAAAGAAGAAAACAGGATCTAATTTAATTTCTCTTCCTGTTCCCTGTAAAAATCTGTTTTACTGGCAAATTAGAATTTCTGAAAATTTTATCAAGCAAATACTTTCCATCTGACAAGGCTGAAACTACAAAGTTGCCAGGAAACCAAAAATCTAGTGAGACATTAATTAGAGAAGATGGTCTGGCTTTTGCTTGTGCCATCTAACTCCATTTTTCTATCCTTGCATCATTTCGCGAAGTCCAATAACTATTTTAGGTTCAGTAGCCAGCTGATTGTCTTTTCTTTAATATTGCATAGCATGAATGAAAAAAGAATTTATTTGCAGAAGTATCATGTAATATTTGTCTGTGCTACCTATGAAAATACAATACATTTTTCAGATTTTATGTGGCCTGTGCTTAAATGAGAAAAGGTGAAATGGTAACCAAAAGTGTCTAAGCACATATGAACTGCAAGAAAAGCCTTCCACAAGCTCACTGTTTTTATTTTATTAGAATGATGATTAGGAACCAATATGAATACTCTGAATACAGAAAGGTTGTGCTTCCCACCTCCTGATTTAAGGAGATGCATAAGAATGAAATTAAAGCAAATATGCCTGTAATTTACTGTGTTGTGTGCATTCAGTGTACTTGCTCTTTGACAAGTATCCAGCTCCGTTCAGTGCCAGCTACTTCCTCATCAAGTAATAGCTGAGGCTGGAAGGAGCTGCTCAGCATATTCTGGTTGAGTTTTGCTGCTGGGGAAAGAGGTTTAAGAAGGCCAGATGCAGAATAAGCAAGATGAGGCAGGATGCTATAGGAGCATGGATGCTGCTTCAGCTGCTTGTTGTAGGCTTAACTCAAACTTCTTTTTCTTGAAGGATCATTGGTTGAAGTGCATAATAGGTGGTTAAAGCAGTAGATTTATTGTCTACTGTTGTTGTGTTGATACTTGTGTCAAATGAAGTGATCCACTATCTCCCTGGCTAAGAGATGATTTTGGATAGATCCATCTTGTCTTTGTTGTTAGCCTCAATATTAGTTACCTTTTTGACATTTAGCTTTCGTTACAGTGGCCTCTCACCTTCGAAATTTATAAACACCTGCTGTCAAAAATCCCAACGACAAATTAAGAAGTAAATATGAATTTAAGCTGAAGCTTCTTTAGTCCTGGGATCACAGGGACTGCCCACATTAATTGATCCACAGTATGGATGTATTAGGACTGCATTTTCTTCGAGGAGACTTAAACAAGATATTAGAGATGAGTTTTTACCATCCTGTGGAAATACTGCAGAATAGTGTGAGTTTAGACTGTGCTATAAAGTGTATCCATTTTTCCTGGAAGTATTTATATGTAATTTTTTGAGAATTTTTGTTTAGAAGCTTGACATAAATGGAATCCTTTAAGTCACAGCAATAGACATTCCTTTGTGTTTGATGCTGGATGTCATGGTCTCAGATCAACAGAAGCCAGATCAAAGTGGCCAGTCCCTGGGACCTTGAGCTTCTGCTTCGAATCTGTAAAGTGGGAACAGCGATGGTTCCTTACATACATATAGTTACCCTGAAAATTAATTTATTAATTAATAAATTAACTGGTGGTGGTAGCGTTGGTATTGAGTACAGTTACATACACACCATATCCATGGAATACACAGTGATATTTTTGAGGTTTTCTCAAGTTTGGTACATTGTAGTACCCTGAGATGAGGTCAAAAGTAGAATCTGAAGTTCTTGTTTTTCTTGAAGAATACCCAGTTCATGTGCCTCTTCCTTTGGAACCTGAGATTCTATTCTTTCCAGTCATGGTCCAAGTTAAAACAAAAGCGAAATAATATTTTGCATTGTCTTCCAATAGGCATTGGACATGCATTGGATATGTGTATGCGCCTCAATTATGTTATAAAATCATGTAACAGCAATAGCTCTGGTTTGTGTTAGAGAGCTCAGTCTGTGGTGTGCTGGACACTCCTGCCAGTTCTCACTACCTTTGCCTTGGAGTGTTCAATGTGCCCCTTAGGACTGTGTAACCAAGCAGAAACACACTGCATCCACAGTATTTATATTTTCATTCTACTGTTTTTCTTTCTCTCTTAACTGTTCTCTTTGTCAGGCTTTGGGCTCTGAATATTCTCAGTTCCATAGATTGTTAACAAAGTTTTCCACTACCTGTCTACTTCGTATTCCCTAATGAGAACCCTTCTATGTAAGAGTAGAAATGTTCAATCTGTGAAGATCTGGTGAGCCAAGAAGACTTTTTGCAGCCAAATTAATTTTTAAAAGTGTATTGATTCAGTGTCTAGCAGCTTACATGTCAAAGTGTATGAAAGTCACCCTTTGTCCCATCACTAATGCATTTCCTTTGAGCAGGTCACTCTTTGTGCATCTTTTTGGTTTTCATTTTTTTGATTCAGGGCCTTGAAATGCTCTGGTGCTGCTGTGTTAACTTTTCTTTAGTAAGAGTGGATTGTGTTGGGGATCAGCTAAGCTGGTGAGCGCTGCCGGTTCAGTGAAGCTCCACACACCCCTGGTGTGCTGTCCCGGGCATGATGCTGCTGCTCTCCCTGCTGACCTACACCAAAGCAGGGGCAGTGTTAACACTGTGCCATACCTAACTTAACCTTCACATTTAGTGTGGCGTAACATAAAGCAGTCTATCATGGAGCAGGAGCTGACACTCCTGGGACTGGCAGATTGGTGAGAAGCTGGCAGTTCATACTTTAAGATGCTGGTGCTGGTTGTCCTGCTGATTTGTTCTTGCTGTTCCTTACCAGAGTGTCTAAGCATCCTGACCCGGGAGCTGAACATCTTTGTTCTATGTGTTCAGTACACATAGCACAAAATGGGCTTTGGAGAACACTTTACAAATTTGTATGAATAAAAGTAAATCTCTAAAATTTATGCTCCAAGTATGTAGATGAACTTGGCTGTTGGTTTGTTTCCAGAAGGGATGTGCTGCTTTTTCACTCTTACAAAGACCAAGGGTCTAGTTCTTCCAGTAACAAAAATAGGATAGCAAAACCAAGTGTTTTAGAAGTGGTTAATTATAATGATATATTTACAGCTATTTAATTATTTCAAATATTTAAGATTTTTGGATACCCATTTTGAAGTTTTTTTTTTTTTTTTTTTAAACGGGCATTTGAAAGGACTGAGAGCACAATACTTTCTGAAAATCAGATGTAGTTAAGGTTGCTTAAAGTGGGGATGAGTGCGAGTCAGTTCACCAGTCATTTTTGAAAATCTACATCTATCTAACGTTGAAGAGTCTAATTTAAGGTTCCTGTTAGGAAACAATGATGCCTTTTTTTTCCCTAGCTTCACTTAATCCCTCTGTGCAGGGGACTGAAGAGATGCACTTCATCATATTGTTGTCAGAGTTAACACTTTTGAAAGACTCTGAATGCTTCACAAATTACACCTCTTGAGTATTACTTTATATATTGTTGTGGCTCCTAGTGGACACATACTTTGCCTGCCTGCATCTCTCTAAAAGTATCACAGTGGTATTATTTGGTATTAGTGTATTTTTTCTGTGGAGAATGGAAACCAGTTGATGGAGGTAGGGAATTTTCATGAGCTCCCCCTTTGCAGGTTTTGAAACTTAAGAGTTCCCTTTGCCACACTGCTAGCCCCCTAAACTGAAATCTTAAGCTATTTCCATCTCTCATTTTGATGCCTACTTCGTAAAATATTCCTATTAACATCATATTTGTGTCCTACATTGTATCTGGTGCTGCTGTGTAGCTGAGAGATGCAGGCATTTCGACCCAGAGTGAGTTTGTGGCCTGTATTCATATTCAAATTTTGGTATCATCTATCTATGAAATTATTCATCAGATTTCTGTGTGAATGCTTTTAATGGTTTAATATGTTCAGCTGATAACAAACTGCATGCTCAAACCTAATGCTGCTCTTTTTAGACTTGATTAGACTCTATCCTTGATTGTGATTTAATGGCGGTTCACAAGCTTGTTCGCTCTTGCTGTTGCATATTAAGTACCAAAGTATCCAGCCAGGTCTGCCAAAGTCTTTCAAGAGACCGTGGTTTCTCAAGGAGATGAAAAGCCCTAAGTAGGCTAAACGTTTTGATTCAGGATTTGGATTGTTCTTAATCACCAAAGATTTTGTCCATAAATCCCTCTGGAACTGTTTAAAGTGTTCAAAGACCTGTCTCAGTGCTTAATTTTACTCTCCTAAAATGCTATCTAAACAATCAAACAAAATCCTTTTAAAAGCAATTAGTACAAGCAATACCAGTCAAAACAATTCCAAATATAAGTTTTATTCACCTCCATTTCTTTTCCCAAATGCTTATCTAGCTATTGTGCCAGAAAAAGCAGTGTATGATTAGAAGTCGGCTACTTCTCATATGCTTTGTGGATCATCTCTTAACATCTCATAATTGTGTATCATGGGTACTTGCATGGCCCTGCTTACCAGAATCTTTGCTTTTTAGCAACTCAGGTGTTTAATGTACTGACCTGGTGCCACTTTGGCTGTCTAAAAGCACCATATCCTATTAATATAATAATGGAATTGGCCTAATACTGGACTTGGGGAAAAAATACATGCCTTTTTTAGATCAGCCAGGTGTGGTACCCTAAGGCATCTGAAATTGCACTAAATACTTATTTTAATTCCAGTTTAAATGCCTGGAACTCCATTGGCTCCATCTATGGATAGTTAGCTGACAGCTGGCTGCACACCTGTGCCTGCAAAAGATACCAAGCCACTAGCCTTTCATTAAGCAGAGGTATATACTTAGAAATTAAATGCAAAATGTTGTACATGAAAGAATGATTTTTCAGTAATAAGTAATGTGGTAAATACCAGTTATCAGGGAAAAGCCATATGAAAGATGCAATTTCAACCCTTTGTGGGGTGCTATTGACTTTTGAGATTAATCTTACAAGGAGGCAAGTTCTTGTATCCTGATTTAAAACACGTCCAAAGAGTAAAACCTTCAACATGCCTGTTCCCATCCAAGTGGCTCTTTTCTGCTTGTATTCAATCCCATGCCTTCATCACAGCCTACTAAAAGTCCTTCATTTTTTTGTGGGGAAATAATCACCAGCTGAAGTGGATCAAGAATTACTCTTACGTGGATCATACTCAGCAACAAGTTTAATTACAGTTGAAGTGGTAGATATTCCTCTTGTGACACATCCTCCCTTTACTGGCACCAGAAGAAACATATAGCAGTGGAAGAACTTCTAACTTCCAGGAGATTAGTGTGCATTTCTGCTGCTCAGACCAGGCGGCTCTTACATTAACCCTCTGCCCATTTCAGCTTCCTTTCAGGAGAGAAGCAGTATTTATCTTGTGTTTTAATGTATACCTAGCACAAGGATAGGATGTAGAATTTTAAAATCAGCAAAATATTCTTCATACTTAAATTACATGATAGTATTTTATTAATGCAGCAACTCTGAATTTTGTTTAGATGTCATTTAGGCATTTTAATTTCTTATTAATCAAATCCCAGATATGTCAGGAACATGATTTAGTTCCTACTTAATAATCCACTAAATGCAAATACTGGAACTCTTTAAGAAAGTGAAATATTTTTTCACTTGAGCTTGATGAAGCTGATTAAGAAATATCTGCAGTAAGTTGTTTTAGTTCCAGTGTAAACTACTGGTTTAATAAAATAAATTACCACCTCATGGGAGTGTAAAGAGAAACAGGGGAACATACTAAGGGCAAGGTTTTCAGAAGGCACTTTGTAGTGGCTTAACTCTGCTCTGTGAATTTTATCCTTCACTTCAAGCAGAGGAAGGTGAGGGAAGTACCCAGTGTCCATCTTGCACGGAGTATGCATAAACATTTTTCCTCTGTGCTAAAATGTTTGTTCAGCATTGCTGTAAAATCCTAGTTTTCTTGCTAAAATCAAAAGTCTTCTGCTGAAGGCAAGGACAGGTTAAACTAAGCGAGCTGAAAAACATCTGTTAAACTCACTGGCAGTACTTTATTGTCTGTGTCTTGTTAGCTTTTTGTTGGATTTGGCTCAGTTCCTTGAGAAAGTCCCATCTCTTGAAGAAATAAACCTCATGTTACCACCTTAAAATAATACGAAAAGTACTTGATTCTTCTTGCTAAATTCCTCCCATCTTCTCTTTTTAAAGCTGTATTGTTTGACCTTTTTAATGTCAGACCCCTTCAGTACTGAATCCGATACCTGTAATATTTTACATTGCCCTATCCCCTAAAAACTCAAGCATATCACAGAGCTTGCCAGAAGCCATTCAAGCAAAACATTACCCGATTATGAGATATTTTTAATTAACATACACATACTTATGAGAAATAGGCAGTATTAAAGACTGTTCAGCCAAACTAAGCATTGCGCTGTTGTTTTTATCCACAGATCTTCCCTCTTTCCCCTGAATCTCTGTGGAATGTTAGTGTTAAATGTAGGTCTTTCAGAGGGTGATGGATTTGGGTAGTTTGCCATGGGGCTGGGGGCTGGGTCCCACCCTACCTTCTGGAGCCTGGGAAATATTAGACCGTGCTAGGGAAACAATGTGGATCCAATTTGAAGTCCGAGAAGCGAGGATGTTCTGTGGCATATCAGAAATGCACGGCTTTTAACCCACTTTCTCAGGCCTGCTCTTGCCAATGTCCTTGAGAGCACAGTGATCCAACATGACACACAACACACACTACCTCAGCTATGCACACTGGAGTGGGGGCGGGCAGAGCTATGGCCATAACTTTGAATTTTCCATGGTTTGGCAATAGATGGAGCATAGCTTGGTGTGGGTGCTGATTCACACATGCATATTGTGCAATCTGAAAGGGAAGGCACCAGGGCTTCCCTAATGCTCCAGGTGGCTCTGGCCTCCTGGGGAGCAGGACAGGGCCATCAGGCAGCAGCACTTTACAAGCTTATGAACCAGCAGCTGTTCACAGCCACCTCTTCTGCAGAGCACCCAGACTGCAGGCTTATTAGTTGTTGTTAATTGTCCTTCTGGCTGTTGATGAAATACAGAGTGAAAAATATACTAAGCAGTAACTGCAGTTTCTTTTCTTTTGGGTGCTGGAGTTGGATGCATCTTATAATGTAAGGTGCAAACTGTAGGAGTGTGTGGGGAGTAAAGTGTCCTCTGAAAGTTCATTGCTGGAGAAACTGGATGTGATTGCCTTTGGGAAGTAGATGTATTCATTTCAGGACCCTGCCTATTAAGCTTCTGTAAACAAGGAAAGAGAGCTTTCTGTGCATGATTCTTTTCACACAGATTGTGAACACTTCTCTACAGCTGTTTGTCTTTTCTTTTAGTTCTGTGCTAGAAACTCACAAATAACTGCATTTGCATGCTGAGAAGGCTTTGGTTAGGCAGAGGCCAAAGTGAGGTCTTCTGGTTCCATGTCCAGTCCTTAAGCCTGATTGTTTTTGCAGTCCTAAGTAAATCAGTTAGGCCAACATTTTTTGAATGTTGATGTCTGAAGTTAGACATCCAAATTTGTAGTTAAGCATGTAAGTAGGACTGCTCTGATTTTTATAGACACTGACTCCCACGATGTCTTTATGTGTTATATTGTGTGGGGGTTTGCAGCATTACTGAAAAACTAAATGAGGATTTAGGAGTATAACGTTAAATCAGCCAAGTTTGAGAATGTCAGCCTTGACTTACACACTGTAATTTTTTGCTCCTCTGTTCAGCTAACTCAGTAAGGCTTACCTTGCTGAAGAGGAATGCAGAAGGACTAATGGGCAGTGTGTTTTGATCAATGAGTAATTGGTATTTTCTAGTTTATGAATAAAGACAGTAATTATTACAATATATGGAGGGAGGTTTCTTCAGATCCATTGCCCAAACATAATGCAGTTGTCATGTGCAAATGTAGCAATCTAATACATTTCTGAATATCAAGACTGTGCTGTTAAACACAGCCTGGTTTGATCCACCCTCTACCAAAGCAGATGAACTGCAGTTTCTTAATGAGTGGTTAGACAGCTTCTTAGAGACATGTGCAATATCATACTGATGAGATAAAGGCTCCTTTGTGGTACTCTGGATTCATAAGCATGCTGGCTCGATGGGCTGGAGCAGAATTTTGGAGCATTTTATTAAAAAAATATAATTTTCACTGTTTTGGTAAAGTTTTGGGGCCACATTCCAGTCTCGTTTTCATGACATAACTCTGGCATAGAGAACAGAAGAGCTTACAGCTACACTGGGATCTAACTTCCTTTTCATCACGGTGGGACCGAAGTGTAGAACTCTCCTTTTAAATTCTTCTGGTCAGGGTTTACAGTGGCAAGGCTATGTTAATTTTGCTTCAAAATATAAAGGGAGTGAGTTCTGTGGCACACTTTAAAGGACTAGATTTGATGGTAGCAAGTACAGTTGCAGCTTTCAGCTTGTTACAGTTACGCTCCAGAGTGTGCATGTTAAAATAGAAGTTCCCAGTGAATATAGTATTGTTTGCAGGCAGAAGTGTCTTCAATTCTAGTATCCCTCTCCCTTCCGTTTCGTGAGGGCTGTCACAACTCTGCCCCTTTTGGGGACAGACCAAAGTCTGATGCCAGTTTGTGTAGAACGTGTATCAAAGCCTACTTTTGTCTTGCTAAATTCAATGGGAATTTTGTCTTTAAATGTAGTGGCAGCCTTGCTGGATTTCTTCTGTTATAATTTATTCTTTAGGGAGTTTATGTCCAAAAGTACTGACTGCCTCTTGGTTCCAGTGACTTAAACATGAACTGACTGCTCACTATTCTTGGAAGGTGCTGTTCTTCACTGCAGAAGATTCCAGTTTAAGCAAACAGACATGAATGCTCAGAAACAAATTTTCTCTGGACTCCTGAGAAGACTGTGTTAAATCAGGCTTGGTTTGGTTTGCTTTATGCAGAGGTGTGACAGTGCTTTTCCCATAGTGGGATTAACCCTGAAAGTTTTGTCTATTTTGATTATCATGGTGCAGTTTTTCTTTTAACGGGTGGAGAACAAATACAGAGACAGCTTAATTTTGATTGCCAGAAAAATATTCTTCAAGTAAATGGTTTTATCACATACTTGATCAATCTTTCAAAATCCAGCTGTTGAGCAGAATCAGCAGAGACAATTGTGTTTTCTGTGGTTTTAAATAATGTATCAAAAAGGACCTTGACTGTTAAGAAATGCACTGCCTATGTTGTTTTTTAATTCTGAAGCGATGAAGCTTCTTTGCTCCAATTTGGATTCAAGTATCTTGTGCAGCACAGGGCTGTGTGCAGTACACAACTGCTGGAATTGTTTCTTTTTTTAACTAAGTGATTGGCAGCCACTTGGATGAGTCACAATCATGAGCCTAATTTTAGCTGGTATGTATGTATTGGGAGAATCTACCAGAGATAGTTGCATTTGAAGGGTTGAGAGAGGTGAAGTCAATTTAGTTTTGGGGCTTCTTAGAAATCAGCTTTTGTGTCTGAATTCTGTTTCTTCTCTTTTGTTTTTGTACAGTCATATTATATCACCTTTCTGGTAAAATACACCTAATTCCTTCACCTTCAAAGAGTTTGTCAGAAGGAGACAATTTAGAGTGACAACATCATACTTTGATTGATGCTTGTTTGGTATGTGTTTGACTTGTGTTTGTGTTTTGAACATAATGAAGTGCAGGGTTTAAGCTGCCTGTAGCATCCCATTTGTTAATTTGTCCATGCACAGCCTCTGCTGGTTTCCTCCAGCTGACCTGGGAAATAGCATCCAGGCAGGTGTATTAGTGTGGAGTTTGAGAGGAGTTTAGTATATGCAGTCAGAGCCCTCCAGTCATGCAGGCTGCATAATCTGGCTGCTAGCACTAATACCACTGTTTAACAGCTGCTGCTGTTAGTTTAAGGCAGTAAAGGTGTTCTGTTGAATTCTCTGTTTGCTCTTTTGGTCCACCTGTATCAAAGTAATGCAGCTTCTGGCAGGAGCTGGTTCCTATTGTGGCAGCCGGTCAGGAAAGCAATGTGCACAGTGGTGCCTGCCTTTAAATGCTGTGCATGTGAAAAAGGTGTGTGCTTTTTGTGGCATCTTGCTGTTTCCTAATGCATTATTCTTGTTTACTGTGAGACAAAGGTGTCAGACTGGATTGTGCAAGGAGATGGAAACCAAGATGTCATTTGCTGCCTGTGTTCTGAAAGCAGCCATTAGTAGTACCCAGGTCCCTCCTCTGCTTTGTGTTCTGCTCAGTCTCTGTGTGTGCCTAGGTAGTAAACCACCATATGTTGTTTATAGAGACTGCAGAGGCAGTGTATCGTTTTCCACTTAATCAGGGTGTTCCTAATCGGGAAATTGCCCAGAGAACTAATAAAGCCAAGTGCACTCAATAACTACTGTTTAAGAGACACAGTAATTCTGCTTAGCAGGAGCACGCTCAGGTGATTTACAGGTACCTGGGCCATGTCCCATTTTTAACCTGAACGTGGCCTGATTTCTCCTAGGAGAGCTTTTAAAGTTTGTCTGAGTTATGATGCAGGGAGTGTCTGTACAAACAACTTCTCTCACTGTCTGATCGGTGTTGAAACTCTATCTTTTCTAGACCAGGTAAGCGGAATATCTCACAGTCGGTGCTGTGGCTGCGTAGGAAGCTGGGCTTTTGCTGTGGGCAGAGACACTTCTTCCATTACCCTGAGGAGTCTCAGGCTGTGGGCTGGTGGTAGTGATGTGATGGTCCTGCTTAAGCTTTGCTTATGCTGAGCATAAACATGTCCTGGCCCTGGACACGTGTTCCTGATTTGTGCTGCTTCTTGTGTAGTCGTGGCAAACTATTTGTTCAGCTGTGCAGCAGCTAAATCTGCAGCACAGCTAAATCTGCATACTGATCTGGCTGAAAAATAACTCACAGAAAAGGGGGAGGAAAGAAGAGAGGTGTCTCATCCAAATGGTTTTCTAGCCTGGTTCACGATGTGGCTACACAAACAGCTGTACAAGCACAAAGAAGGGAGTGGTGGGAATAAGTGGGTGAGGTCAGGGAGAAAAGAGGCTATTTAAGCCAGTACTGCTGCCAAAACATTACTTGCCAAATTACTTTTCAGCTCCTCTGTTTTCTTGAACATTTCCTCACATCTGTTCTGTCATAGTAAACTCTTACGGATGTTACTGCTTCTGCATAATAACAGCTGTACGGTTCAGACAAAGACTTCATCTAACCCAGTATCCTGTCTCCAACAGTGGCCACAGTAAGCAGATCCAGGGGGTAAGAAGGGGACAAGCCTCTCTGATGTTTCCATGAATGTTCTCTCAGCCTCAGACAATATTTAGCTCAGGGGACTTCTTGAACTTGGTATGTTTAATTTACACAGTAACTGTCAATGGATCTCTTATGTACCTGTCCAATTCAAGTTGAACACCATGTAAAATCATAGTATCCATGACGTCTTTTGGCAAGGAGCCCCACAGGTTTCCTACTTCGAAGTGTGATCATGAAGTCCATAGGCAGGACAGACCTATTGTTTTTATTACTATGTCTTATAAATAATGTTGATTCACCTATACAACAGATAAAAATATTTGAGAAAAGACTTCCCTGAAAAATTGGAAGAATATTGGAGTTGGTAATACCTGTTAACTCCTGCTCAGTGATGGTGACATATTTTGGTTGTCTCAGTCCAGTCTGGGAAAGAAAGACGTGAAAGGATGCTTTCTATAAGCCAGTGAAGGGTAATTAAGTTCTCAGTGTGGTAAGCCAAAATGACCGGAAAGGATGTGCATTACTGCTCTCTTCTGCTCTGAGATGAATGAGTTGAGTTTGTATCTAAAAACACACCAGTCAGTGGAAAAACTTGCATCCTGCATCAATTCTGTGGGCAAATGAAATTTTTTAGCATCCTGATGCTTGTCTAATTTCATTTAGATTCATGATAGATTGTAAACTGGATGACTCTGAATGTCATCCTTCTCTATGCACATCTGTGCTTTGTGACCAAGTCAGTGAATTGCAGTGCTGCTTGGGAAGGGTGGAACCACTGAGAGAAGGCTGTGCTGATAAACTAGGACAAATTTTAAATATTTGTTTGGTGATGTGGTGATGTGTTTGCTGGAGATTATAATTGGTTCTAGAATGTGCATACCTGTTTACTAGGATGAGAGGGAAAATTATCCATCTCTTCCCCTGATGTTCATCATGTTTCTCACAGTGACCAGGCCAGGGATTCAGTCCTGGTTGCTGCAGTGCTGCCTGAGCCACTTGAGTTGCTTTGTCAGTGAGAAACACAGGGACAGAGAATGAAATTACCTGATATCTATTTGCACAATAAAATCTTTTTATGAATGGAATGTACATTCCTTTCTCCTGCCTCCTTGGGATGTGATTCCCCCTTTGTAAGGTATTCACCATTTATGTAAATGATTGTGATTGCCAAACTAATCAAACCAAGGAGAAAAGCTATCATAGGCACTCATCTAGCATCCAGCCCCCACATTAACTTCTACTTCATTAAAATATATATGACCCAGTTCAAGAGCTAATTTGGACGAAACCATTCTGTCCTCATCACTGGTAGAAGTCTGAGGTTCATTTTCACACATGAGTGAGCAGTTGCAGCTTTAAGATGCATGAAGGTTATTGCTGTGTATGTGATGCATATGAAAGGGAAAGCAGCAGACAGTGGATGCACTCTTTATTTCTGTGACTGCATCATTTTATAAGGTCTTATTTGTGCTCCACCTGTGGAATGCTAGACAGGATATAAAAATATATGGGCAAGTTAAACACAGGAAAGGAAAACTGAGCCTTTGAGAAGGGAGAGTGACAGGATGCTCATATTGCACTGTAAATCTTGGGTACCTGATACAAAAATTGGTTGTGATCTCAATGGAGTCCTTGGTGGAAGATGTCTGGTTGAATCTCCAGAGGTGTTTGGACCAGGTAAAGAGAATCTCTGCACACTCTGCGAAGTTGTTTGGTTTGGTTTGGATTTTGGGTTGGAGTTTTTGTTGGTTTGGTTTTTTTTTTCGCTTTAGGTAGCTGTTTTAAATGCCTTCACTTAAAAGAAGCCCTTAGCAGAGAGAGTTTGCAAAAATACTTTGAAAGTCCACAGATTCAGAATCTCATTATATTTTTTAATCCAGCAAATCCAAGTAATTTATCCCCATAATATCCTAGTTTTGGGAAGGATGCCATGACTAGATTGCATCACTAATATCTTCCGGCATGTGTGGCTGGCAGGGGTTGCTTTCCTGGAGCCACTATCTGGGGTATCAAGTTACTCTCCAGACTGATGGATGAGTCACCAGAATCTCTGTTTTGTTTGTGGGTTTTATCAGAGCTCATCAGGTAGCCGTCAGTATGATTGACTAACTCCGTGCCAAGTGTCAGGCAAAAGGAGTTGAAGTGAAGTAACACAAGTGACAGCTGAAGAATAAGCAACAATCTGTCTTTTCAAATGAGTTGTTCTGTTGGCAATTTGACAAATTGTACGGTGTAACTGAAAGTTCTAGTTAATGTGTTGCATTACTTTATTTCAAAATATTCTGTTATGAATTGCTTACATTTAAATCCTGGCAGATAAAATGCTTAATGAAATCAGTACAAATACAGTAGAACTGACATAATAAAAAATACTGAGACAGTGCAAGTCTTCTGAGATTTATTCCTAAATATACTTGCAAAGTCCTGCTTCAGCATTTTTAAAAATAATTTGACATTTTTGTCTTCTTCCAAATAAAATGTAATGGGATAGTTTTCAGTATAAATGGACAAGAGGGAGAAAGGGTGGGATTGGAAACAATTTGTTTCCCTGTAGAAAACCTCCTGCAAACTTTTGCTCAGCAGATTTATTCGGGTGACACACAACTGTTTGGTCTAATTTATCTGCCTTGCATGGGTAATTCATGTTTTTCCCATTCTAAAAACCACCTGACTTCTTTTTTTTTTTTTTTCCTAGTTTCATCAAAATTACTCTGATTCCATGGTATTAGGATGGAGTTTTAATGGGACATGTAATTAAGGAGCATCTTCATGAAATCAAATTTTGTCGTACAAATATGCCAGGAATGTTAAAAGAATTTTCTCCCAAACCTTTGTTTTTCCTATCTGGTAATGCCTTGGGAAAGCTCACGGCTCTTGTGAGTGTTGTTGTTCACCCATGTTTTTTTTTTTTAAAATTACTCTCATTGTATAAGAAAGTGTGAATCATGGTGGATTGAGCACTGGCTGTGTTATGACCATGTTTCAAGGTCTTATAACTTGTTTCTCACGGGCTGTCCAGTCAGTGTTGTTTTTACATGGCCAGCTTGTAAAAAGCTTTACTGGAAAAAATTAAGTGTGATTTTAAACAACTCCAGATTTACTGGCATATGTCCCTGTGGGGATATCTGTAGTCTACAGTGATCTTTTTTTTTATTCCTTTTTTTCCTAGACTGACAAACCAAATTTGTGACTAAATTGAAATATTCCCCTCTGATTCCAGAGGAAGCATCCCCACATGAAGAGCTGCTTGCAAGCAATCAAGTGGTCATATATTAAAAACTTGCTGTGAAGGTACTTTAGGTCTTTGTTTTATTTTGTAATGCAAAGGACTAGAAGTGTACATTGTCAGCTACCATGCTCAACTGAGAGTGCTGAGTCAATCACTTTATCATTGAAAACGTCCATTAAATTGCTGATACTCTATTTTGGGCTAAGATTGTTTGGAGGTTTGCAGTAGTTTGCAGTATCTAGGTGCTTTAGGTTTCCTGTCATGCTTGTTAGTCTGATACAATGTGAAAACGCACTGCTTCTGTTGGCAGGTTGCAGCTTAAGCACCGTTTGCATGCAGCACATTTCTGGTTTGTCTTCCTCACTGCTACCTGCTTGTGCTGTGGTGAAGATTTACCCAGGAGTCTCCACAATAACAAGAGCACACAGCAGGAACAGGTTTTCATGGCTATCACTTCTTATATGAGGCCTTGCAAACAGCAAAATTAGTTTTTGCACACGGCATTGCCAAAGTTTTAATCTCACCCCTCCTGATAACTGCACGGCTGCTGGGAAGAAGCAGACTGCAGTTATCATCATTATGTTGAGGCTTGGGGCTAATACAGAAGACAAGAGAAAGCTACTTCCTAGTTCCTCTGCTGAAAGCAAGGCAGCATCTTCTCAGTGTCACTCTGGTGGGGCTGGTACTCTCTGTGCTGATGCAAAGACTCTCCCTAATGTTTTGGTATGATTTAAGCACCATTGGTATCAAAATGACTCTCTTCTAGCGTAGCTGAGATGACAAGTTTCTTCCTCAAAATGTGTGATACTGGAGTTCAGATAGCGGCTAGGTGGTCATGGCCTAACATGGATGAGAAGGAGCAGAGACCTTTTAAACAGAATATTACCAGCAAGTTATTGCAGAGACTATAACCACTACTTGCCCTGAAGATATTTATCTCCTCTCTAATAGCTGTATTTGCAATGACATTTTAGTGCCTGTGGCAATTAGAGCCACAAGAACCTTTTCTTTCGGATACTGGCTTCGTATCTCAGCCTTTAAAGGCAGAAGCTGGTGCAGTGTGTGCTGGAAGCAGCCAGGCTGAGCTAACTTTGGCAGCCCCTGCTGCAGCTGCAGCCAGGCCAGTCAGTGCCTGCATGACTGGTGGCCCCTCACTGCATCCTCTGCCTTGGGACTACCTGCTCTGCAGCTGGGGAGGCAATTTCGGAGAGGAGAGGAGGGGAAGGGAGAGCTCTAAGACTCTTCCCTCTCCCCTCCCCTCCAGTCAGCCTGCTTCTGTGCAGGGTTCTCCACTGATGAGAGGGTGGGTTTTTTTGGAGGACATATACCTGCTGGCATCATTCCAGAAAGTGTAAGACATGACAATGCTTTTGAGATCCATCGTGGAGAGATGTAGGTGTAACCTCTTGGCAAGAGTTTAAAAAAGAAAAAAAGACAATTGTACTAACCTTGCTTCTCTATCCCTGTTTAGAAGAACTTGGATGTTGGCATTTTCTCTTCCATTTTCACAAGGATGAACACTAACCCAGAGGTGATGATGGTAATGGTCGATGGGTTTACCTTTGTTATGTAGTGAGTGTTGTATTAGCCTTTTGTTCTGTGACTTATGATTAGAAGTAAAACTGCTGACAGTTCTGAGAGTGCAGGGGAGGTTTGGCTAAGATATATATAAAAATTTGAAAACATTAGCCTGAAATAAAATTACATTCTTTAATAGTGAGACTATTTCTTTCAGCCTAGTTTTTCCAAGGCAGATAATAAAATTATGTTATCTAAATTCAAACAACTATATTTAAAATATTTTATTACTTTGTTGGCTGCCTTTTTTATTTTATATCCCCGACTTTTGAAACACAGAGGTCATCATCTCAGAGAAGTCCACCATTGCCTTAGTTTGAAAATTAGCTCCTTGAAATATTAGCTCTACATATATTGCATTTAATAAATTAATGTATTAAAGAAGCAAGAAATTGATTATTCAATTACTGTGAATCAGGCACCAAACATCCTAGTGGGTTAGATGAAGCATCAATAAAAATCTATTTCATCAGCATTTCTTAGCAGTGAACTAGCTGCTTGGGAGCAAAGGAGAGCACACACATGCAAACCCCTCTCTCCTCTAAATGTTTTCAGATGATATGACTGAAACACAAATGTCCTATGTAGTAAATCTGTGTATAATCATGGAATTTGTTGTGTGTGAAATGCAATTTGCATTTCATCCCTGGAAAAAAGTTATATACATTTGTTTGTATTATGTATGTCTGAGTGAGAGATACGGATCCCACAAGTAAGGAACACATTGTAAAATCTACATGCAGAGAAAAAAAAGTGTATAGAAACATTAAAACCGTGCTGAGCACTGGCAGCAGTCCAGAATCAAAACTGTCATGGTTTGTATGTGTCTGCCTGTTTCCTTCTTAAAGATTCTTAAATCTTGGCTTGAGAGCAGACTCTTGCAGATAGTTCATAGAGCGTGCTGCCAAACACTTCTCATATAGAAGCTACACAAGGCAAAACAAGTCTTTTCACTGGGAATTTATGTGCAGAGTGATTGCTGAACACTTTGCCTACCTTTTCTGGGGAGATGTATGTCAAAAATATTCCTGTTGCAGTTGATGATCATGTCTTACTATGTCTTACTGTATGAGAATGACAATATATGTCTATTTTGAGATGTGGACAATAGAATATAATGAGCGTGTCACCTTTAGCTTTCTGTTGCTCTATTTGGATTTTAAGTGTGCAAGCACCAGGCCATTGCTTGCCATTGTAAATGTCTACAAAATAATGATTCTGCTGGGCAGTAGTGTAATTATTGCACTTTTGTTGGCATATTTGTTTAATAATCTGCAATTTGAATTCTCCAGGCCAAGTTGTGTGTTCTTCTAGATAAGTTTCAGCCCTCTGATCTTTGGCAGATGTTGACTGTGGTTTGTGTAGAGTACTGAGATTAAGGTCATGACAATACTCATTTTCTAGTGGATTCAGTAGAGTTCCTTTCCATTTACACTTGAATAACTAAGATCAGAGTCAGGTAATTGGTGTTTGGAGCCTTATTTTTATTTCTTTCTTTACTAAAATCCATCTAATCCTATTCATCTGCTTGACCAATTGTGAGGAAACCAAAGTAAATATTGCTTGGTGGTATGGGAGTCTTTCCTATATTTGAGAAGTTTTATTTTGAAAATAAAATCATGCAAGCTAATTTTAATGCATTTTGCAAAACACAAATGCTTGTGATGTATGGTTTGTGTTACTGGTACACTCTCTTCTAGCCCGAGATCCCTCAGATAGTCCTGGGAGATGTTATAAAAGTAGAAGAATTCTCTACTCCTCTTTCTATGAATCTGTAAAAACTATTACCACCACTGCAAATCTACACAGATGAAGGAAGCAAAGCAAGTTAAACTTAAGGCAGATTTATGTCCCTCTTCAGCCAAATATTTCAGCACACATTTGACTACAGACATGGCTTTAATACATTTTTAGTCAACAAGTCACTTTAGCGCATGACTAAGTCCCACTGCATTACCATGAGGGGTGAATGTGGGTGTGTGTTCTTTGCTGGCTTGGAATCTATTCCAGTGTAACTGCAGGAGTCTGATGGTGTCGTGTGTGTGACGTTTGTGCTGTGGTAGTTAGGTATAAGGCCACAGACTAAGCGTGAATCATCAACATCACCACAGCAACAAATTTCTTAATACTCAAAACCTTTCTGTCTTGTGAGACACAATCTCTTGCTACACAACCTTGGTAGAGCGGTAAGGAGATTTTTATCAGAACAGACTTAGCAGGAGGCTTGCATGTGTTGGAGTTCAATGACTAACCCTGCTTTGCTTTGCACAGGACATCTCAGTAACTTCAAGTCCTGTAGTTGCCTTCTGGACACTGCCCCAGCACTCTCAAGCACTTGTGGACAGCTGGAGTCATCCCCATGCTGATGGATGTGCAAGAAGAGGGGCACTGGAGACCCTGCTGCTCCCTGTATTGCTTCTGCTCGCCATCCAGAAGGGATCAGACTGGGTTAAACTCACAAACAGTTGTGTATCAGTGGAAAGTACATCTAACTGCACCATGTAGGGCCATCCATGAAATTGAATTATTTGATATACCAGATTCTCAACTGGTGAGATGCAGTGCCTGAATTAATTACAATGATGTAAACATGCCAATGGGAGTACCCATCCTTCTTCCATTCAGAGAGTTTGCTCACTGAAGCAGACATCTGAAGTGGTTTTTTTTTTTTTTTTTTAATAGAAGCATAAATTGATTATTTTGAGAGAATGCAAATGTTCAGAATTAACCATGTTTTACCTATTTTGGGATTTGAATGATTGTATCAGAAACTGAGGCTGATATCTGTTCGTCTCCAGCAGGATAAGGAACTCTGTAGAATGAATTTGGTGTTGTCCTGTTCTCACAAGCAGGGGTGCAAATGTTTCTGTGAGGACTCAAAGAGAAAAGATACCTTTTCAATCTTTGCATCTGTTTTTCAACTTGATGCTTTAAAATGATTTAATAACCATGATTAGTCAAATGTTTTATAAGGCTTTTTGGCTTCAGCATGCTTTTCTGGATATGGATGAAGGCACTTGATGCTGAACTCAGCGCAAGAGTCAGAAGAGTGGCTACGATGAGGTGACCATCATGGGAGTCTGTTTTTGCCCCCATAGTACTTATTTTGATAATAAAGCTCTTGTTGGTGGCAGAGAAGAGATTCATGTTTGCTTGTCAGCAGAAAGGCATTGCAGGTGTAGCAGTGTTGGGTACCCATTTGAAGAGTTGGCCAATATTTCACTCGTTGTGATAGTTTGAGGTTTTTTTGTCTTCCTGAAAAACAGCAGGAGGTAGAGAATATTAAAAACTGTGCTGAAAAGACAGAATTATTGAACTATAGAATGGTTTGGGTTGGAAGGGATCTTAAAGACCATGTCTTGTTACAGCCCTCCTCCTATGGGCAGGGACACCTTCCACTAGACCAGATTGCCCAAAGCACCATTGAGCCTGGCCTTGGACACTTCCAGGGATCAGGCATCCACATCTTCTCTGGGGAACATGTGCCAGAGCCTCACCACCCTCATTGTAAAGAATTTCTTTTTCACTTTAAAGTAATTCCCTCTTATCCTATCCCTCTACGCCCTTGTCAGAAGTCCCTCTGCAGCTCTTCTGCAGGCCCCCTAAAAGTACCACAGTGACTGTTCCCCAGTTGCTGGCTCTTGCATCTGTGTGACTTACACGGTTCTCTAGCTCAAAAAAGTTTATTTGGAGGTAGTAGAGACACGTAAATTAAAAAAACACAGCAAAATAAACCACCAGAAGAATTTGTTGTTGAATATGGAAGAGAGAACATAAATGTCTGGCCAGCTCATGTCTGTCGTTTCTTAATGACAGTTCTTGTCCTGGAGGTTGTCTTGTGGATCTGACTCTGCTCGTTTCCCAAAATGTATATCCATCTCTAATCGAAAGTTAATGTGGTAGAGTAATTCCAGTCTTGTTTCTCTGCTCTGTCTCTGAATTTAATTAATTGAGACAATTTGAGGTGAATAAGGAAAGTGCTATCCAGGAGTTGAAGCCTCCATCTTTCAGGAAATAAGAGCTATTTTGTGGGTATTCCCATCAAGAATGAGAAGTTTCCTTCCCAGATGAATATAGTTCAGTTTAATGATTTATGTTTGCATCAGTATCTATTAAACTAGGATTTTGTGCCAGAAGAGTGCCAGCTAGAGCTGAAAAGCCTTTTCAAATGCTCTGCCCATCTCTTCCAAACGTGCATTATGTTTAATATGACACCATCTGTGGAGTTCACTGACTTAAAGGTGTGGTCTGACTTTGGCCTAGCAGTACTTGTATAGTGTGTTAAGCACATACCAGCACTGAGTTTTAGTTCTGGGAATTCTTAGGGTTTGCTTACTGACTATATTTATAGTTGATATTTTGAATTTTTAAGTGCTACACTGGATGTGTTACACTGTGTCATTGCTCACTATGACTAAATATTTGTAAAATTTGCTATCTATCATACTTATTTTTTATCAATTAAAAAAAAGAGAAAACTTTCATTCCTGAGAACATTTTGTTCTGCATTAATGGATGTGATAAGAAGGGTAGAAAGAACTGTAAGGTATGAATCTGTTAATACACAAATGCACAGAAGCTTTAGAGAATATGTAAGTGGACATTTTCCTCAGGTAATATGTACCCTGTAGCTTGTGGCACTGCAAAGCAGTTGATGTGTTGTGTACAGCTCAAGAGACACACTTCCAGTGTAGTTTTTGATCATTTGAACAAGTCAAGACCCTTATGACTGATCAGTCTTGAAGAAATAGTTTGCTTTTTTTTTTGTCTTGAATTAATCATTACATTTGTAGTTCAGCAATATTTAAATACTACATAAACTTTCAGAGCTTTAATTTCTCTTTTGATGTACAGATTATAGTCATTTTTGGAGACAGTAGTCCTTTCCAATCACAATGTAAGAGTTGCTGATTAGTTCACGTTATTTCCTGAAATGTTTACATTTCTAGGTATAGTCTCGGAGAGGAGGCAAAGTAACATAACATGATGGTTTTCTTTTCAGTCCACATGATTAATTTTTTTTCTCATAATATGGATACAACCTAAGATTTATCAGTTTCAATTTATCAGGTCATAATGGCCTTCTCTCCAGATATAATATATTGAGCTCAACAGACAGCAGCTTTTTAAAATTTCTGTATTTTAAATTGCTGTTTATGTGTAGAAGATGAGTCAGTGGAATCAGCTGGATTCACATTTTCCCAAGTCTTCAGAATGGAAGACACTGGGGGAAAATAAACTTCTGAGTGCCTTCTGGGTCTAACTGGCAGAGGTGGGTTATTCTCTGCCTACAGTAATATATCATAAGTTATTATTTGCTGTCCACAAGCTAATAAATTGTACTATGTGCTGGGAGTGTAAAATATGACCTCAAGAATTTGATATCCTTTTATATTGAGGTCTAGGTAAGACATGGATTCTTTATTTACCGTGAAGATTCAGAAATAGTTTCATATTTAATGGCGGCTATTGATTTACTAGGGTTTGGAAAGAGGAGTGCTTTTGCTCATGCGTTAAGTCACAGCAAACAAAACTTTCATATCCCAGATGCATCTAAAGGTATATTGCTAAATCACCATATGTTAGTCTTTGGATTACTTGTATTGCTCTCTCTTTCCTGGAGAGGAATCAGAGAAGATGAGGATTAGCTCCCCCTGTACATGGAAAGGTGCTCAGATGTGTCACTCCTGCATTGGCCTGGCCCACGAAAAGCCTCCTGACCCCAAATCTGGGATGTGTAGCCTATCTCATATGTGAGATTTTATCACTCCCTCTTAAATAACCAAGTGACCTGATCTGTATCACTGCTAAGCACTCGTACCTTCTAATAACTTTAATATGGTGTTCATCATTTGGAAACAAGTTACTTTGATAAATGTTTTCCAGCTTTAGGGTGAAGTTTTCAGTATTTTAGCCTTTATTTTAATGATTTGATCATAGGCTTCAGTGCTGTTTTCTGGAATAATCTTTTAGATTCATCATCTCTTATCTTCCCTCCTTCCTTCTCATCTGCTATCCCCTGAGCACTTACAGCTGCTGTTCTTGCACTGCTCTGGGTCAGCTGTCATGAATATTGCTGAGTGAACACATAACCATCATTCCATCCCACCATGATATTATCCATTCTCTCATCCACAGCTGCCTCAAAGAGCAGGGATGATCTGAACAGCCGTGTATAGGTGCAGTTACAAGTGTCTATCAGTGTTTTCTAGAATTCTGGCAGGTCCAGGCTATTGTGGCTCTGCCTGTGTCCAGAGGCTGAGGACATTATATTGCAGTAATGCTCATTTTGCAGCTTCACAATGCAGCCATATCTTTGCTGGATGCTTCTGCTCATGACCACGCTGATTGCTTGCGTGACAACAGTACTTTGGGTACTCTGGAGATTTCTGTTTGCACGGACACCTTTCCATAGACAACCTCACTCATTCAGTCTTTTAAAGTAGTGAGCACAGGCTTTTTATAAGTAAATTTGCTAATGAGAGATTTATATTGCACAAGTAATAGTGCAGTGATCCATTGAAGTAGGAGATTTTATGTGGTTTTTGTATGTGCTAACATTATTTATTGTCTTCTTCCTTGTCTTTTTATACATCCATATACAAGGTGAAAAATATGAATTGATATAAAATATTAATTGTTTGAACAAGTAATTTAGAGGACTAACTCATTCCCAAAAAAGGAATATTTCAAATACTTTAAAAAAATTCTGTGCAAATTTTCCGAAACAAACAGTTGAATTTCTTTCAGTGAGTGTTGGTGGTTTTCTCTAGCTTTGCTTAACTCATTGAAAGGATCTGCTTGGTGATGTACCTGAACTCTCTAAACCTCACTGGGAATTTAGTCCTCTCATGAAAGATATTTCTATTTATTAGGTAGCCTGGTGTATTCGTAGAAAGAAGACTTCAAGATGTCTGTGAAGGGTTTGGTATGTATTGAATAAGTACATGATTTGTATACTGCAGAAGGGGAAGAACTGATTTATCTTGTGATCTCTTGCCTTTACAAAAGCTTGCAATATGTTAACAAACTTGGGATATTGTTGCTAGCACATACTGGAGGAAAGCCAAGCTCTGCTCCTGTTTGGCTTCAATTCTAGTAAGTAATTTTTGATGATTTCAATTAAAATTTCAGTTCATATAATTCCATAATGCTTTGATAACAGAGAGGCCTGTGCTGCACACCTGCGATGTTAACTTCACATAATAGCTACTATTTGAGTGGAACATAATAGAAAGTAGTAGAATAAAAAAAATAGTATAAACTTGCTGGTTTCACCTGTTGGTTACACCAGGAGTTTTACAGCATTCTTGTTCTCTAATACATGTCTCATGTATTATAACATTTTTGAAAAATAAATGATTGATTTCTGCTAAAATAGCTCTTTGGGAAATCTTGTATTGTCTTGTTCCGTACTGGGGTGCTGGCCAAACTTGATGCAAGGCTGTAGCTGTTCCTCATAGCATTTCAGGTCCATGGTTTGTGGCATTTGGGATCTGGTGCTATCTGGATGCAAAGGCATATGGCTGACATATATTAGTAGCAATATTAGTAATACTAGTTTCAGAGCATAAGCATGAGTTCTCTTTTCTTTTCATTTGAAAACATTGAGGTCTCTCAGTGGTGCCTGTTCATTCAGAATGACCCTTTTCTTCAATGGACAGAATTCTGTAATTACCATAATGCCCCTGCTGGGTTTGCTGACAGGGCTGATGTATCTGTAAGGGCTGTGGCTGGAATTGCAGCTGCTTCTGTCTTGGGCAAAGAAGAAAGAAATTGTACTTCTTAGTGGAGATCGTGCATAGCTGTTCTTTAAAGGAGGAATTTTTTAGTGAGTCATAGATATTAATGTAGATACTGGGTTCTGATAGGGAGCTACCCAACCAGACAGCCAGGCTGTTGCTTTCTAATCTTAAGATACTTGCATTGTTGGACTGTAAATATAAAGCTGTAATCAATAGGATGATCAGTTTTCTGCAAGCAAAGGAAACAATAGTGTATGCAATAATCACTTTGTGTATATGTACCCTGTTGAAGTGATTAGAAAAATGATGGCATCAGCCTTTTTATTACAGCAGTTGGATTAGTTAGGGCTTCAGTTTGCAGTATTATCGCAGGGATAGCAAGCAGATAAAGCAGCTGTTAGGGAAGCTTTGCTTGTTCCCATTTACAAGGAGCTTGCACCTGTACTTGTTTGTTTTCCAGTGTATGGGAAAAAATGCTGAGAGCATTAAGCCACTAAGTGGCCAGAAATGATACCAGTCCATTACAATTTTCATGGTTCATATTTTTTACTGTGCTATATGTAATTAATCCAAGCCACCCATGGAAACACACATAAACCATGTGCCTCCCCTATGAAAGAGCATGGAAATAGTACTGTTTGCCTTATTCTCTTATGATTGATGTATTCATCTTGATTGTGTAGCCTTGTTCCATGTTGAACAATTCTTCCTTAAATGGAATCCCAGCTCAGCAGGACCTCCTCTGGAAGTACAGCTTTGTATGTGGGAGAAGCTGCCGAGTCAGGCTGTGATTTCTGTTTTAACTTCCCAGGTGCATGGATTTCTACTGCTTATTGATCAAAGGCAGTAGAAATAAATATACACATGCCAGGATTGAGACATACAGATATCATGCAACCCTTCCTTTCTTTGGTCATGTATGATTTGAAAGGTAGGTTTTCAGGTTTGTTTGGGTTTGGGGTGGGTGGGGTTTTTTCAAAATTACTGCTTAAATCCTCTCTGGGCTTTAAAGTACACAGTTTGATTTTCAAGACACTGAAAACTGAGTCACCTGACATCAGACACTAAGTACTTTTAAAGATTTATAGATGAAGATTTAGAAATCCAATTTAGTTTCCACTGAGTTATGAATCTGAATATGTTTGTTAAGCTTTATTTTTCAAAAAATAAGACTAGCAGAATGTATTCCCATCAAGACTCTTATTTCTCTGCATTCACAAGGGTATGAATGAAACATGCTTTTTTCTCCTTGTGCTGATGATATTTATCAATGCTTCACCTAGGAAAAGGTTTATCCAAAATGTAGTTTATGTTTGGAGTTAAATATCAGTCTTTGGCAAATTTCTTTTGACAAGGACTTTAATATTTGGCATCCAGCCATTGAAAATACGTGGTCCTTGCTGCTTCACTCAAGGCTGCATTGTTTTTTGAGAGCAGAGCTATCCTGCAAGACCATGGAAAATGAAGGGATTGTAGAGGCAGCTTGGTTAAGGGATTTGCAAATTTAAGACAAGGCTTTAAAATATTTTTGAAATTAAAAAGAAGCATTCATGTACTGCAGAGATGTGTTTGTGTAGGCTCCTGTTTGCCATGTGTGTCATCATAGTCATCTACCTTGCACTAAACATAGACAGACAGAACTATATCAGATCCATACAGAAACAATAGGCCACTGTTACATTTTCTGCAATAAAAATGTCCTGCTGTTGACATTATTAATTAAAAATAGGAGGCTTCCTTTAGCACTTACGGCACTCTGAGGAAGAAAGGTGATCTTAAAAATAGCTTGGACCTATTTAACCTTTTATAGCTCAGCATCAACATCCTGAGCTATGTTAGGGTTAACAGGGCAGACCTATGGTCTGAAAAATTGTTGTGTTCCTTATGGATAGCTGCTTTCTCCATTGCTTGCAACTCTTAAGTGACCCACATGCTCCATGTAAAAATCAATACAGTAATCCAGTCTGGAGGTCCCAAGGTGTAGCAGCAGTGGCAATTATGCTTTGACAATAGACTCCTTGTGTGTGTGGTATGGCTTCATTACAGTGAGTAACTTCAAATATACTGCCAGGTTTCTGATGCTACTCTGATCAGGGATGAGCTCAAGGGGGAGATCTTACATCAAGACAGCTGCTCTATCTAAGCAGTCCAAGCAAAGGGGTATTAATGGTGGCAGCTAGCATGGTATTGAAAATCTGTTTGCTTGGTGTAGCACCTGTTGCTTGGTGTAGCAGAGCTTTGGATACCACAAAAGTTTGTCTTCAGATGAGCGGGGGCATTACGATTTGTTTAAGGCGGCCAGGACAGATGGTTAAAGAAAATTACCCACCCTGTATTTCAGGGGAACAGGAAGATTTCAGATTATTTTGTGCTGCCTTTGTTGCTTTTTTTTTTATTGTAGACATTTACAAAGATTACTTTGAACGTGTACATAGCTATAAAGAAACTTGCACTTTATGCAAACTAGGAGTCTAACTTGCACATTTATCTGAGATACAGAAGATATTTAAAGTCATTAAGGAAATGAAAACATAATGATAAAAATAAGCCCATATCGATATGAAATTACTGTATTTGGTCTTCTGCCATTTACAGCCTTTGGAGTTTTGCTGTCTTTAATATAGAGATGTGGCCACTGACTCAGGTGGGCAGAGTTGGAAGTTACTTAAATCAGAATTCAGTATTGCCTGTTGAGACTTGCAGTTGTAGGGGACCGTACTTTCATCGATCAGATCAAGATGGATGGCTGCAAAATTGGATCTCCAGCCTCGCTGAACCATACTGGAGTATGAAGGATGCAGGCAGAGGAATTATGCTCTGGCTTGGCCGTACAGCTCCAGCTATAGCCCCAGGGCTGCTGCTGCTGTTCCAGCAGTGTCTCTTTTGGCTCAATCCCAACTGCCCCACTCTTGAGGAGTTTAAGATAAAGGAATGTGTGTTCTAGTATTAAGAAAAAAGAAGTGTTTCTGGCTGTCAGTACAGTGTGTTTAGCAGGCCTTTTCTGCTCTAACTTCAGGTTCATATGGGAATTAAAAAGGTCAATCTCTTGCAAAGTAACTGACAAGATGAGGTTAAGTTGCTCAAACAGATATCCCTCTGTTTCTCTGAAGCGTAATCTATCAATCATTTCTCAGCCCCTTTCTTTGCAGTCATGAGATGATAGCAAATTAATTGTGTGTCTTAACATCAAACTTTTAAGTGCATCTATGTGCTCCTCTTCAAAAATGTGTTTCAAATGGCTTAGCAATTGTAATTCTAATGAGCACTGTCCTTCGCCCTTCACCCATAACGTTTTGAGTCTTTAGACAGTCGTGAAGAAGAATTTAACCTGGTTTTAAAAATTGGTTTTTAAAAATTAATGCTTATTAACAGAGAAAGATGGCTCCTAAGTGGTCTTACCTGCAAAAAATGCAACCATCTTCCTAAGAACCCAAATCTCTTTGTTGTTCAGATTTCTCTAGCAAGCTGTCCTTATCAGTGGGGAGGAATTTTCTATGGCATTGATTCCCTTGACAGTGTAGCAGAGGTGCTTAAAATAAGTCAAAATACAGTATTGCTCAACATTTTTGAAAGGGCAGCAGGCTCCTGTGAGTTTGTGTGCCTCACTGCAGCAAATGGGTGTCTTGGATGCCTGTGCATGTGCTGTACGATTGACCTACAGATCCACATGAAAGGGTATGGCTATAGTTTCATGGGAAAGTGAGCCTTAAAAATCCCATTCTTTATTGCTTGAACTGATTAGAAAGACCAGCACTTTTTGCAGGGCTTTTTGTAAATCCTAGTTCTGTTAAGATAAATATCTAGGTCAGAAGCTAGAGGTGCCGTCACCTGTTTTTTCAAAGCTATGGCATGTTTGAAAACTCTTTAATAAAGTTGGATTGCTATAAGGAATCCGGTGGGTTTCTAAAGCACTCATTGAATTTAACCTGTAAAACTCAACTTCCAGCAGGTTAGCTGAGGATTGTCAGCTGGTGCTTTCATCTTGGCTTAGCCTGACATGAAAATTTTGAGGAAAAGTAAAGAAAAAATTCAGTGTTCTCTTTATCCTATTAACATGCCTTTAGAGCTCTTCTCATTTATTTCACTTCTTTCATTATGTTGCAGAATGGAGCTTACCTGTCTGTCATTGAGCAGCGCAGGGCACGTGGCCGTGTGGCCCCATTCTGCTGCTAATGAGGGTATCGAGTGAGCACCATGCTGACGAGGCTGTGGCTGCTGGGGTGTTGCTGGCACTGGGGACATTCAGCAGAGCAGAAGCTGCCAGCACGGCCAGAAGTTGCGTTAAGTCCATGAAGCTGAGCCTGGGTTCAGCGGCTTTGCATGGGTTGTGCAGAAACAGGACACCCAGTGTGTGCTCGTTAGGGCAGAAAACCTGTTGTTCTGAAGTGAGCACCTTTGTCCTCCACTTTTGGGACTTTTTGGCACTTTTTGGGACTGTGTGTACTTTGCTGGTGACAGTACCTTTTTTTTGCTGTTATGAAGTGATACTTGTTACTTTGGAAATCAATTTAGAGAATCAGCTGACTGTGACCTCTTCAGAAGATGCATCCTGCTGGTATCAAAACACATGAATTCTTGTTCAGATGTTTTTTTTTTCTCTGACTTCAAGAAAACAAGGTTTTTAAGAGCATGTAATTACTTAAATATTCAGGCAGAGGCCTTATGAAATTTTAAAAACAAACCTGTTCTTAGTCTGCAGTTACTACAGGTGCTTGAATGCCTTCAAAATCTGCCCTATGGCTTCTCTACTATAGATATTGCTTGAGTAAAATGAAAATATAACCAGGATTAATTCACTAACAGAAAGTGTGTGGCAGCTGGACAGAGTGTTGAGGACAAAAAGTAACTTCTAAGAATCCAAGATATCCAAGAAATGTGAAATTCTCACAATGTCTTTATAAGACCAAAATGGAGTAACAGGTCTGACATGGTGGAGGTAGTAAGGAAGAAGAGATTTTTTCACATACACTCTTAAGAAACAACACTCCTTAATGGCAGAACTCTGGGGTCCTTCTTTTCAGAAAGCAGACTGACAGCATTTGTAGGTTAAATGAAATGAATTAGCAAACAAGTAATTATATTTGCGTGTAACTTCGTTAGGATAATATCCTGTCCATCTTAAACCTGTCATATTAGACATATTTAATCTTTGTGACGCATGGAGTGGTATATTGTGTTTGACACCTTCTAAAGGAAGAAGGACGAGAGCCTGTAATTGGAATGCTGCCATTGGATAATAATGATGAGCACTTCTCATCTTCAAAGGGCTTTCAGCCGCCCTAGCTAATCCACATATCCTCTGAGTTAGGAAGGAAAGTTTGATCGCTGTTTTACAGATGTGGAAGCTAAGATGGAAGGAGTCACTGTATTAGAACTTGAAGTGCCTAGGTGCTAGTCATCCTGTGTAAAATCAAAATTAATTTTATTTGTGAACTCAAATGAAGTAAATGCGTCATTTAGATTTGGATTACATGGCTGACATTGATCATCCTGTTATTTGACCCTTCAAAAATAAAGTCAGTCTCATGCTATACCAATGTAACAAGTGTTCTCTATTAATCATATTACTGTTGAATTCAAGAGTCTTTACAAGTAAAATGTGCAGAGTTTCTGAGTGTTTGCAGTTGAAAGTGAAGATCTGATCCTGAAAGCCTTCTGGATATAAAATTTGTTTTGCAATTCTGGAACTTCAGACTCTGAAAATTGTGAGAATATTACCCATTGCGCTGGAAAAGGTCTCACTAGAGTGGAGAGCTTCCTGAGCAATTTTAGTTGTTGGATTGACATGTTAAGGCAATTTGAGTTTACTGGTTATTCAAATGGTAAAACTAACTCAGTTGCTGAAGTGGACATCTTCCTCTCCCAAAGTGATTGCTTTTGGTGTTAAACCACTAGTGGTTTAAAAGCAACATTTTCTTTTTAAGTCTTTAACTTACATGTAGAGTTACTTATGGTAGCTTAAACTGGAAAATGTTTTAAATTAATACCATTCATGCTTTGTATTAGAATTTCTTTTATATAGAAAGAGGTGGGTCAATTTTCATAATATTATGTGCCTCTGGCATGTTCTGTTGTCTCAAGAGCTAGTGAGTATGAAATGAACATTAGAGATATTTACAGAACGTCTTTCATGAAAAAATAAATACTAAACTATTTTCTCCTCATTTTCAATTTGGTAAAGCTTCCCTAATTTTAAAGTACGGATGAGCCATAAACAAAACCGTACTATTGTCCCTTATTGTAATGCAGTGGATGAACTTTATGCAGCTGGTGAACAGACATTAAAATAGTCTGACTGATGGCATTTGTAATTACTATCTACCTGGAGAATGCTTCATGTATACAAAACCACAAGCAAAATTTGCAACATTTAAAAAACTCATTAATAAAACCAGAAACACTGCCTTTTCCTTTTTCTGATCATCCTCCCTCTTCATGCAGACATCCCTTTTATTTTCTTTCCCTCATTTCTGCAGAAATTCCTACATGCACTTGTTAGTTCCCAAATAAAAGAAAACATATTAGTCTTTACCTGAGTTCTATTGGCTGAAATGACAACACTGTTAAAAATCAATGTGTAGAAAGCTGGATCATTACTGAGGTTTCCCCTTGAACACTTCATAGACACGGCAAACTCAGGAAAACAGCCTGAGTACACTGCATCGTGATTGATTTCAAGTACATCTGATGGAATATAATTGTCTACCCCTTCCATTTCTCTTCATTCTCCTCTCTACATGCTTCCTCTTTTGGGATCAGATAATCAGTAGCAATAATAAAAAGGAGTAAGAATAAAAAAAAAAGAAAATACATAGAAACAATCGCCCTGAAGGTTTGGCTGCAAAACTAAATAGCAGTAGCTTTATATTTAATGTATTAATTCCCATGTTCCACTATAATACCATCAGAATCTTTGGGAAAGCCCTGACTCCAATTTATGTTAGCTTAATAAAAATGCACACTTAGGTTTATGTTAATGGTTATGCTGTTAGTGGCATTGAGACTAAATTTTCCAGTGTGTAACATCACCATCAACATCTTCTCCCTCCTAATTTCTTTTATAATGTGGCAAGAGAATCCATACTTTGAGGAGTTAGAATCCTAACATTTCTGGTTGGTTTTTTGTCTGTTTGTTTTGTTTTCCTGGGTTTTTTTCTTAATTTTTTCATTTATGGAAGCGTTTATGGCACTCAAAATGGAGACTCTGGTTCAGAATGTATGACTCTTAACTGGCCTATTTGAACAGAGCACTGTGGAATATGCTCTGATACTACTTGATATAAAACCAGATTATTGAAGTTATATTACTATACTTCCTTCAGTAGGAGTCCAAATGAAAAGAAATTGAGATTTTTCTCGTATTCTTAACCTTGTAAATTGTCATCATCGCAAATTCTACTGGAAACTCTTAATATGAGAAGAAATTGTTCTTCTATGATTATCTACCATGGGCCATAAATCTGTTTAAAAAATCACACTCTGCTTAAAATATTATTCTAGAAATTATTTATAGATTGGTATTTTTAGTTTCAGGCACGAACAAATATTTAAGGCAAATTTTTTGTTTTCTAAAAAATATATAATAATACTGTCATCTTACTTATGTATAGGTCTAACATACCTGAAAATTGCTGTTACTGCACTGAAAGGACCTGTTGTCATGAATGCAGGCATTTTTGGTTCCTTATATACTCCTTGCTGTAAATGCTTTCATACCATTAAGGATATTGTATGAGCACTGTGATTTCTTGATGCTGTTTGCTCTAATATTGTATGTTACTTTTGAGTTTGATTTAGTTCTAAATTGCTCTCTCAAATAATGCCTTTGTTGGTTCTGTAGTTACATCTCGGTGTTCTATAGTTGCAACTTGTCAATATTTTAAGTATCAAGTTTACTAGTGAAAAACTCTGCTTTTTTTTTTTTTCCTGCCAGACACATAAACTCAATTTTGAAATGTGAGAACTAAGTTATGTCCCTTCTTCTTCTGTGTGGGTGCTTAAATCTGTCTCCAGTAAGAGATAAGCTGCTTGTGGCAGAAGGTTCATTGACTGTCATCAGAAAAGAAAAATCTACTTTTTTTAGATTATACCTCCAGTGACCTCACTCACTGAAGGTGATGGAACTGTGCAGTGAGAACAAGGTTATGAGGAATGAAAGCAATAGTATTTTGTTCTGTTCAGGTATCTACAAGGAGCAGGTGCCATGGAAAAGAAGGTGTCATTCTATTTTGAAACCCTTCAGAACAGAACAATACTTTCAAGTATCTAAAGAGTCGCGTCTGCTGTCATTTTTACAGGCAGATCATTATACACTTTCTAGCTATTCAAATGGTTTCTCCTTTTGCACTAAATTTTGGGTGTACCTAAATCCTTCCCTTCTTTCCTCTCTACTTTTCACCTAGTTAATTGTGAACTGCACTGATGTTCCCATCTCTTCTCTGCAGCTCATAGGTTTTACTTCCTATGCTATTTCATTGTAGGTTAGCCCCTCCAGCACTGAGGACATTTTGTTACCTTCTGTGAGAGCTTTTCAGTTTAAAACATCTTTCAAATATTACTATGCATAGAAGTGCTGGTTGGGCAACCAGAACTATGTTAATACAACCTGTTAAGAAGTGATTTAAATGTTTCCAGCTGTGTTAATATGTTGATACAGGTAAATTTGGTCAGTAAAATGTTGGCAAATACAGTTCTGTATTACACAAACTTTTCTACATTCTCTTCCTATTTCATCTGTGACTTTAGGGAGTGCTATTGACTCCTTCCGTTTTGGATAGATTCTTATATTTGTTTATAAAAAGCATAAGATGACTTTATGGTAGAGAAGGCACTATCCACACTAAGACTTTCACAGATAGTGAAGTTTTAGAGAAAACAGCAATGAAATATTTTCTGTTGAGAATTATAATTGCATTAATTACTTACTTAATTGTATTAATTTTAGAATACAAGCTGACATTCTGGGTCTTTTCATTGTCTCAAAATGTGTTTTCATTAATTAAGCAAGATAACATAAGGCATAAGTCATCTCCAGTTTAAAATAAACGAAGACATTTGAGTCTGATACATATAGATTGCATGAGTTTGAAAGCTGCCATCTTCTTGAATTCCCTTGCTTGTATTATAGGGAAGTTCTGATGCTTTGGTATAGTCCATGAAAAGGGTTCAGCAAGGAAAATCTGTGGAATTTGATTCTGAATTCAAGATAAAATTCCACACACAATTCTATTCCTGTATTTAGTGAGATTCTAGCCTATTTTTATTTTATTTTATTCATTATTACTAAAGTATAGATGATTAAATCTCCTTGTTTTAGCTTATTAAAAAAAAAAACCAAATAAACCAAAAAACCCACTGTATGTCAGAAATAAACCTGGCATTGGCAAAGAGACTTTGAGATGTGTTTCTCAAAGTCAAAATTTTGGGCCATGATAAACCCCTTTAGTTACATAACCATAATCAAACAGCCAGTTGAATTCTCGGGAGAAAGATTCTTATAACAAATATAACAGCTGATGCTGCATTATGTGTGACTAATACACAGGTCTGTTCCAATTGCATATTAGAGCACAGGAACACACACTTCTGATTTCATCTGTTTCCAAGCACAAAATTACACACTGTTCCTCATTAATAATATTATTTTAAAAATAGTACAAGGATGAAGACAAAGCCTGGCCTATCTCTAATAATGATATCCTGGAGCATTAGAGATTCTACAAACTTCTGATCTTGATGTGAAAATAGTGAGCAAGTGCAAAATGTCTGTGTACCAAGAAGGCAGTGAAGTCTTCTTGAATACTCTCATGTACTATTTCTTTGTTTTGGTGGATTTGGATCTATACCACTGTGGTTTAACTCTTGTCCAACATAATACATTAGTTTCTAATTATATTGCTCTTCAAACAAGTATAGTTCTCCAGGCTATTTTTAGAGGTGATGCTTTAAGTTATTAAAACAGATTATGAATCACAATAGCTGTTTGTTACTGAAAATACAGAAGCTGTGCTGTTCATAGAGAGGGAAGACTACCTTGTGCCTATGAAACTTGATGGACTGATACTTAATTTCTTTATCTTCCACAGATTTCCTGTGCAATTATGGGCAAGTCTTTTAGCCTCATAAAAGGACTTGGGTCCTAGTATTTACTTCTTGTGCTGTTTATTTTCCCTCTCTCCTTTTTTTTTTTTTTCTTTTTGAGTTGTAAATACCTAAAGAGTCCCTTATATGGGCAGTAGAAGTGTTGGAAAATAACCCTGTTCCAATCTTTTTAAAGGTCTGGACAATAGAAGACTTTCTATCAAAGCAAGAGATGCATGTTCATTTACTGGATAAGTGTTTCCTCCTTTGTATTAATAAATAGAATTGTGAGTAACTGAGAGTTGTGAATGCAAGTAAAAACCTGGGAATAATGAATGCAAGTATGTGCATAACTGAATTCAGAATTAACTCCTTTGCCAGGAAGCTTTGCATTTTCCTTGTTGCTTTCAGTTATTTAAATTTCCCAAATAAAACTTGTTCTGTGCAACTTCTAGTGAAAAGAGGAAGAGGAATTGGTTGGAACAAAAGTCTGTGCCATTGGGATGAAGTGCTCTCCTCAGAGTTCTTGGGAAAATAGCTTTGGTAAATCTACTGTTTGATAGAGCCAAAAAGGAACCATAGAGGGGTCATAAAAACAACGATAATATTGGAAGCAAACAGAAAGACATTTTTGGAAAGTAATGTAAGAGGACTGAAGAGTATGATACTAGGGCAACCTGTCAGAAGAATCATTCTCTTGCTGCCATTATGATAGTATGTACTAGACAGAGAGGTGAAAGACTAAAACTGAGTCACCTGTGAGGAAGACAAAAAGGTGCAGATCTCTCTGGCAGGGACATCATAGTTGATATTTCTAAATTTATGCTTTCAGCTCTGAATACTGCAGAGCTGTCAGGGCAGTTAGCTAGGCTGGGACTAGCAAGACAGATCTTTGTAGGAGAAATAAGTGTGGTTCTTTTACTTGGGAAACTGCTACTAGGAAAAATGTCTTCAAAAAAGAGGCATCCCTGCTACAAAGCCACTATGCTTGTCACCAGTTTTAAAGACTGTTCAAAACTCTTAGATTTCCTCTTCAGCTCCTTTTTCAGTGCTTTTCTTTTTCCCTCTCTCCACCAAGGTTGTTTACATTTCATTGCTGTCTCTGGCTTGTAGGCTGTTTAGTCTCTATAAAGGACCTGTAGCAGAAAAAGGTCTAATAATGTGAGATGCTCAGTTCTTGTTAGTGCAGCTGCCAGTGGTGCTAAGGGAATTCTGCATGGGTGGCTGTAGGTGTGAATTGAAAAAAATGGGGAGATATTGAAGAAATCGAAGGTGTTGTGAATGTGAATGGAAAAATTGGATTGTTGAACATTTCTTGTCCTGCAGCAAAAACAATTATTGATGAAAGTTTTACTCTGCAAAAAATCTGTTTTGAGCTTTGTGTGCATGAGTGTTTCTATTTGGGGTGCAGATTTAAATGATGTGGAGAATGTAGTCTCTTTTAGAAAGTATCCACTGATGATAAAGGCACTAACCTGGAATTTGTTTCTATTTCCTGTGAGTTTGGCAGAACTGGCTAGAGAAGCACTGAGCATCCTTTGCTATTCTCACAAGGAAGAGGGCTGATCTTTTGCACTGTGCTTTGGGTTTCTCCGACTCTGCCGAATAGATTATCTGTTCCTTTTTCAGGAAGAAGTTACAGTAATTGTATTGATTGTCTTTCATTTGACTCTTGACTGAGAGGAATAAAAAACTTCACGATTATTGATTTAGTTTGCACTCAAGTATGTTACTTTTGTTTTCACTTCCCATAGGGCCTAATCCCAAGGCCATTGATGCAGTTGTGTAAGGCCTTAATGCAGTAAAGGTAATGCAGCCTGGCCATGCAGAAGCCTGAATCAGCAGACGTCCTGTGTGCCTATCTCCTTGCTCAGGCATTTATATCATCTCAAAATATACCTAAAATAGATTAAGAGAAGCTGAAACAAATGGATTTGTTTATTCTTTTTATGAACTAGTCTTTTCTCTTAGGCACCCAAATGACTTCTAGGTAGATCTTTGTTGTATCTACCCCTGTAAATAATCAGTACCAGAGGGGCAGGAACTCAGGGCTAAAGATTTTCAAGTGGCAAGCATGCCCTGATCTTGTTGCTCCTAAAATGCTGTATCTGTCATAGTAGAAACGGTCAGCGCATTGTGCTTTGGAACATGCACTGGCAGGACTTCAGCAATGTTATCACAGTCAGCACTCACATTTTTGGGTTAAAATATCATTTTCTTCTCCTTACACCCTATTCTGCATCCTCAAACAAAGCAGAGCTTAGATGGTACTGATCCAAATAATTCTGTAGGAAAGGCTGTTGAATTCCATGCGAGCTAGAGAGGTGATGCCCAGCTCAGAGGCTGGAACTAAGAATCCTTTTTTCAGTCTCTCAGTGCTTCAGTGTTTGTGTAAAATTGTCTCATGTAAATGTGTTGAATTCTATGCTTAATACCAATTTCCCCAATTCTTTTATTTGGAAAAATAATTAAATAAACTATAAGCAAATTTTGGTTGGGCAGAAATGTTTTGGCACAAAGCACAGTAAAGCAAACAAGCAGTACAAGATAAGCACAGAAATATGCCATTAAATGCAAGTAAAACTTATCTCATGGATTAGGGTCTGTTGAACTTAAAGGCCTTGTGATTAAAAGACCTCAGATAGAATCAACGTAACTTCTTTATCTGGCAGCTTATGCCCTTTGCCTATATATGTAGTGCCGGTATGTGCATTACTAAAATCACCCAATCCTGTAATGATGTAAGTTTGTCTTAGACTTCTTGGACACCTTTTTTCCATCACTTTCAAACATTTTCACAGGAATTACATTGGTGTTATATCCCTCTGCCACCTCACTTTCTTGATGTTGCAAGTAAGGTATCTTAAACACTAGGAAATCCTTTGGGGCAAAAAGGTATGTGTGTTTAAAATTGCTTTATTATATTATTTCAGCTTCCACTCCAATCTGAAATACTGCCTTAATGCACATCATAATTTTAGGAAGGCAATTAAATATATTTAAGTCCAAGTCAGATATGGTCACATGAATGAAGTCCTTTCTCCTAGGATGGTTGATACCTAATAACAGAATCAGGTTTTCTAGTCTTAGTTTTCCCTTAGTGGATGGCCTTGGCAAATCTTTTCTGTCTTGTCCTCATTTAAAGATAAGGAGGCAGAGATCCATTGCACAATGCTTTGTGATGTCTTGACGAAAAATGCCATTTCATTTCCAAGTTTTTGTTGTTTTTGTTACCATCCAAGTGTAGTCGTTAGTATTGGTTCATTGAGAACGTTAAGCCCTCTCCAACCTGCACCTTTTTTCTTCAAAAAAAATTGTTTGTATCTACCTTATGTCCAGGAACCTCTTGGTATTTCAGAAAGATCAGGGGATAGCATTTTCTCTGTTTACAGTTATAACAATGAGGAAGCTGTAAAGAACAAGATTCTTCTTGGATAATATACATCTTGCTCGGTGGTCCAGGTTCCTGTCTCCCAGCAGCTTTAATCACTAGACAACTTTGCTACCCTTTGCAAGAGAGTGAGGCAGAGGAAAAAGCCCATCTGCTGCTTGTGGTTGCTAAGGAGTCACATGCTGCCCTCAGGTTAGACTGAGCCACTTTCTCTCACGTTTGTATTGGTTTGGGCCACTGCTCTCTACCAAGCTGAAGTTAATTTAGCTCTTGGTTTTTAACTCCTCTGCCCAGTAGTATGACAGCTGGACAATTCAAGGTGGGCTGCATGGATTTAAATGTATAAACTCTTAATATATGCATGCAGAAAGGGAGAGCAAATGTAGATTTTGTGAAGTGTTGCTCTTCTACTTGCTTGTTGTCTGAGGTATGCAGCATGGATGGGGAAGAAAACTGCTTTTACTGAAGAATACTCTCACCCGAGACACTGGCAGAATACTGAGGTTTATAGAAATCTTTTCATTATGGCTCTGTGGGGAATTTTGAAATGTATTAGCATTTTTAGGTCCTCTTATCAGCACTTCAAAGATAAAGTGGTGTGAGATGAATGTTTCTCCCTTTGCGTGCTGGGTTTTATGTACACTGTGCACCCAAAATAGGTAGGAAAATATAAAAGGGATTTATAAGCAGATGTTAAAAAATGCGATGAATGATTTTTTGCATGGTTTTTAATTATGGTTTGTCAGATGGCTTCTCATAGGAGCATAATCACAAGGCACATATTCACTGATGATTTATTTAAAGAAAAAGGAAGAGAAGGAAAGGTGGGCTGGTTAGTGTTTTTTGTGAGGTACTGCTGTTGGGGGCTCTGTGTGTCTCCATAATGTTTATCTCCCTGCTCACTGTCGTCATGGAAGCTCGGAGCCAACTGGAAGATCCTGCTCTGCACGGGACTGGATTACTGACCCTAACACATGGAAAATTGAATGTATTAAGAAGCAGCCGCATTTTCAACCCTAAGGACTTCACAAGGAATTTGAAACAAAAGGCTAGAGACCTCTGAGGAGATTTTCATCCCAGGGGGGAGTCTCATTTTTAAAAAACAAATTAGCATCACCATAGAGAAGCAGCTTCCAATGACCAAAAATTAGAATACAAAATGAAAGATTTTTTCATTCTCCTGAGTGCTGCTTTCTATCCTTTTTTGCCAGCTGAAGGAGCTCTCTTGTCTTAAATGTAGCTGAGGTGAGCTAAGCTCTGACCTCAATGCAGTCAGTTTCACTCACATTGAAAGTGGGAAAACTAGTGACATCAGAATGTCTTGCCAATCCATGGATGAAAGATAAAAGAGACTCATTCTTTTATAGAGGGTTAAAAAAGGTGCTCTCTTTATTTATATGTATATAAACTCACTAAGGTCCATGAAAGAAGAAATCTACAGGAATTAATCTAGCAGGGACAGATAGGTGGGTATTTTCCCTCCTTTTCCTCCTATTGGCAAATATTACAGATGTCTAATAAAAGAATTCTGAGAAGATCTGTGAAAGAGAGCTCATGAGCTGTAAAAGCTTGGCTTGCATGTACTAGCAAGTGGAAAATGTGGATATCCTTCAGAATAAGGATAGCCAGAAGCTTTGGGAAAAGGGCTTAAAGGTTTGCCTTTGGAAGTGCGAAGGATGGAATTGCCAGATGTAAGGCATAGGCAATGACCATGCGTCTCCTTAACTCCAGTTTGCTGCTCTGTTGCACAGATTTGTGTTGCAACAACTGAATGTTGAGGTGCATGGAGAGGTTAATGGCAGATCTGTGTCTGTGCGTGTGAAATGGAGGGCACAGGACAAGCCTGCGAGGCTTGTTTTGCCATTTTCCCCCCTGGGGTGGTGGCAGGATCGCTTCTGCCACGGAATTCTGTGGGGACTGTGTGCTGAATTAATGCAAAATGTGTTTCACCTACCTTTTGCTATGACAGATGCTGTCCCCTGAGTTGACGGTAAATGTTTTGAACTCCTCTAAGGATCTGTTTTAGCCTTGTTGTAAATGGTCGGAGATTTATAAGCTAACAAGCTTATACTGATGAGTATTTTCACCTTAGGCTGGGCTATCCAAATGTCATAATACTCTGCAGATTTTTCCCTGGAGGGTGCCTGTGTAGCCTGTCACTTTAGAGGATGTGCATTAAGCCTGAAACAACACAAAGAATAAGCAGATTTTAATGATAGCTGTTGTCATATGAGATTTTGCAAGTGAAGCATGAATTTTTGGTGCAACCAAACCAAGACCAGACCCAGCCGTATTCACTGTTTTTTGATTCTTTGCTGTAGAAAAATACTAGAAACATCTACAGCTATTGGTTTTTATATGCAAAACACTTTATTAACAACTAGTCCTCACAAAGTATACACTCAAAGCCAAATTTGTCAGAAGGCCTCTCCTCAACTCTCAGATTGTTTCTTAGTTTCTGTCATCTCAGAGTTATTCATGCAGTGCTCTGTGTTGGTTTGGTTTTGATGGGATAGTACTATAGTATAGTAATGAAATAGGTAACTACATAATTTACTTTAAAATATTATGTGCTACAACATTCTTCAGTATATTTGTGTATAAGTCTATATGTAGGCATGTGTCTCCATACAATTAACAATACTGACACAGCAGTTCCACCACCAAAAGCTCTGGGTTTGGACACTCTGTAGGACATAATAAAAATCTTTTATTGTAAAGGTGGCAGCAAAATATCCTTTTTTGGCTCTGTACACTGAACACTTAAAGGTCACACTTGTCAGGAACAGCAACTTTATTTTTGCAACACAAGTGAAGCGTTTTGTCCTGGTTTATGCATTTTACTCTGAGGAGTGAGTTGTGGTGTTTGTAATGTGACTTTGCACTGTTCAAATTCAGTAAGTGTTGGGTGATACACACTACACCCAATGGGGGCTCAGACAGAGAAACACCAAACACTCTGGCGTGATTTTGTTAAAGAAAGATGCTGAATCATTGTCTACACTGAAGAAATGTCTTCCAGAAACACAGTTAAGATAAAAGGATACACTTCTCAACTGGGACACTTTTCTTAGTATTTATTAGTATAAGCATGTACTAATGGGGGGAAGTGGCATAACCAAAACATTGCACAGGGTAAGAGAGTAAAGGTAAATCATGATAGGAGAGAAAATGGGACAGAGATATTTTCTCCAGTGCCAAAGTTATATGGGAACATGGCGGGGGGGGGGGGGGGGG
>VZTE01001012.1:421378-515517 GCA_013397775.1 Eulacestoma nigropectus
TGAGGAGGGACATCCCCCCCCCAAAAAAACCCCCCAAAACCCCACACTATGATTAACATGGCAAAAAAGCAGAGATGCTGGCATGCCTGTGTGTGAGTGAGGAGAAGACTGTGGTGACAAATGGACACACGACAGCCCCCCAGACATTTGCAGCTGATGAGAAGCACGACAGATGAGCAGCTGTCATGCCAATGAAATATTACAGAATGGAAATGAACTTACAGCTGGTTGGGGTGACACCCCTGGTACTTCACTTTTATCACTGCAGCTCCAGGCTCCTACCCTTTACCCAGTCAATGAGTCTCTCTATCTCCCTGCATGCATCCCATTTAATTAGGTTCACTTTAAATCAAAACGGGGCTCAGTTCCTGCAAATCTGTGTTTTATAAGGTGGTGAGGTGTGGTGGAGTAGACTCGAACTGTTCTCCTCAAGCACAGCTGAGATTGGGTAGGTTATCACTGGTACAAGAGTGATGCTAATCAGCTAATAGATGTGAAAGTTTGGAGACCACTAGCTTTCGAAAAATTCTGGTATCACTCTGCTTTCTGCTCTTCATTTATCTCGCCCTTCTTTTCCATGCTCCTTTCCTCTAGCACTGTACACAAAGCTTGTTAATATTTTGTTCAGCTACCAGCTAACAGAATGAGGTTGCAAGTAAGGGAAATACTTCTGAAGTAGCTGTATCCTTAAAAATATATGCCTATATATTTAAAATGCTGAGCTTTGGTATAACATGTGTAAAATGTATTTGCAGATCATTCAGTTCAAGCCATAGTGTGAAAGGTAATTCTAGTAGACTGCTGGGAAATAGGAAGTGTAGCCTCTCATTTTCTGCTTTCAGTGCTGAGCTATTCATGGAATCGGCAACTTTTTTTTTTATCTTTTCAGTCTCTTATTATTTTCCATTTTTCTCTAGATTTAGCAGCTTCTAAATCCAAAGGAATACTTGGGGTTTAAAATATTGCCTCCAGGAACAGAAAGTCTGTTTTCCTGTAGGATGGATGTTTTGCTCTTGAGTCTATTAATTATGGCCTTTTCTTTCAACAGGAATAATTGTGTTATTAATAGTCTTTTCATGAACAGAAGAAAGGCCTCTTTGGAAGGAGAATGCTTTTGCTTCACAAAAGGTTTCTGATAGCCTTAAGGTGGATTTATCTGGTGGAGCCTTGGCTAACCTTCATATTAAACAGACAGAAACAGTTTAGGGAATTTGGGGATGTGAAGCAAATTAGAAAATAAATTAAAAGCATTATAGCTCAATAGTATAAATTAATGCAGCTGCTGTAAGCTTCATCCTGAGAGAGTTGTCAATATCTGCAAAGCTCCTGCTATGGGGAAGAAAATTAATGTGTATTTTAATATTAGTGTTTTGCCCCACAAGAAGCAATTTGAAAGAGTCCCCTGTAGCTTTGATGGCTTTCCTTATCTTAACTCCTTCCACACCAGTGCTCTGGGTATCCCAGGGGACTGCAGAGGGAAGGGACTAATAGCCCATCCCGGGCAAAGCATGTTGTGAGTAAAAGCTGTGCAAAACAGCTGCTTATGGCAACACTAATGCCCAGGCTTCCCTCTGCAGATGCTTCTCTGGGCTCCCGGCTGCGCAGGTTGTGGCACGCTTGGTCCAGCAATTTCAGTGTCTTGCAAATGAGTATTTATGGAGTCTGATGATTCTGCAGAGTAAAAATCTCTTCTGTTCTGCTAAGGTTTTATTAGTGTTGGTGTGAGAAGAGCACTAACCTCCCTCCCCCTCCTATATCCCAGCCCTCTGCGGTGCCATTCCCTCTGCAGTGCCATTCCCTCTGCGGCAACTCTTGGTGTCTGCTCTTCCCAATGGAGACTTTACTGTTTTCTCTTTCTTCCCCGACTCCTGGGGACACCTGGGTGGAGGCTCTGCCAAGAGATCAGAGAGGGGAGTGCTGTGCGTTTTTTAACTTATGGAACAGAATGAGGAGTGCTGGTCATCCTAAGCCTGTATGAGACAAACCTCCCAAAGCAGAAAAGAGTAAGATAGCAGGAGTTCTGTCTTCAGCATGGACAGAGTCATTCAGAGTGGTTACATGAGAGTTGAGGAGAACAGAAAAAACATGCTTAATTGCTGACTATAAAGAAGACTCATATGGTGTTTATTTTCTCTGGTACTCTTAATATGAGCAGGAACTGAAAACTGTTCCTCTGGCTGTATTTATAGTCTAGTTGTGCTGGGCACTCTTAGTCAGTTCTGGTCCATGATGCTCCAAGAACTATGCAAATACATAGTAATAAATGAGAAATTATGTTTCAGGGAGCTTGTGATTTTGATCAAAATAAAGTATTTCAAAACTCATGAAGGGATGAAAAGTTGTGATGACAACCATGATGTGGCCCATTGTTGGCTAGGTAAAAATCAGTCCCTAAGGGTAAGCAGAAGGAGATAGTGTCTGGCCACAGTTAACTGCTAACCTCTAAGAGAAATAGATTTGACAGAGGAACCTTTTCAGCTGATCCTGAGACATCACTTCTAGGGCTGGATGTGTCAGAGTTGTAGGTGACAGGACAAAAGGCTATTTGAGGTTGCTGCTAGTGGTGTGTTCAAGCATACTGGGGTGAGACATGCAGTGGAAACATAGGCTGTGCAATGGCTTACTGCAGAGGCCAAGGGAGGTGTCCTTGAATGAAAGCCAGTGGATGGAGTTCAGTGATCAGAATGATGTGGAAGAGCTTTATGATGGTCCCTGTGGAGATGAGCTTGGTGCTATGAAAATGGTGAGTGTGCATGCTGGGTGCATACTCCTCCTCTGTGATGAGGAGGAGGAGGAGGACTTGATCTGTGGCAGAATATGTCAGCAGCAGATCTGGAGAAAATTTGATAGATTTATCTAATTTGCTGATATCTATGAGGAGATATCCTAGAAAGACCACATTCCATGGTTGTAGATAACAGAGAAGATGTTTTTCTGAATTTTAGCTTGCTGGCTCTTTTTAGGGGTTTTTGTGTCCCTTAATTTTTGATAAAAAGAATGCCTTGCTGTCTTTAATACATGCTACTACTCTTTAAATTCTAATCCTAGCATTGTGAAATAGATTATAGCATGCTTCTGGCAGAACGTGACTTGCTTCCAGAGCAAACAAGGAAACTCATAATCTTGAAAATCCAACCTGTGCTTAATTTTTTACTTGTTCTCAGTATGTGTTTCTCCTGTAATTTTCTCTTTATTTAAACCATGAGAAAGTAAGAATATTGGCTTTGTCTTTCTGCCTTCTTTAAGGTACTCAGTGAACTTTAGATGCCTTGTAACTGTCTGTGTAAGGAGAAGGATATGTGCAAGGAAGAGAAGGGATTGCACATATGCAGAGAAAGATGGAACAGAGTATTTGGAACAATGTTAGACTGAAAAATTCATATTAAATGAAAGCTCACCTAGGCATAACTCTGCATCTGGTACGTAGCCTAAATTTCTCACAGCCTCTGCCGCCAAACTGGAGAAATGCTGTCTGGGCAATTTGTGTGAGCTCCAAATGGTATGAATGGAGTAAGGAAGCCTCACACATGACAGCAGGTGCTAATATCTTTATTCTGCTGCACCTGAGACCCTGACATCCCCCCTCTAATGCTTCTGAAAATGCAGGTCAATTAATAGGAGCAGAGTTCTCATTTTTGATCCTGTATTTAATTCCCTGAAGCTATTATTGCCTTGAGGGTGTGGGGGAAAAGTGGAGAAGATAATTATACTTGACCTTGTGCTATGGACTTGTGCAAACTCTTGGATTAGCAATGAACACTGTCAAAGCTTGGTTAGGAAGCAGTGGGGGACACGACACTTTGTAAAGCATGTTGCTGAATATGCAAGTGACCAAAATTGAAATGGAAAGGACAAGAGAGAAGCAGAAAACAAATATTAAGGCCATCTCTGTAAGTGCTGTGCTGTCAGGAGTTAATGCCTTTTTCTTTCTTGTCAGAACATCAGTGATAATCAGACAAAATGGTACTTACTGTAGAGAAACAATTAAGTTGGGCCTTCACAGCCCAAATGATTAAAAAAAATAGGAATTACACTACAGGAATGTGTTAGAACAGAACTTGTGATGGCTAAGCAGCAGCCATCTACATCAAATAGATGGAGCAGAGAACTGATTCTGATCAGGTTTGCTTTTCTTTACCTTTTCCCACTGCACTTTCTCTCACATTATCCTACTATTAGCATTACCAGCTTCCATTTTGGTAAGGATTGCAATGTCTTGAATAAGCCTTTTTTGGGAACCATCTGGCCTCAGATGTCAAAGAACAGCTGTAGATAGAGCTGGCTTCTAATGTAGCTAAAGTTCACATCTCTCTGTAAAATAAAACAGAGCAGTGCCCACATTGATGCTGACATAGCAACACTGAGCTTTGGGGCGTTCAGTTTCTCCTTTTGGTTTTCTTTGCCTTCAGCCTCTTCCCCCACTAGGGATTCTGAGCCAAATCCTGTTCACCTTGCTTGTATGAAAATAATTTTTGTTTTCAGTAGCATTATTCACTTGCATTTTTAGACTATACAGTCTGTGTCCTAAATGTAGACATTGTTTATCAAATAAGGATGAAAGGAAAAGAAGGTGATATGAAACCCCATATAGAAATTTTGCTATTATTTAAATTTTGCTAAATACATTTTTTGGATCATCTGTGTCTTTGTGGTACTGGAATCCAAAATCAAAAGCAGTTCAGCAAAATGAAACACACCAGAAAACACTTTGAAGAGTGAAACTATAGGGCTGGATTCTGCTCTCATTTCTAGTGGTGTAAATCTGGTGCAATGTGGACATCTTACAGATTTATGTAGCTGTCACAAACTGTGCCCAACCTAGGAAATGAAAGTTTGTTGTTTTCAAGACTGGACTGTGTGCAGGAGGGAGAATTTGAGAACTTGACATGATTTATGAAAATGTAGTAATTTTCTGAATTCCTAGGACTTAGCAGTAGCATTTCAACTCAGCTGGAGCTTAACGTGAAGTTAGAAAATTTCAAAGGCAGCATTAAGAGCCAGACTGCTTCCAAGAATGGGCACGTGGTTGTTGCATTCCCTGTGCATGGGTCCACAGAAAGGAGAGCAGTGCTATGACCCTTTCCTTTCTTTCCTGCCCGTGGGGCTTGGCACAGTGAGCGATGCTGATCTGACCCAACCCACTGTACAGAGGAGCAGAGCAGTACATAAAAAGATACGCTGTCTTCATACCCTCTTCTGGCTTTTGAGAATCCAAATAGAACCTGGGAATGACCTGGCTTGCTGATCATCCCTTTCTACTTCCATTTCTGTAAGTAAAAGTACCAGTGACTCCTGTGTACTGTGGAACAAGCAGAATTGTATTTGTGTTACTGCTTTAATAATGGGCTGTGCTGTCAAAACAGAGCAAATGGGAATGAGCAATGAGAGAGGAAAGTAATCCCCTGATTATACCAAATCATTTTCCATAGCCCTCTCTGAAAGGAGCAGAGAGAAGGTAAAGTCAAAGGAAGAAGGTGCTGCAAAAACATGTTTTGATTGCTTTATGAAAAGTATCTGTTAACATTTGTCTTTAAAACTGGCTAAGCTTCATTGATAAACACTGCACTTAACATGGGCATTTTCCTCCAGTGCAGCTAGGTTACCTGACCTCTTTCCTTTGTTTGTTCTTTTATTTTTTGAGTGAATTTTTAATAATGAATTGCAAAATAAAATGCGATTCACTGTTGTAAGGGCTCTCTACTTTTCCGTATTCTTTGGCCATTGAAGGAATTGCTTGTAGGAGACAAATATGTTCATGTTATGAAAACCACTCACTACAAGTATAGGGTATATCCAAACTCACATCCTTATCCTGATCAGATTTATTTATAAAATAAAGTGCCCTTGCATATAGTCTCACATTTAACAAAGTGCCTTGACCTGTAAATATTCCAGTGAACATTAAATGAAATAGGTATCGGGCTGGATGAGTTTTAATATTTTGTACTTCCTCCGTGGAGTCCCTGAAAGTTAATCCAAACCCTGCTTCCCTTGGGCTGCTAAGTAATGAGCAGAAAAAAATGGAGAAAAAAAAGAAGAAAAAAATCTCCAGCAAACTGCAGGGTAAAAGGCTATTACAGGATGAATGAAATACTAAAAGGAGTGGTTAAAAATACTGCCCAGCCACACTGTAGGTTTATACTAGGATTACTTAATGAAAGCACAATGAGAGGAGTATATATGATGTACATAAGTGTGATGTAAATGTAAATTATATGATTATCATCCTACATCTAAGAATGTAATAGTGCTTTAGATTAAAGTTTATATACATGTTACATTTTGATTAAGCACTGCATAGGTGAATTATCTGAATTGCAGGGGCCTTGGGTGATGTGCTGTAGCTACTGGGCCAGTTGCAGAGCTGAGATTAACTTTGAGTAACCTCAGAGTGAGAGACTGTGGTGTCCAGCGGATCCAAGAGCAGAGTTGGGATTGGAGCTGCCCTACGTGAAATGTTCATCAGGATAAAGTTGCAGATCACACACAATGTTCTGGTCAATTAAGGTTCAAAATAATCTTCAACTGTTGAGGATTTTTTCACTCTTTTCTGTTTCAGTTGTTCTGGCATCTATCTGAGGACTTTCTCTAGCTGTGAGATCTCTCTGCGTGTCTGTGGCCCTGTGGTTAGACAGCAGTCATTATTCACGACAGCAGCCAGTATTCAAGATGTATTCATGAGCTAACTTGATCCTCAGAAACCAGGTTTCACACTTGTTCACCTCTTTCAAAAAGAAACAGGTTGTGATTCTGAATTAACTTCTGTAGCCTTTTCTCTTCTGGAGACTTTGTTATCCATGGATGTATTTAAAATTGACTTGTTTCCCCAGGCCATAATTTGCTTTGTGAATATTTCTCCAGGAGCCCTGTGTCAAGACCAGGGAAGGATAGGTACTGCCTTAGCTATTTTGTGTTCTTTTGCTGATATCTAACCAATGACTTTCTGGATTTGGGCTTTCTGGGAATTGAGTCTCATTTTTCTTTGCACCATAGTTTTTCAGAGGACTCACCATAGGTATTGTTGTTTAACCAGTTACTGTAAATCAGCTCAGCCAGCGTGACTTCCTGTGAGTGCTTGTTCATGAGGCTCATCCCTTAAGTGTGTCCTGATTGCTCACAGAGATCTCCGGTGAGATGTCAGTGATTTGACAGCTTGCTATCTGCTGTCCTTGTTTTTCAAGGGTGTATTAGTAATCCTAAATCAGAAAAGTGACTGAAGTTTTAGTTCAGTTTCTAGTCCTTAAGAAAGCTTATTTTTTATTAATCTTAAAATTCAATTTAGTGTCTTTTTTTTCCTTCCCTTCTTTTAAATCAGGATGTGTATTACTTGATAATTTGATCAACTCTGCAGCAACAAAGGCCAGCCAGTGCCTCATTGCCTGTTGTGCCCTCTGGTTTGAATAGTAACAGCACATTTTCATGCTGAGTTTAGATGAATTGGCTCCTGCCTGTGTGTGCTGGGTAATGTCCTTTCATATTCTTGGCATTGGTAATGAATAGGATTTTGAACACCGCTTGTAGATGTTAAGGCTTATTGTAGGAAAAATGCTCACAAAAACTCTAAGCTTCTAATAAGTGCCTGAAAGCCAAAGAAGGTATCAGAATTATGGTACTAATTCAGTTGCTATTGGTTGCTTACTTGATCTCTAGTTGCCTGTACAAGCACTTAAACTCACTTGCTCATAGGTGACTTCACTTTACAGTTCTCAGAGTTTTTTCCCTGTCATTTTGCCCATACATAAGAGAACTTTGTTGATCTGTTTGCTTTAGGTCTGCATTCATCTTTTAAATCCCAAATACCTTCTTGAATATTAGTAGTATTCTGGCATCTTAATTAAGATAAAAGTTTGACCTGTTTTTTTTTGCCTGAAATAAAAGAAAAATAGCTCTGTTACTGATACCATGGTTTGCAATAGGGTAAAAAACCCTATTAACAACCAAAAACCTGAAAAAACTCCCAAAACCCCAAGACCCCACTAAAATATCTTTTGCCTGAAGATGATCAGGATATTTGCTACCTTGTGATTTCTTGTTTGCAAAACCAGAAACTGTCAAAACTGTCCACTTCTTATTTTAGCAGAGTGTATTTCTGAATAGTAACACAAATGATAAACAACTAATAAATAACAAATCTCAATTTTTGAGGAATTACTCTGATTTGCAGATCCTATTTGATTTTACAGCAGAGAAGTGCTATTAAAAAGCTGGATTTAACACAGACAGTAAAGAGGGATTCTGTATATTGAGGGTTTTTTTTTTGATTCTGGATTTGGGGGTTTTTTCCAAGAGAAATGTTTATTTCAGCTGTGGATTTAATCCTTCCTTCAAAGAGAACTGGAGGATAAAGTGACTGCCAGAGCAGCACTGTGGGTTCGTACTGTACTTTTGTTCTTTGCTACTGCAGTGCTAAACAAGTTTCTGTTAATGTGGTGGTGCAGGTGAAAATGCTGGAACTTCATTAATGGTCCTGCTGACGAAGTGTGAGCCAGAATAAAATCCAGTTCCTCCTCTGTTCACTGAGTTAGATTTGCAGGACGAGTGGAAGCAGAAAGCAGCATGCCCTGCTCATGTTATTCCACTAAACAGATTTCACTGAGACTACAGGGGCAGTAGAGTAAAAGAAAAATAGCAATAAAAATGTGAAATCCTTATGCAGTCACATTTCTGAGTAAAACCAAACATCTGAGACCTTCCGAGTGAGACTTCACACGCAAATTACAATGGGTCATCTGTGCTGTAGCCAAAATATACTGAGAAAAATAACTGGGGAATGACACATTAACAAGGAAAAGGTAAGGAAATGAACACATCGCTTTACCTTGCAGTCTGTGTAATATAGCACAGTGTCAGAGAAGGGGCTCAGGTTCTGTCACAGGCGTCTGTGGTTCTACTGGTGCCTGATTTGCTACCTCCTTAACTCCGACATCCATCAAATGGATGGTCTTGTGGCCAAAAACCTCTCTAGGTCTTAGGAGTAAATGTGAATGAATAATAATGATTTCTCCAACTTCATAGTTAGAATTAATTAAAAAAATTGGAAACCAAATAAAATGTTTTAAACCAGTTTAAAGCCATTGACTTTTTTTTTCCCTGCCAATTGTTCCCCAGCTTTCATGTGAGAGTAAATTCAGTGCTATGTAGGTACTGTTGCAATGGATACTTTTAACAGACAGGCAGTGACAAGAAAGTGCTGTCCAATTATAAAAGTAGTCAGCTCACTGATGAATTACAGTAGATGCTAAAGGAAAACTTGGTTTTTTTCTGCCTTTCATAATCTCTCTGGTAGAGCCTTTTCTAAACAATGTTTTACATAAAACAATTTAACTCATGCTAAAGAGTGCCTCAACATGTTTTTTAAGAGACATGAACAAATAAAACTTTTTTCAGCAATGGAAGTGCATCTAACAATTCACTGTTCTTAAGTATCGCAATACAGAGGAAAATGAAAAATAAAAAATCACAGTCAGGTGAAGATGGTAACAACAGAATTTCTTTAAAAAACAGTGCTTCTTGTCTCTTGGTAATGCAATCAATATATTCTCTAAAAGATTTAAGGCAGTAAGAGTTTCTTTAAATAGTAGAGTAGCTTTGAAATTCCCTTTTATACCTGGGTAGAGCAACATTAAATCAAGAGGCAGCATCATCAAACTTGCTTTGACTGATGAAAGAAAAGCGGTGTTTTTTTTTTCCTCCAAGCTATCTTTCTAGCTGCAAGTCATTTGTGACAAAAATCAGATTTTGCATCCCTATTACCTTCCTGGAGAGATCTTTGCAGTTCTAACCAGTGCTTTGCCTTTCTCCCTACAAATTGCCAAAATCTTTACTGTTTTTCACTCAGTCATATATACTGGACACTTTGCTTATTTCCCAGGGCACACTTCAGATGATGCATAAAACTTAGGCCATGAACATTGATGGTAATTAAAGATCCATGGTATGTATGTTCTAGGTTGTTAACTCGGATATCTGGGCAAAATTCCAGCTTGGGTAATTGCGTGCTGTCTCTCTGACTTCTGTCATCAGCTGCCACTGGGTAAGGTATCGCATTCAAGTCCTGTCCTACATGAGTGTGTAATATTATTGTGTGTTGGTTGATGAGGACCTCAGCATGAGCCAGCCATGTGCACTCACAGCCCAGAAAGCCAAAGCTGTCCTAGGCTGCATCCAAAGCAGCGTGGCCAGCAGGGCGAGGGAGGGGATTCTGCCCCTCTGCTCTGCTCTCCTGAGACCCCACCTCCAGTGCTGCATCCAGCTCTGGGGCCTCCAGCACAGGAAGGGCATGGACCTGCTGGAGCAAGTCCAGAGGAGGCCACAAGGAGGCTGGAGTATCTCTGCTATGAAGACAGGCTGGGAGTTGGGTTTGTTCAACCCGGAGAAGAGAAGGCTCCAGGAAGACCTTCCAGTACCTAAAGGAGGCTACAAGAGAGGTGTAGAAGGGCTTTTGACATGGGCATGTAGTGGCAGGACAAGGGGAAATGGCTTTTAACTGAAAGAGGGCAGGTTTAGGTTAGATATTAGGAAGAAATTCTTTACAGTGAGGGTGATGAGACACTGGAGCAGGTTGCTTAGAGAAATTGTTGATGTCCCATCCCTGTTCAGGACCAGACTGCATGGGGCTTTGAGCAACCTGCTCTACTGGAAGGTGCCCCTGCCCATGACAGGGGCGTGGAACTAGATGATCTTGAAGGTCCCTTCCAGCCCAAACTATTCAATGATTTTGTGATTCTATTGGTTGCTCAGTCTCCTGGGCATGTGTTCTAGGAACAATTTTACCCTTTGCAAAATCACTAATGAATTTATATGTCTATCTTGTTGCCTCATAAAAACATTCACATCCTCAACACTTACTGAAAGTCATCCTTTCAGTCCTTAATTTTCTTGTGTTAAGCATGTGAAATCACCAGTTATTTTGGAAAAAATAAGCTTTCATCAGAAATTCAACTATTTCTGAGCAGATTTTGTTCACTTCTTCTTTTTTTCCCAAAATATCCTCTCCTCTCCTCCCAGTAACATTGAATTTGCCTGACAATACATATATCTCAGTGTCAGAGAAGTGTCAAGGAGAACTGCAGTTCATGCCATCTTTACCGAAAAGAACTCATTTAGTAGAAGAGAATTCTTGTTGCTATTATCTTAATGTATTCATATATTTACAAATATTGACATTACGTTCCACTGTGTTGTTTGAATGTTAGTTGAAAGCTTTTGAATGTCTAAATCATTAATACTGTAACAGATTCTAGTTCGAGGGAAATAATGCCACTTTTTAGTCCATCAAATGCTTTGTGAGAATTGTATTTTTTCTTGTTCATGCTCTGCTGGCAATTACTGCTAAGTTGCAAATTCTTGAAGATATTGGAGGCGTAGTTCTAACAGCATCTTATGCTGCTTAGAATAGAGGGCTAAATATAGCTCTGGTCATTTTTATTTTTAAAGCTGAGTTTTGTCATAAGAATACACTTCAGTAAAGTATCCCAGGGGACTACTGTGATGAAGTTAATATAGCAGAGATTTTATGTTTGATAGCATCACCTGCAGCAAACTGGGCTACCACCAAAAACATTCTGCCATTATGTAAATAACCTCCTCAGGCATAATTCCTGTGTTTTTTTGAATAACAGGAATGGAACTCCAGAATGAAAATTTCCAAAAAAATCAGAGACTAGATGTTAGTGGGATTTAATATATGTATATATATATAATGCCTCAGAGAATAGGATACCCACAGACAGCCTCACCATCTGTGAGTCTGATGCTGGGACTGTTGACTGCTTACACAGCCTTTCCTTCTGGTGTTGGAGAGGATCATAGCAGTTAGTGTCATGGATTCTCAGATGTCAAAAAAAGAAGATTTTTTCCTTTTTTCTGCTGCATTTTTTCCTGTTAAAAAGGAGATAAAAAATGGAGAGGATACAATATGTCATCAGATGTGATCAGAAAGCCTCCTTCCTATTGAGGTGGGACTAGCAGCAGTTCAGGAAAATTCTTGATCCTTTGCTGCTATAAAAACATAAAAATAAAAACCCTAGTAAAAACTTTTTCACCATGAAAGCCATTGGTGCTTAAGCATTACAACCGGTGACCAGACAGGTTGTGGTATCCTCACTGTTTGGCCTCGTACAACTCTCAACAGCCTGCTCTGTCTTGGAAGTTGATCCTGCTTTCATCAGGGCATTGGATCTTATGACCTCCAGAAATCCTTTCCCTTATATTTTGTGATTCTAAATATGCATCTGGATATTTGGAAGTGAATTTATCACTTGTTTTTCCACTAGCTTCACTAAATTCTATCTAAAAGATCTGTCCATGTGCCATTACAGCAGGTGGAGGTGTTAATTTTGATTTCAGTTGGAATTAGTACATGTTCCAAGTCTCGGTAGTCCTGTTCTAGTGCCCATTAAATCAGACCTTATGACTCTTACTCATTTCTCTAATTTCTCTAATCCATTTATATATGTGACATCTATAATAGTGTGTGGGAGGCAGTTCCACAGTATTACTGTATGAAAGAAACACTATTTTGTAGCCTAAAAGTTTAGTTACTGTTTTATTTGCATTCTTTCCCACTGCCTTGCCTCTGCAGCTTGATACAAGTTTGTCAGGCCATTTATATGAAACAGAAACAGTAAGAAAAACATCTTGAATAAAAGAGCTTAGTACATAACACTGGATTGGGAACTGTCAACCATGACAGCAGATGAAAATGTTGAAATTTAAATAAGCATCCTGGGCAGTGTATTTCTACCTCATCCTCAACACTAATCTGCTGTGGCTGTGATGGTAAGGCATTCTGCATGCAGAAGTTACAGCCTCGTCTCAGCGTAGGACTGGTGTGCAATGGATTATTTCTCAAAACTTGCTGATGAGCAGCAAGGGCTCAAGTGGTTTAGGAGCATCCTTCCACGCAGCTGAGGAGCAGCCCAGCAGTCTCGTTGCTTCTGAGAGGAGCCAGATTTGAGCTTGTGACCCAGAGGCGAAAAGCTCTGTATCCCATTAGCTTTTCTCTGGGGGATGTTCAGTCTTTCCATTTTTAAGTGTTTAAGGTTTGCTGGATTTTCTCTGATGGCTGCATTTGGCAGCAGTGAACCGTTGATAAGAAATGAGATCAGACCGGTTCCCCTGAGGTTTCCTCCCTCACCCTCTCCACTTGTAGCTTGACAGTTTGGATAGTGAAGAAATCAGTTATTTACCAACATCGTACGGTAGTGGAGCAGAAAAACGTCCCCACATCTCTCTAATAGAGTCTTTAGCTCCAAATCATGCAAGCCACTGCTTGAAATGGCTGGAAATATGCATGACTGCAGCAAGACAAAAATGGTAATGGCTTTGTAATCAAGTCAAGCCAGGTATTGGAGCCCTCTCAAACTTGCCTGTAAGGCAATTTGCTGGTGGGAATGGAATTCATCATGTTTGTAGCTACTTCCCAGACTGCTCTTTAAAGCACCTAGCCAGTGGCAGGACCTCCCTGGGAGATTGGAGAATGTGGCATCTCGGTGTCTTTGCAAGAGACAATTTGTTTCAATAAAAATGGTGGCTGTAATGAGCAAATATGGACTTTCCCATGAGCCTAATTATTTATTCCTGGAGGGTTTATAGTATAGGAAATTACTTCAATTTCAGGCATTTCTTTATTGAATGATGTGTGAAAATGGGTGATCCTACTTGAAAGAACGTAAGATAAAAATGAACACTGAAATTGATACTTTTTTAACAAACCATCTGGGTTAAATTTTTCTCAGGTGCTTCTCAGTACAGCCATATTCAGCAGCGTGTTATAAAGAAATCAAGGAAGAGGTCTCTTGCTATGTATGGAAAATCAATTTGAGCAGATAGCCTGGAATGTGAGAGTCTGCCACTACAGCCGATATGCCACCAGTGAAGCTGGATGACATTCCTTGTGGAGCCTGACAGGATGCCGCGGTGCAGTGTAGCTCTGCCAGCTGTTTCTCTTCCATGGAACATAGCATAGTCCATTTAGATTCAATTTTGTTTTTATTCTTTGATGAGTGTTTAATAACCATTTCCAAATCTCTGCGCAGTTGGGAAGTGACATTGTCAAGAACAGGTGCAGTCAGCTGAAATTATGTGGTAATGCTTGTTGTAACATCCCTGGGAAGATGTAAAATGGAAAAGTTTTACTTCCATCAGGGCAGAGTTAGCTAAATGGAATTGAGTTATCCCAGGATAAAATAATTACCCTCTTGGTTTTGTCTCACTTTCCATCGTGAGAAGAATGAGATGGGATTTTTGGTTAGGGATAAAAAGTCATATATTCTCATCCCAGCTTTGAGATCCACTTGCTGGATGACACTTGAAAAGTCACATGGACAAAATTTTGAGTTTATTTCTTCTACAACCAGGTGCTTATATAAGCCACCTAGTTTCTTAATGTAAACCCACAACTCTTCCTGGACACCCAACATTCCCAACACTTGCTATTTCTGTAATTAACTATATATTCATACAGATGTTTGTGACTGAATGTTTCAGCTTTATGTTTGCTGTAGGAACTCTCTGGGTTGCCAGGAAAATTAGTGGAACCTAGAAGCATGCAGCATCTTTGAAATAATTCTTTTGCTTCTTAGTTTCTTTCTGGTTAAATTGGAGGCAATAATTCGTATGTCATCGCATTGTTTTGAGGCTTTTAATCAATTAGAGTTAGGTCTTGCAAGATCCTGAACATCATTGGCTCTGATGGATATTAATAGCTGATCATGCAGAGCACCTGGTGCAAGAAGGAATCTTAATACTTGCAATTGCTCTGAGATCTTTGTTTGGAGATGCTTTTCAAGTGCTCAGGCTTATTAATCTCTATCTAATGGTAGGAGCACACTGCTCTGTCAGTGGGGATGACCTGGTTGTGGCAATGTTCTTTTATTCACTGTATGTTTTACTGCTTTTTCTCTGATCTTTTCCACTGACTGCTTCATATAAATGTTTTGGTGAACTCTGTGAGTGCTCAAAAGCCTCTTTTCTTGCAGCGCTCCTTTTCTCTGTTTTCTTTTTCTCATACTCCACCTTTTTGCTTTGCTTCTTCAGTGTACCAAAACAGCAGGCACAGAAATCTCTGTCCTTCAGAGCAAAAGTATTACAGGGGTTAGATGTTGCAAAAGTATACATGGCATGAGTAATTCCCATTAGAAAATCAGTTTGTTGACTAAGGGAAAGTAGCTGGGGAGGAAGGGAAGAGAAGGAAAAGATTTACTTAAAATTATTGTTCCCTGTTAAATCTTTGTTAGTGTGAACAGCTGATGTCTGTGGGAATCCTCTAAACTCCTTGCCTTAGCCATGAATCCCCTCTTCATTGCTTTAACTCCCTGTTTGCCAATAGATGGGTTGCCTCAGTAGATGGCAGTCTCTTTCCTCAGTCAGTGCAGAGGCCGTGAGCTGGAGCTGCAGGGCGGTCCTGCGGATGCCCTCTTTGGGAGAAGACACAAAGCCCACATCCTGGTGAACTCGGCTCAGTCAGGATTGTGCGCAGATTCCATGGAAGTACGTGTGTTCCACCCCAGTGGGCTGTAGCTCTCATTAATTACATCTCATCTTTCCAAGTTAGCAGCTGCTATTTTTATTGTACCATAAAGTTTGGGAGCAACAGAGACATGAGATCCAAGCTCTCTCTCACTAACAGTAGCTTTACATGGCTTTTGAGCCTTGGAGCTGCTATTCATTCACACAGTGGAAATGGAAGGTGTGTCAATCCCAACATACTGTCTTAAGCAAGGTGTTTGTCCAAAAATATGAGAAAAAGCCCAAGGAAGTAAGTTACACAGGTAAAACCCTAAGGACAAATGATGTATGAGATGTACTGCTCCCGAGCAAAGCTTCTCCCACAGAGACAGATTTCCTCATGGAAGAGAAGCTCTTGTTTATTTCATTCACATTAAGATAGTTGCAGCAAAAAACTGTACTGTTTTTAGTATAACACAAAAAATAATTTACCTTGTATTTTGTGACTAATAATTAAACATTAATATTTTATTAAAATATTTTAGGAAGAAATGAAATCTGGTATGCATTTCTTGTTAAAATATTTTAAAACTTTCAGCCCTAAATTAATGAATTATTTTTAAAAAATCGTTCATGAGACTTGAAAAGAATACAAAGCATATTTTGAAATTGAGGATTTTTGGCTTCTGAGAGAGATTCTGCATGATTTTACTTAAATCCAAGAGAAACTGCTGTGATTTTAAACAAAGATTTTGGTTTTCTTCATGTTAGCTTGATGAGGCAAGTCAACTTCCAGTCCCAGACACCATCATATGGCAGCAGAAACTCAATCCTGGAGTGTCCAGTTGAGGGTGAAATAGTAGGATAGATTTGAAGATAAAAACTCTGGTGGTTGTTTTTTTTTTTTTTTTTTTAAACTTTACTCTCATCACCAAATACAGTGTCCAGAGCACCAATGTGTCTGTGAGACAGCAAACCCATTACTAATTGGGCAGCTGCCTGTTACACCAGCTGGAGTCTGTTAGACCTCTCCAGCTTTCACTCCCATGCACTGTGTGCTGCAGCAGTCAGGCTTGGAGGGCACAAATGTATGAATGATCCTTGTCTCTCTTCCATTAGTACAGAAGGACACACAGGCCTGAATGGATTAGTTACAGAGTTCACTCCAAAATGTCCTAGCTTATTATAATTTTTGCCCTTTGAGCTTGAAAAACAATTTAAAAAAATTAGCTATTAATACTTCTAATTTTGGAGCCTCTGAATACATTTTAGTTAAGTATTTTGCACCCTGCATTTTGACATACTGTATGCTGTCATAGTGTTACTACAACACCTGCTTCGAGTTCTTCTCTCTCCTACCTGTCAGTGCATCATTTCATGCTCCACTAAGTGATGCGAGTAGCAAATCCATCTGTTCATTACTCATGTAGCCATTGTGTGAAATATGAATGAAACATCTCATGTCTGAAAGAGTCATTGTCAACTGAGTCCAGCTGGTTTGGCTGTATTCTGCCCAGAATCCATAATCCAGTTGATTCCTTCAGTTGTGCTTAGTCTCAGCTCAGTACTATTCAAGCAAATGTCTAATCCGTTACTCAAAATCCTCAGTTTATTCACTTTCTCTCCCTTGAAGTGTACTTTGGGGTTGAGATCCTTGCTAGGACATTAACTGTGGCATGAGGTCCTTCTTTGATTTTATCCTTGTATCCTTGTAGATAAGTGAATAATATACGTGTGTATACTTAAAAATGAGGGAAAGAGATGAACTTGTTACGTACTACAGGAAGTTAATGTTTTAAAAGAACCTGTTTTTCCTCCCACACTGTCTTTACTAAAATAACTTCCATTTCCATCAAACGTTTTCTCGACCAGCTCTAGAGTTCCATTTCCATCAAGGTTATTTGTACCATTTAATGGTTTGGCAGAAGGAATTGTTCCTTGTGAAGCCATCATTGTCAGTACTACAGATCAGATGGCAATGGCTTCTAAAATAGCAGGTTAATATCCCTGTCTGACAGGATTAAACGCTTAACAGTGATTCTTGCTTTTACAGCTATCAGGGTAAGTGATGCCATATGCAGTGATAAAGATGTGACATTGTTCAGCTTGTCTTTTGGAGAATGATTAAATGACATGCGTAAATCCTTTGTGGCCTCACAGTCTACAGTGGAACAGAACAGCTAAACTGTAAGTGAGGCACAGTGGCTAAGTTACCTACCTAAAATTTATTTTGTACTTAAAAGTTGCAGGCAGAAAGAACAGCACACACTATTTTCATTTATGACTCAACAAATGAATCTATTGCCAAATCTGTCTCTGGTGCAAAGTTCCCCACGCTCCTCATGAAGGCACTCCTCTCTTTTGGGTGGAAAAGTTTGGATGACAACGCATTCAGTAAACCCTGAGCCTGTATCATCCCTCTAGAACTTAGGGTAAGATTCTGTTTTTGAATTTAAATATCTGAATAGAGTTGTCTACATGTGAGGGAAGCAGGAGGAAAAAATTCTTTTACCAAGTCAGTATAGATCTCATCGTAAGAATCTAAAGTTATCCAGCTTGTAAAGTAACACAGTCTAGAACTGTTCAGCATTGTGTGCTGGTTGCTGACATCAGATTTAAAAGCACTATTTGGGGTGGTAGTTTGGTGTGCTTCCATGGTTTTTCTTTGTTGCTAGCATAGAATTAAATAGTTGTCTTGTATGGTATTAATAATTTATAATAGGATATTGCAGAAGATAGTGTTGAGAAAGAAAGATCTCAAGTGCTAAAATGGTCATCAAAACTCCAAAGTCAGGATTAGCTGTACCAGTATATTTGGAGAAAGCCTTGGAAGGGTAGACTCCTGCTGGTAGATGCTTGGAAGCCTCATCCTCCACTGATATGCTGATAGTCCCCTTGATCTGGATTCTGTTACAGGTGTTTAAGGAACTTCTCTTCATGCTTAAGTTTTTCTCCTTTAACTTTGGTGTCTTTTGGCTGTTAATCTCTAGTTCCTTGGAGTTCTTCTTTTGAGAATCACATATTACTTCACATATAGAAATGACATCATTAACCAAAAGTATTAGGAATTTGAGAATTCTTTAACTAAATTTTAATATAAGAGTATGTGTTTCTTTTAAAATGAGAAGGAGCTGTCTGGCATAAACCTTCTTTATCAAGAGCAAAATCTGTGATTCTTCAGTCTCTGTTGTGTAGCTGTAAGAGATCCTCCTAATGGTAAATTAACTCTTATGTAGGCAGCTAACAATTTACAGTAGGATAAAATATAACCTGCAGGGTTGCATTATGTGCAGTTTCCAGGCTTGTAGGGCATGAGCAGGTTTGGTTAGCCATAATGTTAAAAAATGACTCAAAGTTCAGAAAGCTGGAAAGCTGATGGTGTTTGCTTTGCTTAATAAAGCAAACTGTAAGTCAAACATTTAATCACAGCACTCTGGTAACTGGGGGCCTGTTTTAATACAGCTCTTTTATTGGCCTCTTTCTACCTTAGAAAAAATAAAGGCGATCCTGACGGATAAGGTGTTTTAATGCAAGTCTCATGTGGAACTTTTATTTTCAGACACAGGCCTTGTATAACAATATGAATCACCGATGTGAGAGCTGTTCTGATCTATGGTGGTTTTTCCAGTAGGGAAATAACCTGCTGAGTTTATTAATGTTTGTCTAATTTACATCATTAGAGTCATTTTTTAAATAGCCCTGTCTGTTTGCTTTATTGCTGGCACGTGTGAAGGGAGGAGGTATGCCAGAGCGTGAGGCTGCTCATTTCTGAGTGGGGCGCAAAGCCGAGCCTCACATTCTCCTGGGTGTTCCCTGAGCAGAGAAAATCTTGGAGGGTTCAAGCTCTGAAGGCCTCCACAGGTATTCATGTTTCAGTGTGGTTTTCCTGGTTCTTCAACAGACCTTTGTGGCAGCAGGAGAAGAGTGGGGGCAGGGAAGGCAGGAGAATGGGGCTTGTGTACTCAGCAGGGAGACAACACAACACCCATTTGAGTCTCAAGATTTTAAAGGGGAGTCGGTGACATTCCTCCTACAGTTGTTGCATGTATCAGCTGGCAGAGGGGGGTTTTTGCTGCTTTTTGTGTGCTGGCATTTGGCAGTGCGTGCAGACTTCAGTAGGATTGTTCTTGCACTGCTGGTGGTGGAGAGGGGGCTCAGCAGTGGCCCTGGGGAATGCTATGGTGTTTCTGAAAGGCTTGCCCAGCTCCCACCCTCTCCTCTCAGGGATGGATTGCAGGAGACAGTACCATGTCTGTTACCAACACTGTTAGCAGTAATACAGGTGACTCTTCAGCTGAAAGGACTGATTTACAGCTCAGACTGAAATTCTGTTGTTATTTTTTTCCCTCCTCGTTCGTTCTCAAAGGGGAATAAAGGAAAGGAAAAGGTAATAGTACAGTTGGAATCCAGCAGACTGAGCTGTCATCTTTGTTATTCTTTGTCAGTGAAAATCTGGAATCTCTCTTTGGTTTGCTTGGTACTCTGGGTTTACTACAATGAGAGAAGAATTTGATCAAGTTGCTATAATTTTTGTGAACTGTTTGTAATTGGTATCTATCTATCTATCTATACATACATAGAAAATATGTGGACAGTTGTCTGTATTTCACTAAAATTGTACTTCATTGTAGTAGTGGCAGAACTAATTCAATTCATAGTTTCTGTGACTAAATCCTTTTTGCCTGAGTGGGAAAACTTCAGTGAATTCTCCAGTATGAGCTGTAATGCCTGTTGAGTTTGCCCCCAAGAAGCAGCGAGGTGCTCTATCCCATAGTGCATCCAGCCAGGCAGGTGAAGTAGAGGCTGAGAGTTGGAAAAACCCTGATCATTTCTGTTTCTGAGTTTATATTAAGTTTCTGAGTTAAATTTAACTCTCTCACTAATAAGGTGTTAGATTGCTCGAAGATTTGTGTTTGAATGACTGATTCTCTTTGTGTAATTACATCGCAGTATTTAAAGTTTTGAGGTTATTTGGATTTTGAATAAAAAGGAACTCTGAAGGAGCTGTTTAATCAGGTACACTGGCTGTACTTAGTTCTGTATTTGTAGACTGTAGGGAAGAAGTTACAGGCAGCATATTTTCTTCTTTTTCCTGGGTAGGAAATTTTTTTCTTTACTTTGTGTGGACAGCTGCTCAGCTGCAGGTAAAAAATGTTATAGTTTATGGGACTGCCAGCTGGAGCCAATTAAAATCTAATGGACCAGAGTTGGCACTAAAATATCTGATTCTGCCCTAGCGATGTAGAGGTTTGTTCTGCTGCTTATACGTGATTTAAAAGGTTTACAATGTTGTTAAGGAACAAATTTGCTTACCATTTTGCAAACAAAACCGTGTTTGAATTTAAAATCTGGCACAGAGATATTATCATTTGGATCCCCTAATGAGGTCATGGTTCTACTGAGCATGAAGAGTTGTGATGGAGGGACTGTCCTTGCCTGGCATCCTCTCCTAAATATATGAGATGGAAGCAGAGAGCTGAAAGACTTGCTTTGGTCACACCAAGGATCTGCTACATACCTAGGAAAAAATGTAGGTCTTAAAATAATCTGTCTTATTTCTGACTGCCTCAGGCACAAGAAACCTAGGGAAAGATGAAGAGCTTGAGTTACAGTATTGGAGAGTGAAAATCATCATTATTGAGAGTAACATGGGCAAAGGGAGACACAGATCAGGTGTGCCAGAGGGACAGAATAGAGAGTAAGAGCTCAGCAAAAAGAATTGAGTTTTTGAAAAAGAATTCAGTTCATTTGAACTGGAAGGAGCTGTTGTTTGTTCTTGAGAGGTATGATTCAGACTAGGTTCTTTGTGCAAACCTGAAGGCTTAAAAGGCATTTTTTGCCTTTTCAAAATGAAGTATTTTCCAAGATTGAATTGAAACTTTTTAACTTATTTTTGAAGGTGGGGAGAATTTTTTTTTTTCAAAACATACAAAATTCACCAACACTGTGGGAAAAATGGTTCCTGTAGGCAATCTTTCTGTCTCAGAAACCTTTCCATTTCTTTACTTAGTGACAGTTTACATTAACTTGATTTCATCTTTCAGTGAGAACATTTCATCTAAGGTTTGTGTGATAAGCAGGAACTCAACTGCATGTGATTTTTTTTCCATGTTCCAAAAGATTGCTCAGGGCACAAAAGATACCCTGATAACAAGAACATAAGTAATCCTGTAGATGCATGAAAATGGAAAGAGATTATTCTTGAGGCCTAATCCTGGAGCATATTGTCCCATGGTTTCTATAAACAAACAGGCTGTGCATTTGAAAGAAAGAGAAATGTGAATAGTTGGCATTTGAAAGTGTCCAATTTCTCTGTTCTGCTATTCATGGGACAGATCTAAGCTGCTTTTAGGCATTTCGTCACTTATTCAAAGATTCATGTATTCAAAGATTGGTCAACCCTTGCCAGTTTTAATCCTGAACTAACTGTTTTTAACACAGAAATGGGTTATTCCATGCCTGTATTCTTATGTGCCACAGGTGGACAAGCTGCTCTAGAGGTCAAAGAGAAAAGAGGATTGAGAGGACAATAAAAGAGCATGAGAAAAAATTGAGTTTGGAGATAATTGTATGGAACAGATTATAAAATGCCTGAAAAACCTGTCTTTAGATTAAGTGCTCCAAAATGTCCAAGGAGAGTCACAAAACCTTGAGTGCATCTAGTGTAATGGTATCTACAAACTGTTGCTGTTTGTCTTGCTTTAACTTGTCACAGGTTCACTGCTTCCTGGGTGACCAGTCTGCTTATGAATGAAATACTTTTCTGCTCCTGTTGGGATACAGGCAGTCACTTGATGTCTTGATGGAATGACAGCCTTGGATGGGTTTGTATTGAGGAGCATTTATTGTTAGACCACTCTGAGGTGAAGATGTGGAGCTCAGAGAACACTGTCCTCAGAGGAATGAGACTGGGTCCAGGCCTAATTCAATCTTAATATTAATTTTTTCCGTAGTTTTCCTTTTTTCTTTGGGAACCATTTCTATCTAATTTTGAGACAATAAGTTAATTAAAACACAAGTAATTTCTTAGAGCTTTACACAGTTAAAACTAGGTAGTTCTCCTCCTTATGATGTATTCAGATCCCCTCAATACTGAAACCAAGGATTACAAGAGAACTGGAGATCACACAGCTACAGTTTGGTTCTCAGGCGCAGGATTGAGATGCACTCATGAAACCATTGAAAATACTCCACAGATGGTGTTATTGTGCCTCTGTCAAAGCCAGAGCACTTCTTTCTCTGGACTTGTCAATGTGTCACTTAAAATAGACATTAAATTTAATATTTGCAGAGACACACAGCTTCATAACATTAATAACAGCTTCAGAATGTTAAAAAGAAATATATAACCTAATTGGGGAAGGAATGTAGACTTTTTTGGCTGCTCTTCAGGCAGGAGATTTATTAGAAACACTGTAGTATTCTAATTCCTAACCTATCTCTTTTCCCTCAGTTTAAAGTAAGGTTCTCCATTTGCCTGTCTCTCTTGAAATTGAATCTTTTTAGGTACCATTTTTTTAGAGAACATTGTGGAGGAAAAGGAAAAAGAAACCAATCCAAACCAGAATATGGATGATTCATAGTAAGAACTATTGAGGCTGTAAAAAGCCTTGGTAGGGATTCTGACGAGTTGGCATATCTCCTTCCACATCAATAAATTTGTCACTGGTGAAACTGTTTATTCCTTCGCAGTATGATTTATGCTAGACCTTTTGTACTGCTTATGTGGACCTATAGCTCATCCTCAAACAGTAGAAGATGAACTCTGACTAATAGATCTCAGTGACTGTCCTACAATTTATGCAGGATCAGTATTTTAAAAGGGTAGTGTGCATGATTTAAGTAGGATTTGAGTATATAGCCATGGTTTGTCCTTTGCTGTCAGCAAAGCCATCCTAAGTTCATTTCTTTAAAGAAGCTCCAGGCCAAATGTCAGGAAAAATTAAATCAAGCAGTGATGTAGTCCCATAGGGAAAATGTATTTCAGTTGTGAGGTATTCATGGGTATAATATGTCATCCTGTAGTCTCTGACTGTTGGGTGCACTTATAGGCAATGTGGCTTGGTAATTGCTACTTGTTAAGAAATTTGGGTATGATAAAAAATGACCTGCCAGGGAGAGAGACAGTTTTGTTAATTTCATTTATGAGACTTTCATCAAAATTGGAATGATGTGTGTATGTAGCAGAAAATCCTCTTTGTAACAGCATCTTTTATTAAAGAACATAGTTTTTGTCTTTCACAAAGGAGATACCATAATGTTTTAGAGCTTTGGTTTCTGCAGTCTGAGGAACAAGTTGGACATAAGCTCCTTATTTTGCTCAACCAACATTCTGATACATAATTTGTCCTTCCTGAGGGCAAGTGTAAGCAAATTTTCTGTCTTCCCAACAGACGTGGGACAAAGCTAGGATTGTTGGATCAGCCTGAATCCAAACCTGGAAAAAATTAATTCTATCTTCTGTAGTTTTGTTTTTGTAGAGGGTTTCTTCTTTTTCTTGGCGTATTCTAAATAAACCAAACCAGACCCTACAGTTCAGATTATTCTTTGTGTGGATAGCTGACCCAGGAGCAAGATTGAGGCGATCATAGTTGGACGCCTGGTGAGCTGAGATGGAGCCACAAGCTGCCTGTCCATGAGACACTTCCCTGCTCATGCAGTTGTATTAGCGTATTTTCTCAGCTTCTCTGGGAGCTTAGGGGCTTGCAGTGGTTTTCTGTATCATCTTTAATTACAAATAGGTAACTCTGTGGTATCGATAGCCATAACCACTCATGTGTAGCACTGAAACATCCATGTCATTCTTAGCCGTTATTTGATTTCTGTGAAGCACTGCACATGGAGCACACATATAATTTAGGAAGAGGATCTTTTCAGATGCAAATGGATGTTTAAATAAGAAGAAGCTGATGCACATTTGATAGCAGCATCCTTCCAGAATGGAAAGTTTTATCACCTATTATATCCTTACAGAACAATAGACCTGATCTCTCAGCTGGACAAAATGATCGTATTGCTTTGGGCTTTAGCAACTCTCTGACACTAATGATCTAACCCAGTATTGCTCCTATATCTGAGGAAAAGGGTGATGAAGCCATATTTCATAGATTTATTTTAAGGATGTGAGAAGTAGAAGAGACCAGATTTTGCTTCAGCTTGTGTTACCCTAAGTCCAGAAGAGGTGAATTAAAAACCCGAAGTAATTTTAAGCAGATCACTTGTGTTATTCCACAGTAACACTTTCCTAGCCAGCAGCCTAAAACCAATGACAGAAAACGAATGAATCACAAGAATTTCTGAATAGTTTCATTGTGCTCTAACACAATGCATGAGATGTTCTGGGTAAGGAAATAGGTTGCACAGAGTTTTGAATAGGAAAAAAACCCTCATGTACTTAACCCTTTAGAGTCTGCTGCAGGCCGGAAAATTAAGGATGAGCTGTCATCAGAGAGTTTCATCTGGCCCTTGTATGGCTGGCAAGCCAGTCCTTTTGGGGAACATTTTATTATTCATGACCTATTTTCAAAATAGGTCTTTTCACGTCAGATTCAGCTTTATCACTTTTATTTTTGGTGTGGATTTGTTGAATTTAAAAGCCCATCTAAAGGAAGACAAAGGTTTTGTTGCATTCTTTAGTATCCATTCTTCTGTGTCTTAGAAGAATCATGAATTACTTGAGTTCTCTTAGAACTAAAGTACTTCAGGATATAGTTAACCAATGCCTCTTCACTGGAAAGGAACTTGGTTCACAGATCAAAGTGCATCTTTACCATAATAGTGAGCAAAAGATTTTAATCAAGCTACCCATATGACCGTAAAGAGACCATCTCTTCTCCTGAGGAGTCAAGGCTGATTGTGAATTCATTGAATCTTTCCAAAGTGCATTTCATTACAGTGGCTTTCCTTTGTTGTATTGCTGGAATTTGTTGTATTGCTTGGATTTAGGACTTTTTCCCAGGTTGTTTCAGTGTTCAGCCTCAGTGATTCTGTGCCACCCGCAGACACCTGTTTTAACTATTTAGATTTCTAATAAAGATGTTACATAAACCATAATTACTAACAGGATGGAAGCATGTTTATTGATTAATTTCTTATATGAATATTTTACATATTTCTTATATGAATACTTTCCTAAACATTGGCACTGTCTGTTTAGACCAATACCTACTGTTCACAGCTCTTGGGTTGAGTAAGTGCTCATTCCCATCCTTTCTTCCCCAGGGTCACCTTTGTTTGGTTTCATAGCAGTTTTCCTGTCTTTGATATTGCTGCTTGCAGTATTTTTCTCCTTTGTTTTGTCTCCTTTCCAGTTATTTCCTCCTTCCTTCACTGAAACCAATATTACTAATTTTTTTCTAGATACTTGATTTTCTCAGCTTTTTTCCTATTTTTAATATGTTCTCTCTGTTTTTGTCTATGGAGAGGTTCTTGCCTCCATCTTAATTATATTTTATGCAGGTAGTTAAAATATATTTCCCCCTTCTAACTTCTTTATATTGGACATGAGATTATGCTCATAGTAGCTGTTACCTCTTGTACAGTTGATCAGCAACACCTGCAGGTATTTCCTTCCCTTTTAGAGACTCATTCATTGCCTACTGACCCTGGCTTAGTCTTCTGAGAAATGGAAGCTCTCACTGAAGCTATGAGAAAAGGTTTGTTAAGAAGCAAAGAAAGAGTATTCTGTAATTGGCAAATGAAGCAATCTTTGCTGAAGAAGATTGAAGACAGTACAGTTGTTAGTAATAGTGATTCCTAACTGTTCTCCGTTGACAAAGCAATTTATGTAGATGTTACCAAATGATGTTCCAGTGAGGAGAGCACAGCCCAGAGCCCACCTGTGCTGCAGATGGCAGTGGGGACTTAACCAGCTCCTCTCAGATCACGGTGACTGAGCTGTCCAGGTCTGCAGCTTTCTATTTCTTTGCATTTAGCCTTTGAAAAGAGTGGTTAAATTTTTCAGACTCATTTGTGTAGTTTGGTGCATAATGATAGATGTGCTTTTTTACAGAAGCCATTTGTAGCACAATTGTTATGTTACACTGTTATTTCTAAAGACTTCAGGGATTCTTTTCAGGCCATATGACTCACAACTTTGAAGTCACTGAGCAAAGGGTCAAGCCCTTCTTCGCTCAATAGATGCTTTCAGCTCCAAGTGCAACTAGTACATTCAGGGCTAAAACTCTTGTTATTGAAACAGCTGTAGCTTCAAAATATCGTGAAGCCGCACTAACGCTTCATTTCCTGCAGTGAATCATTTTACTTATGAAAGTATAAAAGCCAGGGACATTTAGGGAAAAAAAAAAAAGACAGAAATAGAAAGAAATAAACCTTCTGTGCTCTGAAATGGATCATTTTTTTTCCCCCCATTGGATAAGTTTATCCTATCACAGCAGTAAAATGCAATGATATGGAATAATTATATGCTCCTAAGATTTTCCAATTGATCTACTGTTGTGAAAATATATTCAGTAAATTCACCTGAGTGACTTTGGACAGCAAAACACAAGGACATTATGAATAAAAGAAACACTAATTTGGCTGATACAATGGAGTATTGTGACCACAGGAACATCATTGTCAACCTCTATCCTAGATTAGAGTAGGTTTGTTGCCAGAAAAATTGGTGTGTGGCTCAGAAGGTGACCTCAGTTATTACTTGTGGGCTTTCATATTTATTCCTTCCCTCTACTTTCTGTTCTTAAAATTTAATTTTGGATTGGAAAACCAAGCTCGCTTCTTCCTGTTACTGATAGCAGGAAAGTGATTTTATTAATTAATTTATTAATTAATTCAGTCATTTATTTATTTTTTTGGCAAATTTTCTGGGTGAGGAAACAGGAAAAATAAAGCCTAGATTTCTTCTCCTGATTGGCTTTCTGATACTGCTCATATTTAAAGTATAATTCAGTTTTAAAAATACTCAGATTGAAGGGAGGAGAAACTTGGAAAAAAGAACGTGCCATTATTAGTGATTTGCATCTATCAGTAACTACATTTTGAAGCAGCACTGTATTAGCACTGTGAACAATGAAAACAGAAAAATGCAATGTCATAGATAAGAAGTATACTCATTACTATTCCCCTGTTTTCCTGGAAGTATTCATCATCTGTATTTGTCAGCCATACTTTAAAATATGAGGTAAAAATTGTTTAAATGTTTGTCAAATGGGGATGTAGGAGTTAGGAAATGCTGTAATGAGAAGTTATTTCAATACGTGAGATAATATATATGCTTTGTAATTTACACAGTGTTTGATATTATTAAGACATTACTGCAGAATTAACAGATTACACAGGACACTATGTAACAGCCAATGAATATAATATATTGCAAATAAGGTAATCTTGTTATACAGCTGGAAGTAATAAATTTAGAGTGCTCATGATTGTTTATCTGTATACTTTTATTCTTAAGTGTCATTTGAATGTTTTTCTTTGTGTCTTAAAAAAGCAGAAGAACTTACAGTCAAAGATCAGTAACAATGGAAATAGAAGGAAAATTAAGAAAAGGAGGAAGGGAAAGTGCATTTCAGAGGCTGGGTATTAGAGGAGAATACACCTCCAAAAATATATGTTTATATATTTTAATTTCAAAAATATAATTTTAGTGAGAGACTGTAGCTTGCACAGATACAGAGATGCTTTAGCAAAGAGAAAAGCAACCCTTTCATGCTTTGAGTTTTTGTACTATTAGAAGTTTTAAAATTTCAAGAGAAAGTTTTAAATTTTGTGGGTTTATAATTAAGTGTTTGAATTTTAAATGCCATTTTCATCTGTCTGCCTCCTGCTTTTTGATTTCACAACCAGAAATGAGCGGATGTGGAAAAGAAGGAAAAAATTCAACTACAGAAAAAAGAAAAAAAGGAGACCTTAAGTTTTGTCAAAGAAATTAAACAAAATCTTCAAACCTCTCTTCCAAAACCTTGGAATTTTTTCCCTGTTTTTAATATGGAGAAGTCAATTTTTGTTTACAAACACCTAGTTTGAAAAATAAAAACCTGACTAGTTTTATTTGTTAAATTATTATGGTAGAAGTGAGCATTTAGAAGGTTTTTGAATGGTGTGACAACTATAATTACCCACACAGGGAATACTTTTTGAGAGTAGAGGGATCTTCAATCCCGTTGTCAAAGACATGGAAAGAACATTTGGCTGGAAACTGAAGCAAGACAAATTCAAGCAGAAGGTAAAAGCGCAGGTTTGTAACTTTTGTGTGTGTGTGCATATCTATATGAACTTTTGCAGAGCTAATATTCGGAGTAGCTGAAGAAGTGGGGAGATGATGGAAGAATTTTGCTTACTTTTTCTTGGCTCTGTATCACTTTGAATGCAGTGACAAGAACCAGGGTAGTGTTACAGATTTGTAGACTAGGATATGTGGTTCCTATTCATTAAATAACACAGATCATGGCCATCCAGAGGATGAAGCAAAGTAATTTTAGGATCACAGCATAAAGCAGGGAGATTGAGACAATGGTATTTGACCAAGACAGGAGCCTGTTTTATGCCAGGGTCAGCTGCAGTTGGCTCCAGCTCCTGGTTTGCCCAAACTTGTGCCTGGGTGATGGAGCAGCCAGGGCAACATGCTGTCTGCTGGGTTCCAAGCCGTCCCAACGACACGGAAGGGGCTGTTGGGTAGAGCTGAGACTGTGAGTCTGTGCCTGCTCAAGACTTGCTCTTGGGAGGAGACAGGAGACTGTTGAGTGAATTTTTTGCAATCCCAGTGGATGAGCGGAAAGTAGTATCAGGTTAAGTTGCATGCTCCAAAAGAATTCATGAGTTGAATCTTGATAGATCAGAGAGTTTGTGCAGGATTAGTCTTCATTAGTACTGGGCCATTCGGAGTTAAATTGTTTTCCTAGAGTCTCAGAAATGAGTGCAATCGAAGCCAGCACTTGAAGCCAGGATTTGAAGCCAGGTCCTGTGGATGGACAATGAAGCTCGGCTCCCTTTTCATGGCGTACAGAGCAGCTGGGTAGAAACATTTGTAATATATGAATTCAGAATAACTGCACAATTAAATTGTAGCATTGATCCTTCAGCAGTTGCGTTTAAGACCTCTGTGGACTAAGGGAGTCAGACTTTAGTAGATTTTATGTTTTCTAAATTGATATTGTAATCAAGTTTTCACTATTTAAAATTTTTCCCCTGAAATACCAACATTTGATATTCTTCCTCCATCTGTCTCTGTCCAGATTTGAATGGTTTGTGAGGTAAATTTAATCTCTCTGTTGCATCATTAGATTCAACAGCTTCTCAGAATTTCCATCCTGAGCCGTGTTATGGAGGTCTTTGTAACTCATCCATGTACTAGTGAAATTTGGACTTGAATGACTAAGATGTGAGTGGTTTCCCCCCATGTTGCTTATGGGTAATTAAAATAAATTGATATGGAATATATTTTTAAGTTTGAGGAAGACCTAATGTTTGGACAGGGAATTGCTTAGGAAGTTGTTTTTTTGCTGCTTACACTTAGAAAACACTCGCCTCATTAGCACAGATTGCAGTTACTGTTAATTAGTCCATGCAAAACAAACCAAGGAGATTGCCTAATTCTTTTCGAAATCTCACCTTTTTTAATCTGGTGTTATTCCAGTTTCTGTTATAGAATTACAGTAGATTTACACTTCATGAATACCGTGACATCCTCAATAATGCTTTCCAAGTCAAATGTGTTTCTTGTTGGTAAAACCTGAACTCTCTGATCTTCAGTTGCACTGAGTAGTATCTCAGGTCAAACAAAGGTATAGCTCATTCCCCCTGTGTACTTCGGGCACCTTTGTTTTACTCCAGGTGTTTACTGCTGTAAGCACTCTATGCCCAGAGGGTGCAGATTTACACAGCTGTGTGCCCTCTTAGATGCAATTCATTTAAGCTATTTGCTGCACTGACACATAGAGAGGTAAAATGTTGACCCAAGCCTTGTGGCAGCATGATGTCTGAACTCTGGCTGGCACCTGACTCAAGATATCCTCACTTGGAATAATTTCCAGCTTTTGCTATGATCGACCTTATTTGTTCCATCTCATTAGTCTTTTGAAATCTAAGTATGCACAGTGTGTACCTTAAGGACATTAAATCAGCTTTTGAAGTCACAGTTTAGCAATCCTGCCTGGTGTGTTCCACGTGTTCCTTGGCATTACTAGCCCCATGCTCTAACCAGCTGAGCTAGTTCACCAGGAATGAGTAGAACAGAGCTAAAGGATATGAAGATAAACAAACAAGTATGGTAATTTAAAATGTTTTGAAATAAATTGCTTCCTGCACTAGGTATGTTTGAGAGAGATCTGTGGTGTGCTGAGATGAGCAGAACCTGGACACATTGATGCAGATTGCACAGTATCTTTTACTGTGCCTGACATCTAGGAGGCAATGAAGGACTATTAGAAATTAAAAGCAGAAATTAAAAGTATAAAACTCTTTATATGCTTCCATTCACAATGTAGAAGGAAGACACCTAAAGGGAAATTCACTTCTTTTTACCAGAAGAATTTTAAATAAGAGTAGCAGTAATAAGGAATGAACCCCAAATATTTGTTATGTTGAAGTGGGAGCCAGCCTGTAGCATTGGTGCCATTCTGCTGCAGCCAGTGTCTGTTTCTTACCACTCTGGAGGGTCCTGCAGGCTCAGGAGGTTGATTGTCAGCAGTCACATTCTGAAGCTGCATTTCTTCAGTTGCTTCGTGCTACTTGATGTTTGCTTACAAAATAAATCTCCCACATTCGATGTTGGGTGAAATGTTGACTCATCTTAAATCATCGGGGCCAGCATTTGACACCAGGTCTTTGCAGTGCTCATGCTTTCTTCTGCTCTGGGAAGGATTAGGGATACTTCCAAGCCTCTGTACAAGACCTGAAGATGAGCCCTTACTTTCCACTCCAATTGCATGGGATGGTTATTCAGGAATAGTCCTGATATTGTCAGAAATATTTACTGTATATGCTTTTGATCTTATGCAAGCATAAAGAATATATTTTTTTGTTTTTTGAGTTGTCAGTCAGTTGCGTGCACATAGCATAATCCAATACGCAGAGAAGTAGGAAGTCTCCAAAGTGCTTTTGGCTTTTCAAGAATTTTAAGCTTTGCAAATAAAGTAACTTTTGGCAGATGTCTAGTATGAAGGGTCTGAGTAGAAAATAACAATCATTATATATGTACTGTCATAGTTTCTGTGTTTGTTCAGAGCTTGGCAGTAAGGAATGTTCTGGTTTGGTTTTTTGGGTGTATTTTTGTTTATTTTTTATGTTATGGTACAGGCAAGAGTTGCAGAAGCACATTTGTTTGTTTCAAGTTTCAGAGGAGAGGTAGAAAAGGATACTTGTTGAAATAAGAAATTAAAAAGGTGTATAGGCTAGGACCACAAACCCAGTCCTCTTGTTGCTTAGACTGGTCCAGCCATTGCCTTGTGTGACTTGTAAGCACATGCACATCTGTTGGATCCATGACATTGCACTTTTGTACAACACTAGAAAAGAAAAAGGGCTGCTGCCTTTGGCAGTGGTCTTCTGGTTTGCTGAGGTGTTGACAGGTTTGCTTCCCAGAGTCCTTTTATTGAACTCACTGAATTAACATGCAGAATGCAATGGGCTACATAGTTGCTTGGTGCTTGACTTGGTCTGTTTTATGAGGGAATAAAAACTAGTGGCTGAATTAAAACAACCAAACCTCTGAAGAGGTATTCAGTATCTTCAATTAAAATCAGTGATTTTGTAGTGCAGGCCTGCCTTATGCTGTATATTTTTTCAGTCAAATGAGTGGCATCTTCGCACAATATTTAACAGGTAGAGCTGTCTGAAAGATGCTTCCTTAAAGCGTGAAGCAGAGAAGCAGAAAACTGTATTGGTGGTGATGTATCAGTTCAGCTGCAGTCTCTCCCTACAGACTGGGAAATGTTATTATGGGACCTCTTGGTGAGAGCAGTTATCATTAAAATAGTTAAATTCAATATGGCTCAAATCAAGATAGAGATTTTATGCAATAATCAGAGAGGGTCTTTGCTGTTGCTGTTGTTGTAAGTGTTTATGACTAAATAGCTTTATGTTTTAGATGAAAACAAATCCATCTGTTCAGATTAAAAAAAAGCTGCTAGAAATACAAAAAACTATGGATATGATGTATTAAAAGTGACCAATGTCTCATATTTAAGTAACTCATACAGCTTGTATGTGTGCGGAACAGACTGGTGCCAAAGAACTCAAAGCTGCACAAGCTTATTTTAGTTTCTTACTTGAATTGTTTTCCCTGTTTGTCTTGAAAGCTGACATATTTTTGTCATTGACATCTCTGTATTACCAAAATATTTTAGATAACAAGGTCTAACTCAATTTGTGGAACTTGACTGTATTTCTTGGTTTTGCCACTTTGTGTGAAGCTTAAATTGCAGATAGGTCAAAAATGAATGAAAGGGTATTAACTGTCCCTTAATATTAACCCTGCATATGGATATTACTGGGGAGTCCAGTGTCAGCTGTGGCTCTGGGGATTTTTGGTGAAATAGGAAATTGAAACCAAGAGATTCTGTAATTTGGTTTAGCCTGAGGCAGAAAGCAGTAATATTTCTGAGGTCTGCTGGATTGCCACAGGAAATTGGAACTGGGCTCAGTGCAGCATTGAAGGTGACGGGTCTCATTGTCAAAATCTTTCTTTCACTCTTAGGAGAGGTTTGAAAGAACTCAGAGATTTAGTAAAGGACATGCCAGTGGGGCAGTGATGGGAAGTTGTTGCTTTCTTTGTATGCACTTTTAATTTGTCCTATGTCATTTGTTGGTATCACTATTTTGCATTTGATATGGTGGAGCAACTCTTTTCAGCTTTATTAAACTTTTTCCAGGCATCTTATTTCCAAATGTGTGCTTTCTGTCTGTGACAAGTGCCATGGGTTGGCAGCCTAAAGGAAGAGGTAGCAGGAGGTGGGGGAGTTTGGTAAAGAAAATGCAAGAATTTGACTTCAGTGTGGAAAGAAACACTAATAATATCTTGATCATTGCATTTTTGCAACTCATTTGACACAGGTCATTGGTGACAGGAGCTTACTAAAGCAATGTGGTCACTTCACACAGATGATCAATATATAAATGCAAGACAGACAAGAGAGGCATGTTTTTCTTGACTACTTGGCTGTTTCTTGACAAGTGCAATATATAGTGGTCTGCAAGTGCCCTCCGTGCCATTTTTCCAGTGTGTGTGTATGGGTGAGTGATACTGAGAGGCGAAGACAAACTGTTTCATTCTCCTCCCTACACACTTTCTTCTTTCTCCCTATCTTTCTCATCTGTTTTTCTTTCATTAATTCTCCTTTCACTGTTATATGACATCAAGGAATGGCATTCACATTGAAGGTTTTTGGGAATTTGGTTAAAAAGGTAGGGAGTTTGACAAGGGGAATATGCAGACAGAAGATGTGTGTGTGGCAGATGTTTCTTCTGCCGGTGAGCTTGGCTCCTGAGCTTTTGTATATATCAGAAATATAAACTTGGATCTGACTTGGCAAAGAGCCCCTAGCTCTTGAGCAGCTGACTTGAAACCTCAGGACAGAAATCTTCCTGCTTTCCTATCAGCTACAGCTTTGAAATGTAAATGAGTTCATATTGATCTTGTGTGTTTGTATGAATGTGTTCTTACCTACATATCTCGTTCCACCTCCCACCCCCTCAACCCCCTCCCCCCCAAGTATTTTAGAATTCTCTTTTCTGTAATTTTCCTTTCCTTCTGTTTTGTCCAAGGCTTTACTGCCCTTCAGTACATACAGGATGTTGTGGAATAAAAATCTTTGTAGAGGTAACACCTTAAGCTGGCAGTCAGCCCTTTGCCAGCTGTGTGGGCAGACGCGCAGACCATTTGAAGGCCCTCTAGTTTGAAGAGAAAGCCAGCTTCAGAGGAAGGGTAATGTTTGAGAAATAAAACTCAACTTTCAAGGACTGGGGCACAGGTTGGATGCCATTCTGATTTTTCTTCATCTTATCCTTTCTAAAATTTTCCAGTTTTAGGTCAAAACCATGTTTCTTGCAGAAATCCAGCAACTTCAAAGTCATTCTGCTGACAAAAGTTTCACAGCTTGGGCTGAAGTTACTGATATGATGGAAACTGCTGTGGGCTTTGAGACCTCATGGAGTGTTCTAGCCAAAGTGCTCTTGTTCATTAAAAATTGAAGTTAAGAGCTAAAAGCAAACCATAGGAAAGAATATGTAATGTTTTTAAAAGACTGAAGTTTTAAAATTAATGTATTTTATTCTGTTTTCTCAATGTTAAAAAACGTCATACAGCATTCAGAACAATCTATTTTACTATTTTTGTAATTATATTTTTTTATGCTGGTGGCATCTACCTGTTCTGCCATCAGTTAGTACCTTGTCTGTTACAGAAATGAACCAAGAAGCCATTGTGATTGAATGGATTTGCAGTCTAAATGTACAAGTATTAGTAGTAGATGAAAGAAGCATTAGAATCTCCTTTTTGTAAATGAGGTATATCCACAGGGAAATTCAGTAACTTGAGTTTACATAAACTGCATCTGCTCAAGACCTGGATCCCTAGGAACAGAGCCCACATTTTGCAAAATCTCTGAAAATATGAATCTGTTTTGTATGACTGAGTATGCCATTGAACAGGTCAGAATAATATAAGAATCACATAGAAGGTAGCCTCCCCAGTGTAAATCTCCCCACAATGTAATTTAACTGTTGGCATTCTAAGCCCCATTTCACTGAGAGAGAACTGATAGAGAAGTGAAGCAGGTTTTCTATGGCATTCCCAAGCCAGATATCCCAAAGAGGAGTTATAAGGTTAATGTAGGATTTCCTTGTTTTCACAGTAGCTCACCTGCTTGACTTTCACCACTGAGATATGAGCAGCATCCCAGTCTTCATTACTAAATGCCACTGATTAGTTAAAAGGCAGGTATGTGAAAGAGTGCTACTATATGCTTATATGTGATCAAAGCAACTATAAAATGCCACCACTATGCTATAATAAAAAAAAAATTTTAAAAGAAGTTGTATCTGTTAGTACTGAGTTTATCGAGGTTCAGGCTTTAAAAAATTTGAAGTTTGTGTCCTATCTAGCCTTGTAGTCCTACATAGAACTAAACCATATAATATTGTAATATGATAAATGCAACATTATTTTACCTCGTGATTTAATTTTTTTTTATTTATTCTTATCTGCTTGCAAAAATCAATCCTTTTTTTACTGTGAGCTCTGTTAATTGATCTCAGATTTTTATACAGTAGCTTCTGCTTCCTAATATTTCACTGAGTTGGTTTTGAGACAAATTAAATTTACCTTTTTGAGAGCAGTTTTCCTTTTTAGTTAATCATCTTTGACTATATAGCAGGAATTGTCTGAATGCTGCTTTTTGCACTAAATGTTTAGTTCATTTAATTTCTTATTATAAAAGCACTTTCTGTAACAGGATTGGCATTTATTTCAACAGTACAAAAATGTTCTGTATCATTATCAAAGTAACCACCTGGAGTGCTGTAAGTAATGCACGTACATGGAACAAAACTGCACTTTATTACAGATTTTCAAATGCAAAATAGCTGCATGTCAATTTAAAGTAACTTCTAACTTTAGTAGAGTTTCTCAAGATTTATACATGTGTAATTGAGAACAAAATGCAGCTTCATGTATACATCTAATAATGCAGCAGCATTGCAGGAGAGGTAAATCTAAACTTTATTGCTGTCTAATAAATTATCTGGAAAGCACTATAATTAAACTACAAACCAGTTCATTAGTTGCAGGCGGCATCACTAAATTGGGTCTAATAGAAGGTATGTAGTTGCAGAATGTCAGTGTCTGATTGTGAATATTATTGCTGTGACAGCAACAGTTAATTCAAATAATGATGGAACTTTAATGAATGAGGTTGTGTGACAGAATTAGCAAGAGCAGATTTGCTGAATAATTGGTTCTTTCTTGGTACAGTAAGTCATTGATTTCTATTCTCTTCCTTTTCCTCCTTCCTCTTACAGTTGTAATCATCAATCTGGTCATATATGCACAATGTCCTGAGACCTCAGCTACAGCTGCTGTAGCAGTCTGGTGCCTATCAGAACAGAGCAGGCCTGGAAGAAGAAATGCCAGACCAAATCTAGCACCAAGCCTGCAGGCGTGTGGTCCCAGGGGTGCAGGCTGTGAAAGAAAGTGAGGGAAAGCTCTCAGTGGTGAGGACCAAACCCCTGCTGTGCTGCAGCCAGAGCTGGGACAACAGTGAGGGTTCTGCTACAAAGCTCTTCCACCTGCTCCTCATTGTTTTAAGAAATGAAGTTGCAGCCTAATGTAGTGCTTTCCAAATGTAAAGTGATGTGTCTGCACTGCAGATCCGATGTATTTGTTTTCTTTGTTCACTTTTCCTTGACTTGATCTGTTGCTATTTTGCTCACAGATCAAACACATCGTCCTTTTCTCTTACAGTGTAAATACTCATCCTTTTATATATACATGAGCCATGGCAGAGTGCGTGCTTGCATAGGAGCTCAGGAATGTTTACATCTATACATAGCTCATGCTACAATGTTTGCACAGCTATAATATCACAGTTTCCCAGCAAATGCTTCCTGGGTGTGTAGCATCATCTACTACCTAATCCTGTTTAATATATTTTTTTAATAGCACCAGAATATGGCTTGTCCTGCCAGATTTAAATTGAAAGTAGTTACTGTAATAGCCATATTAAGGAGAAATGAAAAATATGAACTAAACCACTGGAGACAGTTGGTTAAGATGTGGCTTGATAGGCAGGTGTCTAAAGATCAGATGTAGCACTAGACTCTGTATTAGGATAAGCCAATTTTCTTGTACATTTCATTTTTTCTTAACATTTCTCAGAAAGTTTAGATTCGGAGCTATATTTAGTCCCTCAAGGGCCCTGCTTTGATTTTGTTTTCGCATGCTGAAAGCTTTGATTGGACCTGCGTGTTAACTTGCCATCACTTCAAGGAAGTGTTACATAGATTCATCAGTACTCATTTTCCCGTGCCCTGACTCCCTGACGTGTTCTGCAGCAGGTGGGTGGAATGACAGCTCCCTGCTGCTGATGCCACTGCAGCCTGTGCACTCCTCTCACACACAGATTCTGGTTTTTAATGCCATATAACTGCATTTAAGTGTTCAGAAATTTGGGATATCTACTTTGCAAACTCTGACAGTGCCAAAACAAGGCTCCTGAATAATTTGTAAAAATAACATTTTTCATGGGTCTCCATACACTGGAGTGACAAGTACAGGCTGTGCAGGCACAAAGAAAGCTATTCCTTTTCAATGTGCTCTGTGTCATATCCTCACCAATATTATATGTTCTGGAATCACAGATGATTCCACATGGATTCTAGAATTCCTCTAATTTTGGGTTAACCTTTTGGGTTCTAATTTCATAGAATAATGAAATATTGGCCCAAACAAGGGATGTATATGTCCACAGAGCTGGAGGAGAGATAGAAATGATTTAGGTAATGCACATATTTTGGTTCCTCTTTTACTAGCATGCAAAATATTTACTGAATTCTGGAGAGCTGAGAAAGTCAGGCTTTTTAGTCTGCAGTCTGTAGGATTCTTGCAGATGCTTTGCAAGTACTTTTATACTCCAAGAACTCTGGATTGATCTTCTGCCAAAATCCAGGAGTTGTTCTCCTGCTTTTTGTGATAAAGCAGGCAGTCTTTGCTTGGTATCTTGTCAATCAGGATCTAGAGTAGCATAATAAAATATGTGCTGCTTTATTATAATCTTTAGTGATTAGATAACATTTAAAATAATTTCCAAATGGTAAACTCAGTTGCAGTTCCTCATTATGGCCCCTAAAGAGACAGGATTAAGTACAACGGATTAAAAGCTCAAAACCTTGTTTAAATATTATAAGATCTGAAGGCTTTCTCAATCTGTAACTTTATGCCTTGATTCTGAAAAGAATTGGGCATATATTATGTATATTGTGTGCAGACTTTTGTCATTCTTCCTTTCCACCTGAGTAAGGTTTTTAAATGACAATGATTTTTGTTTTGTAATAATTTGTAATATACTAAAGACAGTCTGACATTTACCCTTTGGCAGCATTTGGATGCTACTAGAGAGCTTCAGCTTTGACTCTGGACATTTGTTTTGATAATCAATTGCTGTTTAAACAGGTGCTCAACAGAAAACAGTTTTCAACTACTTCCTTATGGACCTTTTCTTGCCAGTGCTTATTGCAGCATCCTGTTGAGGTGTGCTGCCAGGAACCACTAACTCTGTATTTTGATAGTTTACATACAAGCATTAGACAGTTCTTCACACCAAATTCTCTTCATGTTTCTAGTTTTGCAGCTAATAAAAGCTGCAAATGAGCAGATGTTCCCATTTCTTTTGAAAGTCATGGATTTGCTTACATTTGCTTGAAGGTTAGTCTTTTCCTTCTGGAACAATAATAGATGTAAATTCACTAACAAGAAGATAGCTGAAGGAGATTGGTCCCTTCTCCCAAATAACAAGTGAAAGGATGAGAGGAAATGGCCTCAAATTGCACAAGGGGAAGTTTAGGTTAGATACTAGGAAAAGCTTCTTTACAAAAGAGTGGTCAAGCATTGGGACAGGGAGACCAAAGAAGTGGTGAAATCCCTATACCTGGAGGGATTTAAAAAAACGTGCAGATGTGGTGCTTTGGGACATAGTTTAGTGGTGTTTTGGCACCTGGATTAACTGTTGCACTTGATCATATTAAAAGTATTTTCCAACCTAAATGATTCTCTGATTCTATGAAATCATGGAATGGCATGTTATATGAAAACCTTACAGCAAATCACTAATAGGCAGTTCCTGAAGGATTTTTAAATTTAATTCAACATTTCCTTCCTGGATTAGCTTTCATCTTCTAAATCAGTATAATGAAGGTTTACCTATAAAGTTGTATATAAAATAGTATAATATAAAGAATAATGTGTATAGTTGCTGTTTGACTCTTTGGTAATTATTAGGAATGGTAATCCTTAAAGATCCAAAAAGCTTTGTGAAACAAGTATTTTAGAGCCCAGCTGTGTTTATCCAACATACTCTAAATATAGTCTAAAATTTGCTTTATTTAAGACTAAGTAAAAAGACACAGATATGTTTAAATGGATTCATATTCTTCTATGCACAACTATATATTTCTTATGAAACAGTTACATCAGTTTAATTTGCATTTGAATGTTTACTTATGGAAATTAAACCTATCTGAGTCAGATATATTTTTTAAGGGCAACTGCATGGTGTTCAGTGATGCAGTTTGAAATTGCATTGTATATGGTACAGACACAACTGAGTGTGGAATGACTAACTGGAAGTTAAATTGATTTAAACCACCTCTAGGGATGCTTCATATAAGTATCCACACAGAATGGTTGGTAAGTGGTAACTTCTTGAGTGATTGTAACTCCATGACTCTCAGTAAGTGCCGGTATTTTCAGGAGAAACTTAGGGCTCAGACTTGTAATCAGTTTATTAAAGCTTAATAAATGACCTTGCATCAGCTGAGGTACAACAGTGAAAGCCCAGCAACATAATCTACCTTAAATCTCAATGTAAGAGCTTTGAGCTCCATGGGATTACCTGCCTGTGGGCTGAGAGTGAGCATAAGGATAACAGAGTTGAGGTAACATGAATTTGAGGTGATAATGAAGTGTGTTGGGGTAAGTGTTTGTGTTTTTCCTGCTGCATTAAAAAACCTCAGTGGATTATAGCCACCAGTACGTAAATGATGCACCTATAGTAAAATTCTTCCAGTGGTACTGCCCAAGGCCCGTAAGTTAATTGTATAGGTATTTATTAATATTTTCTTTGCAAATTCTAGTAAGCTTGTGTTTAGATGTTTAAATTATATACCTTACTGTTTTTCAAAAATGTTGAACTTTGAAATTATTGCAAGTTGCTAAAGGTTCAGCACTTTTAAAAAAAAAGCCATGTGTTTAGGCTCTTAATAAAATAGGAGAGCCTGGTTTGAGCACCCTCAGGATATGATCCATAGTCTATTATATTAATAAGAAGCCTTCAATTTATCTTAGATATTAATTCAATCTGTAATCGATTCTGAGCTATTACTGTATATTTAAAAATAATGTATTTCAAAGAATACCTCACTCTGCAATGGATGGACTTCTGGAGAGGTATTCATATGTAGTGATCACGTCTGTGTAGCTGTACAAAACAAACCAGTGACTCGTCTTAGAAAGAATTGTTCAGGGACTGAAGTCTGTACAATACAGGTCAGCAGGTGAAAATGCAGACTCTGTGTAATTGGTAGTGATTTTGTTATTCACAAGTGTAATGTTTCCTCTGAATTGTTCTGAAAGATAAAAGATGTTGAAAACCAATGTTTTGACTTGGGCTCCTCTCTGCGAGGTGAAACAATGCTCCAAGCTAACCTGCTTCCCAGCAGTGTCAGAAAGTAGTCTAAAGTTCCATCACTAGTGCTTGATTTAAAAAAGGAAAATAAATCAGGATGTCAGGAGTGTGGGCATTCTCCCATTGACTTGAATCCAGTCATTTCAGTAAATACAACCCAAGCTGGTGTAGAGTACTGGTATTTTCCCCGTTGGATGGGTGGTAGGAAGTAGGCTTTAAGACCTTAGTATAATTCTTCTTGCACGGGCATTTATCTTGCCTTACAACGATGTGGCAATGATGCTGCACCAGCTGCAGGAGCCAAACCAAACTATCTTCTGTTGAAGACCCTTCAGGTGAGTTCAGATGGTTGCGGTTGGGCAGGCTGGAGCAGCTTTTTTGATAGCCCAAGGATGGCAGGCTGTCACTCTGTCATCTCTGTCCATCTGGATCTCTGGTGTCCTGACTGTCTGAGTGTTTGAGGAAGCAAGTAAGTAGAAATCTAAAGCACTCTTTTGAGGCTTCAGTAATTTAGGGCAACACTGAGGTCTTCTGTTTCTTTGATTAAACTTCTTTCCAAGTTTAAGTACTATGTGTTTTTAAAATTAAGATATATAAAATCAAGATGAAGTAGTAAGCTGGAATATTTTTTAGAAAATTAACCAAGTTAGAATGTTACTGTCATCTAGTACAATATTTTTTATTAATGCATTTAAATTGTCAAACTCAGATATGATCAAATAATGAGATTGTATTTGATGCAAGTTTCAATTCATTGTTACTGTCATCACGTTCATATACGTTGTAATAAGATCTGTATATTGAGCTAGTTCAAAAGGATAGCTCGGCCATGGAATGCATTGATGAGCATGCACAGTTGGGAAGAATCTTGGAATGAGTAAGAATTGTGTGTTTAATATTGAAAGATTTCTGTGGTACTGTAGTGAGCTGTAAACATTGAGCTTCAAACAGTAGCTCATTACTGCAAACCTGGCTGTCTTATGAACAACAGTTTAGATAACAACCCCAGACTGGATGAAGAATACGTTTGGATTTCATTCTTTATTTCTTTCCAGATTTCACTTTCTTCCATTAATTATTGAACAGAAATATTAGACTGAGAAAACTTCATTGTAAATTTTCCAGAGGTGAATATAATCTCAGGAAAAGGAATACACATAAACAGTATAACACATTTCTTATTCTGAGGTTAACAAATAAGGAAGAGATGACAGAATATTAAAGAACTAGTAGTTTCTTATCAGTCCCTTACTCAGTTTTTTTCTTCTCTTTTCAGTTATACAAATAATTTTTACTTGAGGAGCCTCCATATGTATTTCGCTTCTAGCTCATGTCTTCTCTGGCCTTACTTTAGAAGACAAAAATGTGCTTGAATTTTCCTTCTGGTGTAACCAGTTTTTCTCCCTATTCAAGGGATATGTTTTATATTAGCATTACAATCTGTAGGAGAAAGGGTCCAAGACACTACCTGAAAGCACAGGTTAAAGAGTTTGTGCTGCAAATGTCATTATGTGACTTTGTTTGTTGATAGACCGTCTCTTTGTCATCCTTCCAAAAGGCTGATGGGCTTATTTGGATATTATTTGAAACTAAATTGAGGTAGGAAAAAAACCCATGTAAGTGTTTGTATTGGAAGTGTGAAGGAACCCTTTCAGGACACCACCTATGAATAACGGTGTCAGTAATGGAAAGAGAAGTAGGACTGCTCTTGATGTGTTTCCCTTCACCATTTAATGTCCTAGTTTTTCAGCAGCAAACTAGAGGCTGGAAGCTGTTCAGTGGTACCTTACAGTGCTGTGGTTCTGCTGACGAGATGTTATCCAGGTATGAAAAAGCCTTTGAACCCTTTCATAGATGTGGCTGAGTGTGACTTTTTCTGGTAATTTTTTTCCATGTTTTCTTACTCAAAAAGAAGGGCAACTGCCTCTTTTCTAGAAGCCACGATCTGAAAGTGGGTAGCTTTAGTAGCTATCTTTCATCATTCTGCATGGAGGAAGAGGTCAGGCCACTTCACAACGATGAAGAGTGATCTATCACGGACAGGGTCAGAAGCAGAATTTGCTTTATTCTCCTAGAATTACATTAACTCTTAAAGAGCTGGATTTTGCTCCAACTTATGTTCTGTAGGCAATATCTTCACTGAGTTTTGTGGAACAGCTTACAGATTAAGCGTCAAGCTTAACAGATAATCTTAATCACTGCTTATATAAATCTGGTTTTTCCCACCTATTATCACTTTGCGAACAACCATCTTGCATCTTCCTTCTTGAGAGCTTTGGTTGTCTCTTCAGTCTGCTCTAGTCACTGAGTTGCATAAAATGTCCTTCTTGTAGCCAAGGTATGAATTATCATAAAATTCCAGTGCATAAACTTTCCTACATTGCATAATGTGTCCATTTATATTGGCAAATTCAGTTGTGTGAAATACATGGCATGGAGTCTGTTCTAAATCCTTCACTGATGGGAGGTTTGTCAACAGGCCCTTTTTGAATCCTTAGTAGAGAGAAGGTCAGGATCACATAGTGACTGTGGTGGACCAAATGCTTGGCTGAACCTGGATTTTCCTAGGAATTGTCAAGGTTTCAGAAGATTAGTGCCATATGATAACTAAGCAGTGACCTATATTACTGCTTAGTTTTTGCATGCCAAACCCCTTTGAAACCAGTGCCTTGACGAGCTATGTCCTGTAATGCCCGTATGCAAGACCAGGTTGAAACATATTGCTGCTCTAGATACAGAAAGGCTGACATTGCTACAGCTCTCTCTAGCAGTGTCATGGCTGTTGAGACATTGTTGGTCTTTAATGTCATTAATGTGTCGTGATTAATAAAAGTAACTACTTCTGCTCTGATTTAGTATCTTGACCCAGATCTGACAATCTCAGAATCACCTATCACACAGGAGTTTCCCCTCTCCTCCTCTTGACAGGTTACGTGCTTTTGTTTCAGAGTTGATCTCTCCTCTGATGCAAATGTACAGCCACTTTCCAGACAGTATCTCTATCTCATTAATTCCAAAAGTCCCTTTCCTTAGTGACTCTCTTAACCAATTTGTACTAGCACCATCTTTCTTAAGCATTTCCTTCTGGAAAGGTTCATAACCTAACAGTGTAGTTAACAGTGAATTGACAATGCATGCATCAAAAGGTCAGTCCATGCAGGTCCAGAAGGTCCTAGTAGTGGCACAGTGTTTTTGTTGCAAAGATTTTGTTGTTGTTGAAATCCAGTAAATTGGAACTGGAGCTTTCAAACTGAATGTGGCTCCTTCTTAGAACAGTTTAATCCTTTGTTTCCTCTAATAGGATAATGAAAGAGTATCGAAAGTTCACTTGTCATGATCATACTCAGTTCATAATGAACCATAGTGCAGCAGAATTTTGGAAGTCCATCTGAGGTGGTAATTTTTATGACTTCTGATCATGTTTTTATTGAAGATTCTCTCCCAGGGATTCAGAAATTCTTCTTAATCCCTATATATGTAGGATTACATTTTCAAAACTGTCTAATATAATCTGCTCCCACTGGTTGCAATCAAAAGCAGTTTTACTTCTGACTTCAGTGATAGAATTATGTGCCTACTCTACATGCTTTTAACAGTCAAGTTCCCTAGTTGTTTTAAATTTGGATGCACTTATCCCTGACAGTTGTACTTTGCTTAATAAAATTCCTTATGGACTTGGTTCTTGACCATATCCCATGACCTGTATAACCTTGCTAATAAGGAATTATAAACTTGTAAGTGGTTTCATCTGACCTAACTTTCCATGGCGGTGCCTTTATACTCTCCCTTTTACTATTTGATAACCATTTTGTCTTCCTTGAGCAAAGACGCTTTGAAACATTTCAAGTCTTAAAGGAAATTCAGTGTCAAGGGATTTGAAAAAAGTTTCTTCTTGAACATCCCATTATCCAAATAATACATGAAAAGAATAGTTATGGTACCATGAGGCTTCATATAAGAGTAATTGATTGGAAGGTGGTATTTTAATCTGGAGATTAGTGCTCTATAAGAGACTTAACTGAGAATCGCCTTGCATTGAATACACCAGTAGGTGAGATCATTGTTTAGGTGGTCATGGAAATGAATGACTGGGAATATCTGTCTGTTTCCTTGTTATTCTCTCCTTCATTCTCTGCTATTCTTTTCTTCTAGGTCTTCCCATTCAAGTTCACCATGCAGAACAACTGCCCTGGGCCAGCTCCTGCTGAGCCAGGCTGATGGGAGAGCACAGATTTGCGTTGCTCTTCTGTGCTAGGTTGTGGGTGGGTGCTGCACATAATGAACCCGGGGGGGGGAAAAAAAAAAAAAAGGCACTAAAACCAAAACAGAGCCTGAGCACTTTTGGGGAGGGTGGGATGGTGTTCTGGGAAAATGCAATTGCTGTGTATTCCATCTGTGCTGGCATCTGAGAGGAACGGTTATTAGAGCAGGACCCAGAGCATCACACCTGCAGTCCAGTCTCTGTGGGATCAGTAATTACACGTTAATTAACAAGTCTGGAATGAGTGAGAGTTTGCATGTCAGCAGATAATCTGTATAGTGACTAATAAACTGCAGAATGTTTTCAATTAGCAGGCTTGAAAAGGAAATCCCAGTGAGTGTTTTGCTTGGTTGGGAAAGGACGGAATGAATGCACTCTGTTGTTAGTTACCTCCAAATAGGAAAGTGGCAGATTTAAAAACTACATCGTAAAGATTAAGATCTGAGAACACATATGCTAAAGTTACTTGCTACTACTGTGCATTGATGAAATCATACAGAGTAAACTTCAGTGAAATGAAATTTTTCACTTGATTAAATAAGAGCAAACACAGGAAAAATCCATTCTTGCATAGATTCTTTCAGGCTTTAAGGTCTAAAATGTATTTTTATTGCAAGTTTTTTAATGGACTGAAGTAGGGACAACTCCAGAACCTGTTCACCAGGGAAACAAATGTTGCATTCTTTCTTTGGCCTGAATTCTGGGAATCATTGACTATATTCCACCTCTCTGAGGCTTTTCACTCTGATCTCCAGGTGTTAGATTCCCTCCATTATATGTTTACATAGTAATGTAAGGAGAACTTTTTTCTCGGTGACCTGACTTATCTGTTTTAACTTAACTTTATTCCTGGTCTGTCCATGTTTGCACTCAGGGGCAGCATTTGAAAAGGTAATTTCCAAAAGTATTGGAGCAATTTTATAGTTTTAAATTTTTTTTTTCCCCCTAGGATGATATTACAAGAGCAGGCAATCTGGGACCCTGCTTAAGTAAGGAGAGCTTATACAATGGAAGAATGCTGAAAAATTTATTTGGAATTTGTAATTTATGGATATGAACTATAAAACTTTTGCATTAAGAGCTTCAAGATACGTAGTACATAATTTTGAACAACTTTCAAGCACTGCAGATGGATCAGAACCATTCGAATCAACCAGAAGGCATAGTTTTCAAGTTAATTCTTGATAAGTGAGTTGTATTCAAAATTAAAATGAGTCAGAAGATGTATATTGTGATGGCCATGATGTATTTAGAATTACTGTTATGGAGATACGCTCAAAATATGGATGATTTTCAGCCTTGTGAATATCCAGAACTACCTGTCTCTGGCTCCATGTTGTGCAGCTGCTTTTAATGTTTTATGCCAGAGAGGATTCTTTTGGGAAAGGAAAGCTGATATAGACCTGCTTTGTACACTCTTCATCTGCATGGCTCGTCTTCAGCGCCTCCCAAGCAGGACTGGAGCTGTGTGGAGCCCTGGCTGGGCTGAGCTGCAGAAGCAGGACTATAAACTCCACTCCTGTGCTATTGACACGTCATATATCTCTGCTAATGAACATTTTGCAGCAAGACTTTTTTTTTTTTTAATCTTGGAACAAGTGCAGCTTGGATATGAATAATGTCAACAGTTGCAGCTTTTCTTCTTAATGACCATCAGTCTTCAGGTTGGCAGTGAGCTGTTGGCCTGTCTGAAGTACAGAATGTAGAATCCCTCTTTACATCCTGGGTGGTACATCTTAACCCATTTAACCTCTGAACTAGTTGTGTTTGAGGCGTGAGTTGCCCTTTTTGGACCTTCTGTTAACATCAATTTCCCTCCCTCACCCCCATCCCTCAGATTGTTGCTGCCATTCATAGGGAAGCAAGGCAAAGGCACATGGGAAGGTGCTAGATCATTCCCATGAGATGTAGCAGAGTTGGGCCAGTCACTTGAAAAGTCCAGATGCTGTGAGAAGTTTTCCCCAATTTCTCTTCTGTGTTTTCTTGCAGATTCCTTCCTGGCTGCTACACTGAACTGATATTGGATACAAGAGATCTTGATGCAATCTAAGGCATCATCTCCTTCATGGAGCTAAAATATTTATTACCTTGTAATTAATTTGTACGGTTCTCTGTAGCACCTGTTAGGAAATTAAATTGGATGTACAGTTTTGGCCAAACCCCTTCTAGGGCAGGCAGGCAGGCAGGCAGGTTTTCTGCCATTTCAGATAAACCATGTTCCTTGACTTCAACACTTTTCAGTTTTTGTAGGGGCTTATCAGTGCTCACCTCCATGAAGTGCATGATGGTAGGTTATCCTTAATTAAATTAATCTAGTTCAAGATCTTCCCCTCCTCCCTTCCTCTTTCCCCCTCCTTCCCCTCCTGTATTTCTGAAGGATACCTGACCTTGTACCTCACTCACATCAGCTTGCAGATTTTTTAGTCTTCTCTTGTCATGTTAAATCCAGGATTGGTTGGAGCCCAAGAAATGGGTTATGTTTTTCACTCTGAAGATAGTGTGCATCTAGAATTATGTCCTCACAGGTAATTGAAGTTGCAGCTGTTGTACCAGGCACCTCTTTCCACGCTGTCAGAGCAGAAGGCACTGTGGAAGATGACTAGCACCTCAAGTCAGCAGTTGGTGTTTCTAACACATGCAAACCTTCACATGTATTAATGTGAAGATTTGTGTCTACAAACATTGAGGTTGAAATTAGAGGTTTCTTTGGATACAAAATGTTATTGTGGTCATCTGGTGTTGATCCTTTGGGTTTTCCACCAGTCTGACAGCTGTCCATAACTTACGGTTCAGAATGTTTGTAAAGAGGATAGCAAGTTTTATTTTTCCTCCCTTACATGACTTGTTCCAGATTGAATTGATCTAATTTAATTATTTTTAAATTAATTTCTCTCCTAATTTTGGGTACATGTAGAAATGATCTAATTACTAGTGACACCTCTTAGAAATTTGCAGTTTGACAGGTTATGCTGTACAAAATGCTAAAATAAAAATACCAGTGAAACATAACAGCAGGACAGGACTTATAAACTGCTATGAAATCAAAACACATGGAAGTGGAGTGTAAAGGACTTGACTTAGGTTTTCAGATGTTCAGCCAACCTCATGAAAGTCATTTAACTCCTCTGTACCTGTTTGTCTCTTGTTTGCCATCACCCATGTGATTTACAGTTTCTAGAAATTCCTCTCACAAGTGTCTCTAAAATGCTCTGAGACACCTGGATGCCAAAGAACTATAAATATTAGCAAATAATCTTCTGTTTGTATTGCTGTCTGAGCTGGGGTCACCACCACAGCTTTAAAAACAGTTTTTCAAACCATGCAGTCTCAAATTAGAAGTAGTTTTAAAAAGCTGATGCTTTTCCTAAGGTCTATAAAATCAGCTAATCCCAAAGAAAAGCTGATGTCCTTAATTCATCTTGCTTTAATTTCTGCAATGTTAATGCCTCTTGTCCAGGCTCTCAGTGTGGCTCTGCAGTGAATCCCTCTGTATCCTGTTTGTAGGGGCTGCTTGAAATGGTTTGGGATGCCTGAGCTGAGGTGCCTGGCCAAAATCTTGTCCTGCTGTCTGCTGTGTGAGCGTGCCTTACCCCACCAGGCAGGGGACCATGCTGAACCTGCTGGGTTTTTAACTAGGCATCATGAGTCACTTTACTGTTAAAAGTGCAGGGTTTGGGCTATTTAATTATTTGTTAGCTGTAAGAATCTGAGGACTCACGAACTGTCTCTTTTGAGGAATGCAGTGATTTCATCAGATAAATGTTTAAGCAGGGCTAAGATAGCAGCCAACCACAGCAGAAAAATATTTTTTCCTTTGAGATAACCTCTTAAATATATACATATTCAAAACCATTTTATCTTTTCTGTCTGATTCTAAACACCCCTTCTGTCAGCAGCAGACAGAATTAAAAAGAGAAAACCCTTAGCGGATGCCTTTTTTTTTTTTTTTTTTTGTGAAATGTGTCAGATGATAAGCAAAATGTAACTGGGTATTTATTCTACTTTTCATGTGCCCTGCAAACTGTGGAAGGCAGCAAGAGATAGAGCAGCAACAGCCTGATAAGCCTGTCTTTTCCTTTTTTGCTGGCTTTCTGTTTACTTTACTTCCTTTGAGGGAACACTGGGCTAGAGACCAAATGTCTTTACTCATCTGGGAGATTTTAGAGCTGCTGGGAATAGACTGGTGTGAAAAGCAACTCCTTGATTACAAGATTTGTAGGTAAATGTTACCCTTACAATAATCACCATTTCCCCTCCATCTCCTCCACAGCACATTCTGTTCTAGCAGTCTTCAACAAACAATAATAGCAAAAATAAGGCATTTTTTTTTTTACACGGGTTATTTTCTCTCTCCTTACTGAAAAGGACACATAATGGAATGAATCTGGCTTCCCATCTGTTGCTAGGTGCAATTCAAAGTGGCAGTTTTGACCTATAAAGATTTGGCTGTTTTGCGTCATGCTTACCCTAGAGACAGCCTCTCCCCTTTAATTTCTCTGTGTCTCCATTTTCCATCTGTGAAAAATCAGGATAACACTACTTTTCTACTTCACAGGGATTTTACAAGGACACATTTATTAACAGGCACAAAGCATAGGCTCTGCATTAGACATCACGCAAATATCTATGTCTAGAAACTTGCTGCCACCCTCAGTCCCACAGAATCCGAGTTGATTGACCTTCATTATGTTACAGAAGGTGATTTGTTGTCCAAGGCTGTATTATGGATGTCCAGCTCTGAATCTTGCCATTTTAAAACACATTCATAATAGGATACTTGCAAGTCATCCAGCTGAATTTGGTGTTTCCCATTAAGTAGTTTGGGACATCCCAGGGGTATGAAATTGACCATGAAATTGACCTATCATTAACCTATCAATAAGTGTGTTTACATGTTGCACTTGTAGGGGCCAGTGGGAACCATAAACTATTGGACTGGAAGAGGTGTGTGAGATACCAATTTGGTAATGGTTTCCTCAGAGCATGTATCTCCAGAGTTGTGGTTGCCTGTTGTATTAGAAGGGAAGTAGTTCTTCAGTTAGCTCCATAAATCAATAGTTCTCAGGTGCATTTTTGCAGTCACATACAGGTCAGGTTTAAGCAGTTCAACATGCTTGTTTGAGAGAAGACATCTCCAGGGCATGTTGGTTGATCAAAGCGATATTTTAGACTTGTACTAAATTATGCACTTAGTCCTGCAAGAGTTCAGGGGATGGGCAGGGGTGTTTTGAGGAGCTGTGGCTGTACAACAGCAATCCTTCAGTACAGACTCAGGGTATTTCATACCTCTCTTATTTCCGATGAGATTGTTGGAATGATAAAATTCAAGCTCAGCAGTGATAGTAGTTCTGCGACTGAACAGCGGACAGGGCAGCAGCATTCCTTGTGGATGATTACAAGACATGATCCATCAGCTAGATGGATTGACTTACTCATTGATGTGGGCTCTGTGCCTACCAGCTCTTTATAACCCTTAGTAAAATCTTTGGAGTCTTATTTCCAGGCTGTGCTAAGCATGGCTGGCGCATATGATGTTAGCCTCCAGTGGGGATATTGGTAGCTATTCCCAGTCTCACAGCGACAGAAAAGAGGCAGGCTGTGCCAAAGTAGCACATGGGAAACTGTTAAAAGGTCTATTAAAGATCATTGCAGTGTTTTAGGTTTTTCACCATATTACATCCAAATATTCTATTTTTTTCATAATATTATCTTTGCAACTGTAATGAAAATTGACCTTGTTTAATAAGAAACTGTTCTATTAAAACTCCATTGAATTGTGCGGGTATGCATACACAGGCTTTGCAGAAGATGCAAAGTCTTCTGCAGAGAGCTCTAACAGCTTAAAAATAAGAAAATTGGAGCTGCCACTTTACCTCTCTAACTCCCCTTAATTCTTTTCTTTGTGGTTACAGTAAATGTAGGATTTTATCCTTTTCAGGTTTAGCTACCTTTTAAAAATCTGGTGGAGAGAATTTAGAATAAATAGATAAAAGGAAACTGCAGCAGAGCTTTCTTCAACCTGTCTTTAGGAACATGTTACTGTAACTGCAAATAAGTGCTTAATTAAAATGTAGCTTAAAATGTATTCACTTTAGTTAACTAAACAAAACAGAAACCCCTTCCTTTGAACATCAGTGATATGAAAGCTGCAGTTTTGAGGTTTGGCAGTGACATAGCTTTTGAGAACTGGAAAGGAGTATCAGGGAAAGATAGAGACGGCCTCATCCTGCAAAGCTTTACTGATTTGATAGCTCTTCCTATTTCCTTAGGGCATGTTTGCCTATAGCACTGCATTCCAGTGGAAAGGCTCTTAATTTTGCTCAAAGGATGGGGTCAGGAGGAGGTGACATCTCCCTGCGTATGAGGGAACGGGCAGGTCGAGCTGTGCTGAGTCTCTTCCCGCTCCTCCTGCTGAGGCGAGGGGCAGCACTTCGGCAGGACCATGTGAGCTATCTCACAGCACCTCGTTAGCATGGGATGATGGCTTTATTGGAGGAGCGAGTCATAAAAAAGCTTCCTTTGGTTAAAAATGAGCAGTTTTATTTTAGTGTGATGACAGCCTGATACTGAGGATTGAATTTTTGCGTTGCAGCTAGTTTTGTGTGTATGCAGGAAAGGGAAGGGAGCTGTGGACATTCAAAGGTAGAAAGCAGCTGCTGCAGGGGGTGAAATCCAAAGAAGAAAAAGCTGCTGTGATTTTTTTATTTTTATTTTTTAAACTTCTGAGGTTTTTCATGGTCCTGTCAGCTGAATTAATGCCTCTTTGAGTAGCAAACTGCTTATGTGGAAGTTCTGTCTCTGAATCTCACTTAAAAGTGATCATTTGCAACTGTGGATGAGCTAACTACCAAGGATGAAGGTTTCAGATGGAGTTTTTTTTACTGCTAGTCGTAAAGCAAACATTTAAGTAAGGTATTGCACAGTCCTATATCTCGTCATCATGGAAACACAGTCTACAGAAAGATTCACTGTTACCTGTTCCAGGGAAAAAAGCTACTGTAGAAAAATGTGTCAAAAACCCTCCCATATAATGTAATACCAGTGTTTAAAAATCCACGCTCACCTTTCATGTGAACATCCCGAACTGTTTTTCAGATTAAGGAACTGGAACCCAGATTAATAACACCGTACTTCTGGCACCTTATTACAATATATTTATTTCATCTTTTGTATGTTGTTATGTAGGAAGGCCGAGCCTGGTTTTGTTAAGGGTTCACACCAGAGAAGTGACCCCACCGTGCCCTGCTCTGGAGGTCTCCAGGTGCTACTGCAGTGAAAATAATGCCTGTCAGCAGTCACCTGCTGGGGCAGGGGCAGAGGCAACAGAACCCAGGCTCCAGGGCAAGTTTACCTGGCCACTAGACCAGACTGCCTCCCTAGTGTTGGTTTTCTTCACTGATATTATACTGAAGTCCAAGAAAAATGCCACAGAGAAGGAGCCATGTATTTGCTGTAAACAGGGTCAGCACGATTTTTAAATTTAGAAGCATAGCACATGCATAGCTCACCCCAAAATACACGTGAATATCTGCTGTCTGCCACAAGCTAACATGCGTGTCACTGGACAACCTGAAATGTGCAAGTTGGCGATTATCGCAATTCTTCAATAAGAAGAGGACAGGCCTCTCTACGTGCCAGGTAGAGAGAGCCGGCCCAACCTCCGAGCAGTGGCGCGGTGTTTGCGTGCTTTGGCCAGCAGAGGGCGCTGCGAGATGCCGCTCGGCTTCGGCGCTGTCCCGGAGCCCGAAGGAACCCGCGCCGATCCCAAAGGAACCCGCGCCGATCCCAAAGGAACCCGCGCCGATCCCAAAGGAACCCCCGCCGATCCCAAAGGAACTCGCCCCGATCCCAAAGGAACCCACGCCGATCCCAAAGGAACCCGCGCCGAGCCCGAAGGAACCCGCGCCGATCGTGGCACTCGACGCCAACAATGTGTTGCTTTTCCTGCCACGCTGCTTCACCCACCAAGCGCTTAGGGCTGCTTGAGCTACCAGCAGGCAGATTTAGTTCTTCAGCATGTACTGGAGACCTTGTGCTTCAGGTCAGGAGGTCTTCATCTGACTCCATTGGCAAGCAGAGTGATAGTGCTTGTGATAGAGGATTTTCTGGTGAAATGGCAAATAATGCATGCAGATAATGAGTTGGGATATGCATGCATCTGTAATTCGGGTATCCACGTGTAATATCTGTATTTATAGAGTAGGTGAGGAAGGGGAAACAGTGTTACAGATCTTATATAGTTCAGCATCTTGACTGGTGATGAACCTAACTGGAAACACTCTATTTCTGCCCTCACTGATAAGGTTTTCAGTGCAGCTATTCTCTGTGACGTCCTTACTTGCCTGGATGGTGTGACGTACAGCTAACATATAAGGGAGGAAATAATTTTAAAACGAACTAATTTAAAAGAGGTGTTTATTGTTGTGGGCAGATCGGTAAATAAATTGATCAAATGTTTGGACTCAAATTCTCATGTGAGGTGCTGTGACCCTGGGCCTCTGGCCTGTTCTCTATCTATATCTACCTATATAGTTAATATATTTTTTCCTGTGATGGCTCCATTTAGCTTCCATTCTTTATAAAACAACTAACACAGTAGTGCCCAGGTTATTATCGTGTCGTATCATACCCAGACGCCCTGGGTATTATCATGTCATGAATAACAGTAATGTCATTTCCACCTTTAAAACCTGGCCTGACCTCATCATGTTCTTCTGTAAACATCAATCTTTTAAATCGTGTTCATTGTTACTCTTCATAAAAACTGCACGAGGACCATGAGCTTGCCATGAAGAATATTGAATCCTAGAGCAAACAGATCAGTTATGACCATTTTGGGGTGTTTTGGTGGCTTTGTATTCTTCAGGTTAAAGTGCTATTTATTCTTAGTGCTGTTGACCTCATTTTAATCCTACCTAATGTCTTGCAGCCATTGAATGGAATATATTGAGTAGAATAATAAATTCAGTCTTACAGAATGATGCTATAAGAGCAGTGTAAAAAAGGTCAAAGATGGAATTTATTTTCTCTGTGTTGTTGGAACTCCTGTGTTTGAGTGTTTAGAAACTTGATATGCCTTTTTAGCAAGTGAATAAATCAGAGAGAAGCTAGAGCCTTATATTGGCAGTCCCTGAGTAGCTTCTCTTTGGAGGTAAATCAGTGAGAGGTAAAAGGTGTTGAATGTCTTCAGCTATTTGTGGATATAGAACAGCTCAGAGTAGGGTAGAATAGAATCCATCCATGAATTAAGCCACCACAAATGATTTTCAATCAACACAGTTTCTGCACATACTATAACAATAAAGAACAGGGTGGCTGTATCAGAGGTCATAAGGAAAAGCTGAAGTGTATTAAATGTTCACATCTGTCAATCCTGTTCTTTTTAGGAGGGATGGAAAATAGCTGAAGAAGTCTTGATGCCTGTCCCAAATTACTCTATACATGCTATGGGAAATCTCTAGGGATGGTATTTGATTCTGAACACACTGTCTTTTCTCAACAATCATCAAACTGGCTTTGCACTGTTATCAACCTATTACCCAGGTTTTTGTGAAACACACAGAATCTTTTCAAGAAGATAAAGCTCTGGGTGCAAATCTCTGTGGCTCACAACAAACACTTCTTGAACAAAGCAAAATTCATACTCTGTTTTTTTTCCTGATGATCTGAGTCCTATACATTTAATACACAAACATATCAGCTGCTGTAATCAAAATGAGAGTAATAAAGAGCCTAAAGAAATGAAAATATTTGATGAAACCTGCTCATGAAAGTGAGGATTTTGTAGATTTCTCCCTGGAGCAGTAAGATCCACTTACATGTAAGCACTTACATGTGATTCCTGTAACTTGACAGGGCACATGAAGCTGCTCTTACAAGAGAAGGGAAAAGGCTTTCTAGCTGATACAGTACAATTTCTTAAAAGGATAATTGGTGATTATAATAATTTTTTGACAGATGCTTTTGACTGTACAAAAGTACTTAATTTTTAAACAAAATGCTGATGACTGAAGATAAGTATTTTTATTATCTTGGGGACTGTAAAGACTATAGGCTTAATCCTACCTGACAGATTTCCATTGACTGTGGTGGTATAGGACCAGAAAATGTTTCTCTGTTTAAGGGGGAAACCACTTTGGCTTTTTCTCTAGTGCTTATGATGTTTAACTTACTAAACATACATTTGTTTTTTGGTTTGTAGATGCATATTGTTTTTCTTGTGCTGTTTTTTGATCAAACTAAATAGACTTTTAGTTTTATCTGCTCTTCTCTTGAAGTGAAAGAGGAAGCTTATTTTAAATATGGTATTTTTAATGGAATCTTTAAAAAAGTATCAAAAAAGAAGTATCAGAAATACGTAACTTACACAAATTTTTAGAAGACATTCGTTCTTCATTTTGTAAATATTATATCTGCATTTCAAAGTTAAGGCACTCACCCCTTTTGAATGTAGATGTAGACAACATAGACACAGGAAACACAGACAAGGAAGACAGAGAAATTATTCCATGTATTCATTAAGCTTTTACACTGAAATATATGATTCTTCTTGTGTTTAGTTTTCTACAGATGGTTTAGATCATATATTAATGTACAGTGGAGGCACATGTATGTAAACCCTCAACATTTCGAAACAAAATAAACTTTCTTATAATCTGTACAGAGTTTTTAAAAAAGGACCGAATTCTCTTTCTTGCTGTTCAGCAGAAGGGGCTGTTTGCAACAGGACAACAGCATTTCTAGCAGAATTTTGCCGGATGTGTAGTAATGCCTTTGTTTCAATTTGGGAAGGTTTTAAAAATGGCTTTTCTAATGCAAGGTATTTTGATATGCAGTTAATAAGTTAAAGGTTCTGGATTAGGATGAATGCCTTTAATAAATGTATTTTAAATTAAGTAGGATTAAAATATTATATTTTTTTCTGCCTAGCTCCAAGTTGCCCATCAAGTCATATTTTTGGTTAGCTCCAGATTCTTCCTTATGTAAAGTCACAGGGGTCAGCAGAGTTAATATATGCAAACATTTTTGCCCAATGTCATTTTTGGTACCTTAATTTATGCTTAATTGCTCCAGATAATTACAAAGACTACTTTAGTGGTAGTTTATGAGAAATAATCTCAATGAACCATTGCTAACACCATGGCTCCACAAATGAAACATTGCGTCACAGTCTGCTAGTTCTGGTACCAATTTCTGTGTTAAATAAAGGAAAGGTGACATGAGTAGCTCAGTCTGCGAAAAAGAGTAATTTCCCCCATACCACATGAAGATTTCTTGCTTCTTGTATAATTTCCCTGCCCTGAGTGTAATGGGATTCTGTATAAGCCATCTCTACAGCTGAAGAGTACCTTGTCAGTTAGGCTGGTATATTCCTCCTTGGTATTTCTGGGCTATGGATGGGTTATGATAATGACACAGGGCTGGGTCCTGGTGTTATAATTGTACTGGAGAGTCTGCTGCTTACAGGTAGCATTTGTCCAGTGCTTGTGTTCCAGGGGGCTGTGTGTTTTGACTTGGGAAACAGCAACTATTACAAAAGATTAGGCTGGCTTAATAGGATAATGCAACTCAGAACACTAAGGAGAATGACACCACCAGTGGCTGTGGAGTAACTCATACCTACTTTATAGTTATCTAGAAATATGTCTGTCTGTTAGTATAAAAACTTGCAGTAGATATGTATTCTCTTTTCTTCAGCTAGTCACAATATTTTCCTTTATTTCTCAGTATTGCATGAAGATTTCCAAGGTTTCTTTCAAGCTATTTCCTTAAATATTTGACTTCGTTAGTGTTATGTAAATACTAGCAATCTAGGGCAAGATTCTGGTCTGCTTTCGTTTGCCAAGGTGCGGAGTAACTGCTCAACTGAACTATTCTAGACTTGTGTGGCAAGAGAGGTCACGGTCTGGTCCCTCCCAGAAAACGTGAATTGCAGTCTCCCACTTGATTCATGTGCATTGTTCTCATTATCCGTAATGGATGTTCCGGACATATATTAGGAGAATAGGCCCTATTAGGAACTGTCTAAGGAGTGAAATGAAAATGATAATCACTTTGTCTTGGATGAGGTATTGTATTTATTCTATGGGATTTTAAGGGCTATTTTAGTGTTTAAATTATCTGGTGCATTAGAGAATGGTTTAGATAGGCTTTGGTTGATTGACAGTGGTGGGTATGTTTTAGAAAATTATTATACACATTGGGATTTCAATTTTGCTGTGAATTATATTATTTTTGGAGAAGTAAATTGTAGTCTCTCCAAGGAGACAGAAATAATGTGCTGCTTATTTGATTTTTAGCAATAATTGAAATGATATGTTAAATTAGGCCCAGGTATTGTCATGAAACAGGACAAACCTACTTGTGTGGGGGAGTTCAGAATCCTTGACAAAGCTGTGACTTTTTTGTAGTAAAATAAACTGGGTACCTTGTGGTTTGTGTCCTAGAAATCATCCTTCACTATGTATATCATCACGTAAGAAGGCCAAGTAGTCTGGCAGAGAGACAAGGCAACAGAGCTTTTCACTGAGATGGAGGGTGGGTGCACTCCAAATGGGAATTAAACTAATTGAAGTGGACTGCAGCTATTGCCTTGCCTTACACTTAACTGACACAGAAGACTGTAATTTTGAATGCTGTTGATCCTTTAATTTTCATCCCTTGCCATTCAGATCAGACAAGGCTGTGACCGAAGCAGTAAGTACCTACGTAAGGGCTTCGAGGGAGGATTCACTGACAGCTGCAAGCTGCAGAGATCTGCAGGTTACCTCTCACTTCTCAGATCACCAGGCTTTGTGGTAGGGCTGTAGGAGGGAACAAGGTTAAAAAAAAATATCATTTGATCTGTTTGTTATTTGGTCTTCATGGCTTCCTACCTGCAGCACCAATTTAGTTAAGGTGGTTTTTTTTCTCCCCTAGAGTAGAGAAATAAGTAACGTTTGTTATAGCTGATGGGAAGCAAATTGAGTGCAGTGGAGTGGGTGATCTTTATTGAGAACTAGGTGGCAATGTCACATATCACCCTGTGTGCAGAACCTGCAAGCGTATAGATCTCTTCCCTTCCTAACCAGAGCAGCAGGCATCATACTAGATGGATGGAGTGAATGTGTGAGGACTTGGAGAGTTCTTTTATGCTGTAATTGAGAAGAATCTTAGATAAACTGGTAATCTCCAAGGGACAGCAAAGAAAGTTTTATCAGCCAGTTGACAGCTTTGCTAAGAGAAAGAAAAAGACTTAAGTGTGAGTACTATCAGTGCAGAGTAAGTTGTTTCTAAGTAGGGCTGTGTGTGTCTGTGTGCACATCCTGACATGCTCTAAGCACAAGGTGTTCGTCTGAAGCACAGGTGTGGGATTTGGAACAGCATTCACATAATTTCCTATATGCCAGCAAAGACAAACCTACCCTATCAGGGATCCATGGAATTAAGACTTAAAATAATTTCTGTTGTACAGCATTGTCTACAGATGCTCTATGTATAGTGAAATGCTTTGCAGTTTAACCATGCCACTTCTTAATGAGGTCATCCAGTGCTTTGAGACCACTTATTATTAAGATACTGGAAGGAGCACTGAGAATGACTCTGAATTTTTTTCTGTTTTTGTCCTGGGCCTTAGCACAGAACGCTTTTATTTAACTTTAGTTACAAATCACTTATGTATTCTTTAAACCTTTAAGTGACAATGTGTACTCATAACTTAGGATGTTAAAATTCAGCTGTGGTAGGAACCTACAGTCTCTGGGGTTTCACATTACATTTCTCAGTGTGAAGTATAAGTAAAATTTAGCAATGTGGTATTCAAATTCTGTGGAATTAAGGACCATCAACTTAAGCAAACTCTGAATGCAACTGTCAACCAAACACAGGGAAAATGAAAAACTTGCAGTGTTGCATCAGAAGAACTGTGTGACTCCTATAGTCTCTACTGCTAGGAAGTACTTGATTTTTCTGAAGACAGGCATAGAAAGTGGCCAGTAATGTGTAACTGACAAATAAATATAAATTTCAGCATTACTGAGGCTTACCATATGCAAACTGAAAAAAGTAAGTAGTATTATGTCCAAAACATTATTTATAACATTAGTTTGTGTATTGATTGCATATTCTCTCAACCATTGTTTTTATTGACTTTATGTTCATAGCTGTTCATCATAGTATTTATTCCTTCCGTCATTCCTTTTCTTTTTCATACTTAAAGGCAAAAGTGTCATTTCTTCTCAATAACAATAGGAATTGATGATTTTCACATTCAAAAAAATAAAAAAGCTGGAGAGGTTCCCCAAATCTACCACATTCTCAATTTCTATTTTTCTCTATCACTTTTCCCAGGTTCCCATGCTCTCATCTTGATGTCCACTTCCTTGGCAAATCAAAAAGTCTTCTTGCTGTCAGAGAAACTCCTTATTTCTTCTATTCTTTGGAACAATTTTTTCATATCTCTCCAGCTCATCAATTCATGTTACTGACTGTCCTCTGTGCTTCACATTTTGTCTAAGAGTGTATCTTTCTCCCTTGTCTCTGTATCTTCATTTCTGTGTCATTCTGCTCTGTCCTGGTATTGCAGTCATTAATTATATATTTTCAAGGTTTAAAAAAAAGAAAAAAAAAAGGTACATTTTCTTTGAAAAACTCAAAGTAAGATGAAATTGTATAATAGTTGCTCTGTTCTGTTAATTTCTGAGGCTGCTCTCTCCCTGCAAAAATGTTCTGGAAATGTTACCTATCAGTTTCCAGCTCTGTTATGCAAAATTGCATCTTGATGTTGGTTTATCTGTGTTGTTTATGGTTGTGTAGAAAAGGAAAAGCAGCATTATTTTTCTACTGTTTCTGCTAGACCAGATGAGAATCATTCCTTCTCAAAACCACCGGCAAATATTATGCAGCCATTTGCTGTGTAGCACATGTAAAGAAAAGCCATCAAAGGAAAATATTTTGATCATGAAATATTGATACTATTTTTCTAGAGCTGAAACTGTAAGACAGAATCACAGAATTGTTTAGTTTGGAAAAAACCTCTGAGATCACAGAGTCCAACCTTTGACTGATCACCACCTTGCCCACTGTGTGCCACATCTAGTTGTTTCTCGAACACCACCAGGGACAGTGACTCCACCACCTCCCTGTGCACTCCATTCCAGTGTTTAGCAACCCTTTCCATGAAGAAATTCCTCCTGATGTCCAGTCTGAACCTCTCCTGGTACAGCTTAAGGCTATGCCCTCTTGTCCTGTCAGCAGTTGCCTGGGAGAAGAGAACAATCCTCACCTGGCTACAGCCTCCTTTCAGGTAGTTGTAAAGAGCAATAAGGTCTCCCCTGAGCCTCTTTTTCTTCAGACTAAACACCCCTAGCTCCCTCAGCCACTCCTTGTAGGACTTGTGTTTCAGACCCTTCACCAGCTCCTTTGCCCTTCTGCAGACTCGCTCCAGCACCTCAGTGTCTTTCTTGTAGTGAGAGGCCCAGAACTGGACACACCATTTGAGGTGTGGCCTCACCACTGCAGAGTGCAAGGGTAGAATGACTTCCCTGGTCCTGCTGGACACACTGTTCCAGATGCAAGCCAGAATGTCACTGGCCTTCTTGGCCACCTGGGCACACACGGGCTCATGTTCAGCTGCTGTCAACCAGCACACCCAGGTCCTTTTCCACCAGGCTGCTTTCCAGCCACTCTGCCCCAGCCTGTAGCACTGCCTGGGGTTGTTGTGGCCCAAGGGCAGGACCTGACACTTGGCCTTGTTGAACCTCCTGCCATTGGCCTCAGCCCATCAATCCAGCCTGTCCAGATTCCTCTGCAGACCCTTCCTACCCTCCAGCAGATCAACACTCCTGCCCAGCTTGGTGCAGTCCACAAATTTGCTGAGGGTACACTTGTCTCCTCATCCAGTTCATCAGTAAAGATACTAAACAGGACCAGGCCCAACACTGATCCCTGGGGAACACAACTGGTGATAGGATGCTCACTGGATGTTTTGCCGAAAGAGCAAATATAGAGCTGAAGGGGAATGTGAGCTGGAATAAACCCTGTTGACGAAAACATGTTTTTACCAGGTTGAGAAATGTTTTGTACAGTGTAACAGTAATGGCCAAAGTGGCCAAAGAGACCAGGGTCTGCCCCAACCACACGTGAGCCTGCTGTGTCTCTTAGCACCCTCATCTGTCCTAACTGCTCTGTGAACAAGAGCATTACTTGTCTGTCACCTCAAATGGCTTTGTGTTAAGGAACTGTGCCATCCAGGGCAGGCTGCATTTCAGAGAGTCTTGGCACAGAGGAGCTGTCTGGTGTTGGGGAGTGATGTTTTCCTCTGCTTTTGAGTGTATCATATGTTTTTCACAAATGAATTTCTCAGTCTGAATGTGATGCCATGGCACGTGGATCAATAGTATTCCCCTGTGGCAAGGTGTACTGAATGCCAAATGTCTTTGGCCGTCTGTTATTCTAAGGCAACTTAGCAGAGCCAAGAAGCCTGCACCACCACTTTCATTAGGGGTAATTATCCTTGAGCAGCTGGGATAGGAGCCGGAGCCTGAATGGTAATTAGCTCCCAATTGCTAGGAGATGCATTTTCAGGTTTCTGTACCATTTTACTCCCTGTTTAAAGAACAGACAGGGAATTGTGATAAATCCTCAGTCCTTGCTGTTGGAGAAGAGCTGCCTGCCTACAGATCAGCTTAAATTAGGATCTTCTTTGCATGTCCATCCATGTGGTCTTGCTGCAGTGAGAAATCATCCTGCACTTGGATGGTTTGGGTCTTTGCAGCAGCATGAACATTTTCCTGTATGTTCTCTCAACAGATGTGTTGCTTTATTGTTGTTTTTTATGTTGTAATAAGGTAACAACTACTGCAAATCTGTTTCACTTGTGTTATAGAGGCAGAGATACATATGCATGTCATCTGTGAACAGAATTAACAGACTGGTAGAACCAAACACAAACCTGAGTCCAATATACGATTGATGTGTTTCTATCCATCAGTATTTTCAAAAGGTACATTTTCAGTAGAAGTTTTGTGCTAGACTTAAATAGAAGAATAAGTTTTTATTTTTAAAACATTTTCTTCCCCACAACCATATTTGGTATTATGTTTTGGTATCAGTATATGGCATTGGAAGAGCTTGACAAGTAGTATATCCTTCCTGCAACATCTTTTCATGACATGGGAGAATTTTTAGAGAGATGGGAAAAAAATTGTAAAGTTTTTATCATGGAGAACAAATCTGCTCAGCACTTGATGACCCCTGCTTTGTTCTTGGATAATAACAGTCATCACTATCTACTAATGTTCATCTTCGAAACTTTTTACAAGTATTAGTTAATGACATTTTGGAGCACTATTTAACAAATAAAAAGAAGTACATGATGGAAAACTGAAGTAAAGATGTTAGGCAATACATACTTGTCCCATATTGTATTTCTGTGTAAGCCACACTTCTTGTTAGATTGGAAGGAAAGAAAGCAATTAAAGGATTGCTTCTATGCTTTGCTAAGGACCCCTGAAGAATTGTGTCAGTGAGAAGGACGGCATTCAGCATGACAGTGCTAGATGCTGGGTCCTGGTAGGATTTGTCCTGAATGTACAATTGCATTTTCTGGTTGCCCAATTAAATTTTCCATGACTGGCATTTTTAGTGTACTACGTAATTATTGATTTCTGTTCACATTGCATATGAGAATAAACAATAACAATCTCTGTTACAGATTTGTCCATTATACCCTGAGAAATACCTTTTATCCTGCAACTTCAAATGTTTGAGTTAAGGTTTTTCTGCGTTCTGTGGGAAATCTAAGGCAAGGTTTGTTTCCTTCTCCAGTTATAGAAGAATTTCAGCATACGGTGTTTATGTACAGTATTGAGAATCATTGATGCATTGCATCAGTGGGAGTGGAGAGGACTTCAGCAGAGCCTGAAGTGTTTGAGGGGATAGACACGTTTGATTTTTTCTGTATGCCTTGAGGTGTGTTTTTCAACTTTCTGAAAGCCTTCGTGGAAGTCTAGTGATCTCTGGAGGGGAGGCTGTGCTTGTCTATCTGTTAATCAGTAGCAGAAGTTTTCATTGCCAGCTACGTTTCTTCCTTTGAAATTTTTGCTCCGTGAACCACAAAGTCCAGCAGTTCACATTCTGCTGTAAATGTGCTTTGTTAGTGCTGGTATTGCTTTGGCTGCTGCCTTTTTGTATAGGAAAGAATGTGGTATGAAGGCTTGGTTATAGTGAAGCCTAAGAGAAAAGGGCTCAGAGGATGGAGTAGAGATGTCCTGATTTAAAATAATGATCCATTTATGAATAACAAAATCTCTCTAAATACCTTCCCTTGCAGCAAATCTACTCCCTTCCTTCTTCCCCTTTTTGGCTCGTCTTTGTGTCCAGCTTGTAGGTTGCTTGTAGGTTGCTGTGCATTGCTCGTAGGTTGTGTGAAGTTACAACTTAATAATTGAAATTTCCCTATTTGTCGGCTACATATAGGCCCCCTGGTGCCTTGTTAAGTGCTCTGTTACCAGTGAATGTTCTTAATTATGTTCTGGAAGCTGTTGTTCAAGTCACAAGTCATTTACTCAAGGTTTGGGCCCAGCAGGTTATACATTTTCATAGTAATTTAGGTTGCTAAATAAAAACAACTTAAGATCTCCTGAATGCTGATAACTTGCGCTTTCTACTGAATTCTATGGGAGAAGAGATTATTTTCTGCATTTTAAAATCAGACTAATTGCTGGTTTAATGACAGGATAGGCTGGTTCTAGTCTCCCACTTTAGAATATGCTGAATATGATTTTGCTAGAGAGAGGTGTCTATAAAGTCTCCGATTTACGTATTTAGAAGGGACATTAATTATGTGCTAATGAAAACAGTCACCTATAAAGTTCTAGAAACAACTTCTGATCATAGATGACTAAACATGAAGATTTGTTGTTCCCTATCTTACCAGTTTTACATAAAGTAAAACAGTAAAGCTGTCTTAAGAATCTCTATCATTCCTTTGTGCATGCAGATATGTACTATAGCAAATGCTCAAGCGTTGTAGATACTGAAGGTATTTCTAGGTCAATTTTTTTGTTTTTTAGATAATTTTATCTAAGGATATATCTGTTTTTATGGATCTTCACTTATATGTAATTTTTTTCCCTTTCATTGGAAGTCATAGAATCTTTCTAATTTCTCTGATGTCATTATCATCATCAGCTTTGTCCTCTGCCCTTATTAATTAATGAATGACAGCCACTAGAAACCCAGACTCAGAAAAATTGATACAGGACTGTGTGTAGGATGAAGGGCAGGGCTGCACTGCTGATAGACAAGGAGCTTTGCAACAGCAGACTTACATCTGGCTAAAACTGGATGCTGACAAATAATACGGGAAAGTGTTCCCCTGCCTCCCATATCCAGTTGTAAATAAATCAATAAATAATGCTAGCAAACAAGTAAACTAAAAGCCTGAGAACAGATATAGATCTCCTTTAGTCAAGCTTAAATAATTTAATGAATTTTTAGTGAAAAGAGCATGACCATGTCCTGCTGACCTATAAGGAACTGTAAGGTTGGGAGTTTGTCATGACCATGGGCTCAGTTTATGATGAAGACATGCATCAATTATGCTTATGCCTGAATTTCCATAATCGTAGTTTCAATAGGTTTTGTTAGCAGAAGCACAGCGTGTATTAAATGTTGTCATGGGTTTATGTAGCAAACTTCAGACTGGGCATGTTATTATTTTTGTACCTGGGATTGGAGATTCCTGTTACTCTATCTTGAAGTACATGCAGTTTTGGTTTTTATTCACTCTTGCTGTTGATAACCTTTTGTCCACCTTTGGGATAACATGTTAGCTATTTTAATCTGAGCTAGTAATGGTGAATATCAATACTTTTTAGTGTTATACTTCAGTTTCCATCTGTGACTTTGTTAGTATAGAACTTCTGACTTCCAGCAAAGTGATCATAATCATAGGAAGCATTGAGCTTGCAGAAAAACTGTCAGCCATAGAATTTAATTTTATAAATAGCTGTAATGCTATACTTGTTAAGATTACTTTGGGAAAATATCACTTCGACACACATCCTCATCCACCCACAGTAAAAAAAGACTGGGTTTTTTTTTAGCTAGGTAAAGCCAAAAAATGACTGTCAAATACTCTTCAGGTTGTTCTGTCTGAATTTATGAAGTAAAATCTATCTATATGTAAGTGAATGTATAATAAAAATTTGGATTTTCATCAGTGAATCTTGCTCAAAATGTTGTACACGTAGGGGAGGGATGGGAGACATCAGACCCTGTGAAGTATACAAGAGATACAGCCCCTTAGTGACCTCTCCTGCAGACAAGTGGGAGAGCTGAGAGGCATCTGACAGGAAAGCTGTATGTGGATGGGGTAGTTAGTCACCAGGAGGTGGGTGGCACTAAAAATGGGCTTGTGAGACTGGGTCTGTGTATTGAGATCATACAGGTTGTGTGGGTATTTGACAGCTGGGTGTTGGTGGAAACGCAGGGGCTCCTATTGGAAGAAAAATAAATAATGGGGATTTTGAGCTACTTTGGACAGAAAATAAGGGCTTAGAAAAAAGGGTACTGGGTGCTTGAGGAGTGTATGGTACAGCTGGACTTGGAAGAACATGAGAATGCCAAGTCAGCAGAAGGCCCTTGACCTGATGGTTATTCTGCCACAACCCTGTGGTCTCTGCTAGTAAGTACAAGGCAGCTGGAGGGGAGGTCTCGGACTGCCCTTTCTCCAGAGGTGGCTGTGGCTTGAAGCTCTGGCTGTGCACTTGCTCCGTTCAGCCGGACTTGAGCTATGGGTCAGAATTGGTCTGAGGTGTGGTGAGGACTCTTCTGGTGAGTGGGCAGCCCACTAGATTTCCCCAAGTGGGCCAGAAAGAGAGGGGTCCTGCTTCAGTACCTATAGGCACTTGGATACATGGTTAAAATTAAAAAATACCTCAGTAGAACTGGCAGGAAAGGCAAAAGCTGCAGACATTGTGGATGTAGTGGTTAAAACAGTTATCAAGGGGGCAACTGATTGCTTAATCCTTGTAATAGGGATTTCAGCCTCTTAATTTTTAACGTATGGGACACTCTCATTAGTTCCCTTTCCTCTGAGCATACACAGATAATGTGCCTCAGTCAGGTTCTTCTGCCCTGCCTTCCTCCCAGGGTCACTATAGATAAGAACTTCCTTCCCAGCCACTGCTGAAATCTGTTTATAAATAGTTCCCAAAATTTTTCCTTCCAGCTGAAGTTCTGTTTGCTTCTGAGCAGCCTGCCATAATATAGCTATCCCTGTGTGCCAGATGCCTTCCTCAGTTGTTTTGTCCCCAAAGAATTCCCATTCTTCCCTGTTGCTGGGGATGTGAGGTTGTGCCTCTGCCTTTCCTAAGTAACCTAGATGAAAAGAGACAGAGTTGACAGGAGTTATGGTAGCTTCCTCTGCAGCATATTCATCCTGTTTGCCTGCTGATCTACACATGGTTTCCCCTTTTGCCAGACTTTTTAGTCGTTTCAGTGCGACAATGTCTCCTATAATATTCATACATTGATATCAAAGGGTTTATTGGAATTCAAGAAGCAGCAGTTGCTGCTATGTATGAGCAGTAATTAACATTCTTTAACTCCTCATCCATAACAATACAACATCAAAGACCTTGAAGATAAAGGAGCAGTAGCATCTAATGGCGCAGATACTGTTTTCACCAGTTCATATATCTGCATTTTTAAGTTAGCATTTGAAAGCAAAACTAGAAGTTCTACTATTTTTATTACTTAGAGGAATCCAACTACTTTAGCCCATCATACCTGCAGAAGGTGCGTACATCTGCCCACTTGTATGAGGAAGAGTAAAGAGATCATGATTAGATTGCAAAAAGCTTCTTGAAGACTTCCATGAGTTGAGGTTCTGGGTTTATTCTGCCAGTTCTTCAGATCTGATACCCCACTGCTGTGAATGAAACATGCTGGGGAGTTACAATACTTTCCTCCCTGTGTCCCTGTGTGATGGTTCATCTTCCTTTTAGAGAATCCAGAGATTGTTTTTGATGTATGAAGTCCTCCATGTTTTTAAGAATAATCTAACTACCTTCACAGAACAACAACCACACACACTTGGTAACCATTACCTGAATAACTGGAGATACTGAGATCTGCACTGTATCTGCATGGTGCGCTCCCCCCAAAAACCCTCTACTGTGTTATAGAAATTTCTCTGAACTGAGGTGACCTTACTGAGAACACAGTCCAGCAAAACCTGCAAACATAAGCAAAATTGTTAACTAGATCAGTAGACTGAACTGCTATTGAACTACTCCAGGCTCAGCAGCATTACTTTCCTTTGGTAGATATATTGATGAGCCAACACTAATTCCTCAGGCTGTTTATGCTTCATGTTGTCAGAAGACCATCTAATGCTTTTCATTCCCTTCTGGAGGCTGAGAGAATACTAAACTGCACTTTTCTTTCCAAGTTAGTATTACACTGAAAGACACGTATTCAGCTGGTTTCAGCTGCTCTCCTTGTGTTGCAATCTCCCCAGCTGTCCTTACTGATCACTTGCACTAGTTTCCCTTACCCAGCCTTTATCTTTGTCCACCTGGCATCAAAAATTTGTAGAACCAGCACTGTCAGCTGGAGCATTTTAGCTTAAAATTGTGCTTCCAGGTTTATTGCAACAATATCCTGAGGGACATGACTTGATTAGGCTACATGGAGCTTGTGTGAACCACCAAAGAAAGCAATTGATTACTTAGTAAGTAAGCTAAAAAGTCTGAGAATGAAAGGTGAGTGCTTTGGAGGCACATCTGGTGGGACCACCTTCAACATCACCCGAAAGGAAGTTTGCTCTGTTAATATGCTATGAAGTCTTATGATGTTGTCATCAAGGGGCGAACTTTGTTTCTAGTACAGCACTATTAGAAATACTGCTTTTTCAGTATGTATGTATGTATATACAGTGAGCAAAGACTTCTAATTCCATTGCAAGTAAATTTTTCTTCATTGCAAAGGCTGGTGATGAATCATGACTATTCTTTAATTTTTGGATAAGTAAAGGAAAAAAAATCTCCATCATAGTTCAGGAGTTTTACCTTCTGCATAGATTTGCTTCAGGGCCTTGTATCAGACCACACTGTGGTTCTGCAGCATCTCAGAAATGCTCAGCATCTCCCTGTGTCTATATACCAGATACCAACAGGTATCGGGGCAGTGTCTTGTGTAGGCTGCTGTACTAATTGCTGCCGGTTACTGTTCTGTATCAGCCACTTCTCAGTTCCCTGGCACGACTTGATTCTGCAGTTTAATTTCTGGTGTTCTTCGACTTCATATTATTGTTATATGTCAGCTGGTTGGGGAATTGCCTTGTAAATTAACTTTCTCGTCTGAGCCTCATGATACCAGTTAACTAACTTGCATATGGACCTTTTCAAATTTTTTTTATCCACTTCCCTAGCAATTGTTCCTTGAATTGTTACATCTGGTGTTAAGTAGTTGCCCTGAGGCTAAGAATTAGAGCTGGTATCTTTAGGAAAACCCCAGATTTGGCATCTACTTTATAGGTCTGCACACAGCGTGGTCTGTAGGTTTGTGCAGTGTGTTTGCATTGCTCACCAGTGCATTAGGAAGCTCCCTTAGGAATTGTTTGCAAACTGACTTTCCACAGACGATGTCTTATGTTTTACATCTGGGCACAGAACTCTGGCTGGGATGCCCTTGCCAGGCCTGGCACAGCTGGCTTCACTTCACTTGAGCTGTCTCTTAAGACACTGGCACGAGGAAAACTGCATGAACGTATTTGCAGTGCATACAAATAGGCATTCAGAATTACTCCTCCTGTCTGCCTTCTGGCTTGCCATCCCTTTCAGTGTTTCAGAAAGCCGGTGTTTAATGCCTTCACTCCTGCCTGTAAGCTTGCACAGCTATCTCTAAGAGCCACTGAGAAACCAAAGGCAAGAGGTTTTGGTATTGCTATTGAAAATTCTATTAGACACAGTGCAGCTTTTTCTGCAGCATTTTCATATGCAGAAAGCAACAACTCCAAAATTCCAGCACAGAAATGCTTACTTTGATCAATATGATCAGTCAGTTTACTCTCATGTGAAAATGCTTTTACCATCTAAATCTATTGGCAGCGCTTAAGATTATTTTGAAAGGTCAGAATTTCTGAACACAAAAAATCTACAATTTTAGCAGACATAGTTAGCATGCAACTATTTGTCATCTACTGTAATAGATAACCACTGTCTTATTATCCAGCTTTAATGCTAAGATGCAGATCTGGAAGGTTTTTTGGCAGGGTAGGTATGGTTTTACTTGGCAAATGCAGCTGGCTTGCTGTTCTAGTTCACCCAGAAGTGATGCAGCAGATGATACTGGTTGTCACAGCCAATATGACAGGGAAAAGGTAAAGAATTTCAGAATCTAGAAGGAGTAAGAGGGAAGAAGAGTAATTTTTATAAAATGTTGCTGTTTACTTAAAAATGTGATCTGTCTGTATTGCAAAGGTGAAAAGGCAAAGGGCCAAATCGTCCTGATGCTCATGGTAGTACAATTCTGTGGTAAAATAACAGTATTTCCTTGTTATATGAAGAGGTCACAACCCAGTTGCATCCTTATTATGCTGTGTATAACCATATAGAGTTGGAAATGCTGCACTTTAGATTCAGCAATGAGCAAAATAAATAAGCCAGGAAAGGCAAGGACAGAAATCTGTGTGTTGGTGGTAACTGCATCATTAGCAGTAATCCCAATTGCCCAGGCCAGTTCTTGTGTCAGATATATGAGATGCATAAAGCAGTTTTGTAACAAGAGACACATCACCTTTTACACTCCTAAAAACAAACTAGCCATGGATGGAATGTTGCAGTGTAAGACTGCACCATATGCTCGTGGGTTGTACTGAACCCCGGTGCAGAAAACCAGAAAATCAGAAGGGTTTCTGCATTTCAGCTAACGGAAAGTAGGTGTTTGGAGAGAAGGCTGATGCAGGTAACAAAATCACTGCAATATTCCGTCAGGCACCATCCTAATGTGGCTTGATGCCAAGCCTGAACGAGCTTCCTGGCCCCATGTCCCCGTGCATAACTGGCTCCTGCTGCTTAAGGACCCAGCTTGTCTGCACAGCCTGCCAGCATCTCCTCACTGCAGCAGTGGGCAGAGGCTGGCAAACAGAGGCTTGCCACAAAACAATTTAGCCTTGAAAAGCTTCATCCTGCCTGCAGTAGTTCAGCTTTGGAGAGCAGAAGGTCTCATTGGTTCAGGATGCATTGCCAGTGCACATGGCCTTGGACTTAGCTTAACTTTCCTGTTTGTGAGGAAAGCATCCTGCAAACCTCATATATTCAGAGAAAATAAAAACCCACATGTGAGCATGGTTTCAACAGTGCACATCTTGATGCAATCCCTCTTCTAAGCTTAGAAGCTGGTCCCGCTTTGTGGGGTTAGCACTGGGGGAAGTGTGGGCAGTAGGAATTAGCAGAGGCACAAACCACACCAATTGCATGGAAACTCTCTCGACGTAGTTTGCCAACATCTGCCCAAGGGGACCTGGCTCAAATGTTGAGAAAAACACATTGTTGTCCATACCCAGTGATTTACAGTCTCTTGAAATGTTCTCCTTAAACAGATTTTTCATGCAAGCAGAGGCCAGTGACTTGAAGCTGTCACAAGGTATGGGAGAACGGGACAGGGGTCCAAAGAGCCTGCTTGTTTACAGACACAAAGAAGCTGTTCAGGAATTTTTATTGTTAGTTGTTTGGTTGTTTTTGGTTTTTTTTTCTTAAACTCATCACATGCTATAGGTCTTAAATACATTTTTGTTCCTTGGAACGATAGACTTAAACACATTTCTTAGTATTGCATTGCCTGGAGCTCTTAGATACTTTCACAGCGTAATTAGGTAGTTAAGACACTTTTAAAGCATGTGTAGAATTGAAAGTTGTTTTTTTTTTTCTTTTTACTTGTAAGGCTTTATATATATGTGTGTGTGTGTATATATATGTATATACACACACAGATGAAGGATCACTTAAAATTTCTGATTGGATTTTATTAATGTGGAACTGTAATATTTGCAAGAACTTAGATGAAATGGGAAGCAGAGATGAGAGCTTTGAGGGGGTTTTTTTGAAGTCTAAAGAGAACTGCTGCTCTTTTACACTGGTTGGCTGAACAGTGTTTCCTTCAGATGCAATGAGACCTCCTCCTACTGTTGATTTTATTTTAGAAACTGAGCGCACTCAGCATCTACACAGGGCGTGGAGATCTTGACCCCTTTGAATGAGAAGTGTTGAAATCATACAAACAGCTCATGCACATTGATCACTCTTAGCATCCCAATTGGCCATGATCAAATCCTTTTCTCAGGAGAGACAGCTTTTCCTGCTGGCCTTCAGTGCTTCTCATTTCAGCTGTGAATTAAGATGCTCTGATGGGAATATCTTTAATGCAAGTTCCTCTCAAGCCCTTATCAACAGACATCAAGGTTATTGGCATCCACTGCCTTTGAGATAGAAAACAAATCTCATGATCTAGAACTCAAAGAAAATGTTTCTTGGTTTTCTCTTGAGAGCACTAATCCCTATTTTTTATTAGGAGGCAAAACTTTAACAGGAGGATTTTATTAGGCCTCGTGTTCCATGAAGCAAAAGAGCAATTTGCACAGCAGTAGCTTTTGTTTGAAATGAGCATAAAGGTTGAATAGACATCCATTTCAAGTGCATTAAACATCTTTTATGAAAACGTTGCTGACATGCTGTGTTGTTGTTTTTGTGGTTTTTTTGGTGTTTGGTTTTGTGGTATGGGGGTTTTTTGTGTGTGTGGGGGTTTTTTTGTATTGTTGGGGTTTTTTTTTTTGTGTTTTTGTTTTGTTTTAATGCACCTATTCTAAGAAAAAAAAACCAACAACGCTGATATAGTATATATTAGGGCTATTTATTCTCTGTTGCTGGCTTCTTCACATTTTTATTTGAATCCATAGATAGAGCTTTCATATTCTGCGTATATCTGGAGAAATTGCCGTGCAGATTTTTTGCTTATGTGGAAGACCCACACCTCTTGAGGATTTTCATGGGCAAAGCAGTTCAGTTGCTGGAAATGAAAGATAGCCATTACAAGGACAAACCAGAGTAGCTTTGTCATCTTACAGCAGAGGCAAACACTCTATTTTGGTTCGGGTTAGTCTTGATCTGCAGGTTGGAAGGGTTGACATGAACTTCTCAGAGTCCATGCTGTCAGTAAGTATCCTGCTAAGGCTGGCCTTGTTTTCCCCAGTTTCCCTTCTTCCCTGCAATTGTAGTGGATTCTTAACTTTAGATCTTGCAGTCTTTCTGCCAAACTTGTTGCATAGGTGGTGAGCTTTCAGCTGTGAAATTCTGAATGAAGGGTATTGCAGAGACACAAAATCCTAAGCTAATTTCCCCTCATTTTTTTTCTCCTCATGAAAAAGGGATGAAAGTCTCATCTCATATTTCTAATGAGTTGTCCAGATTGTGCATGTTCCACTTCACCTTGCAATACAGAGTAAGCAGCTGAGACTGATTTTATTATAATAGGATGTATCTGTGTTTCCAAGGGAAAGGAGAATCTGGAATTTACTTAAATTCCTTAGCACCTCTAGTCAAGTAATTCGAGACCTAGCACGTGCCATGTAGATCTGATAGCTGAACCATGTATCAGAGAAATGCAATTAAATATAATAAAATGTAGATCTGAATCACAGTTTGGCCTGAATGTTACCCTGAAGTAAGTGCCTTATATTAATATTTTCAATAGATATCAATCATTGCAATTAGTAATAAAACTAATGAGACAGAAGCAAAATAGTAACCTTATTAAAATTCTCATTTCAGTAATGTAATGTGACTCAGACATTTGAAGTGAAAATGGATGCATACCGATAAAATTCTTATTGCTTGATTGGTCACTAAGGTTTGGAGTTACCTATAGTGAAAATTCAGAGTTCTGTTAAAGTAAATGGAAGTCATCCCTGGAAATGTTCAAGGTCAGTCTGGACGGGGCTCTGGGCAACCTGGTGTAGTGGAAGGGGAGCTGGAATGAGACGATCTTTAAGGTTCCTTCCAGCCCAAACCAGTCTGTGATTCTGTGATCAGGAGAAAGAATAGCTGGAAGGTCTAGTCTTGTAGCAGGCTCCTGCTGGAACAACTATGATTATCATTTATCTCTGGGGTTATGTGTCTTGGAAGTTAAATACCATTTTGCATAACCTAAAGTTCTTTGGCATTAGGAATATTTATGGGAACCATACAACACGTGATCATGCTATCAGATGTATTCATGGCATCAGGTGTGGTAATTACATAGTGATCAAAATACTGAGTTTTCAGTTACTTATCCTGTTTTTATAATCAAAACAGCACTATAAAATTGAAGCACTTAATTTCTTCCTGCTCTTATGAATTTTCTGCTAACAAAGACAATAAAAGGACAAATCCTTCTCACCACATCTTAGCCAAGAAATACACATTTTAAAATGGATTCTGAGTACTTTCTGCAGCTTTTTGTGTTCTCCTGCCAGGAATCCTGGGTTCTGATACTGATTGTTATCAAGTTGCAGTCCTGTTACTCATAAGGATAATAAAAGATACTTGGTGCTCTAAGAAAACACCATAAGCAAGAGAGTAGAAAATTATTTCAGTGCTGTCTTGTGCTTTGCAAGCTCAACAGTGTGACCTGTCTCATGGCTGTAATTTTTGCAAAACCATTTTTTTCTCAGAGGTTTTTTACCAGCTTTTGATCTTGGAGAGTCTCTCCATCTTCCTTTTTTCTCTTCACTTCAGACTTTCTTAATTGCTACAAAACCTAACTGACAAAAGTCTCATCTGAATGCACCATGCAGAATCTCCTTGGCTGTAGCTGAAATGTCTGTCCTGGTTTTGGGGGTTTTGTTTGTTTGTTTATTTTTAAACCCCTACTATAATAATTAAAGGCTTCCTTCTGTTACATTATAAGGATTACATACAAAGAAATTAATCAGCTTCTGTCTGTTGTAAACCTGTCTTTTCTCTTACTAAAAACATTTTCTGTGGCTGGAAGTGCTACTGTTGCCTGATCCTTTCAGCTTTTTACATTTGGTAAGCATGGAGAGGTATGATTGGCAAAATTCTAAGTAAACTGGGATTTTTGAACCACTTCCTTTTGCTCTTTACTATGAAGAATCTCCATTATTCCTTGATTTTGGTGAGATTCTCCCTCCACTTCTGCTGTTGAGAGTCATAGAGAATTACTTTTTTTTCTTCAGCTTTGCACTTTCCTTGGCTGGTCAAAATTCTGAGAAGACTTGGTGAATGCTGCTTTTTCATGTCACACCTAGGCACAATATTTGATTTTGAGATTAGCCTTCTTGAAGGGCGTTTTGTTTTGTTCAGACCATTAGCATGCTGGAATAATTGCTTGTGGAATGAGGAAGAAGCCTGTCATCAGTCTTTGGGTGCTCCTGTCTCATTTTGCCAACTGGATGCATAGATGTTTCTTATTCTCCATGTGGATATCCAGGTGGTGGCTTCCCTGGGCCCGTGAATGCAGTGAACAAGAGCTGCTGTGCCTTTATTGCTTTTTTCATAGCTGGTATGGAAAGGCTGGCTTGGCATTTCAGCAGAAGTTGCTGTGTCTGAAAAAGGGCATTTTTTTGATGGAGCAAAGACTCAGTGGTCCAAAGTTATTTCTGCATACATGAAAAGAATTTCCTTTCCATGCCGCCTCAGTTCATGGGTTAGGCCCTCTGGCTCTGGGATCCTCTAGTATTGTTAAATCTGCTGTATATACACTTTATATGGGCTTATCTAGACTTGTAAGTTCTTTGGGGTGGGATCTCTCGGGCTTGGTGTTTGTGCAGCATCCAGCACTGTGAGTTTAATAAGAGACCTATTGTGCAGTATCCTCATGAAAGCTAATAAACTGATGAAGCTTCAGCCAAGTTTGTACCACACTTTAGTAGGTTCACTGTCTTTTCAGGAAATCTTTGCCTTTAAATTGTTTCAGATAAATCAAAAGCAGAATATACAGAACAACTACAGAGGAGACACAGGTCTCCATACTACTCACCAGACTAACCATGCTGACTGTCTTCCCTGGTATTCCTATTTATTTTTGCATGCTCTCAGAATGCTTTCATCCTTTCCCAGAAATTTGAAAATCAGTTATTTCCCTTTTTTTTTGTCATGACACTTCTGAACTCCCAGCATGTTGTTAGAGGCTCGTCATTGTTTTCTTGGATTCAGGGCCATTTTCCTTACCCTTGACGGGACTTTTATTGCTAACTGGGAATTTGACTGACAGGAGAAATTGCAATCATTTTCTTGTCTCTCTTGCCAGTGGTTTGGAAGAGAAATTCCCGACATGTTGCACAAGGCTCATAAGTGTATATACCTCTGTCACATGCAAAGGGGCGTTTTCCTTGATCCTTAGTGTGGGGAGATTTCTTCAGTCCTTAGTGTTTGATTTGTCCGTGCCCCTGGAAAGCCAAGACCCTTGTGCCTTACCAGTCTGCTGATGTCCCATTATGGAGCCCTTTCACTGAGCAGTGCTGCTGCATCTGAGGGGGGTTCAACTGACTTAGTCAGGGACACTCCAACAGCGTGAGGGAGTCCCCTCAGTGGGTCTAACACCTTGTTTGACTGTTACCCACTGCTGGCGACTACTGGTGCCCATGAAGGACTCACACCAACAGTTTATGGAATAACACTTTATAAATATAAAATTTGGACAGGTTAAGTTTCACAGATTGCCGGTGATAGTATCTGACTGCAAAATGTTCAAAGCAATACACAGACAAACTCTAATCGCCATTAAGAGTATTCAGCGTGCACATGATAGAGTTCTTACCCAATAGATGTCCCTATGAGGGAGAAAAGATTTAGCCCATTGACTGATCCCAGATGATGAAGTCTTCCCTGACTTTTCCCCATTCATGACTTAGTTTTGTACTGTTTCTTTGTTTAGGTGGAGCTTGAGTGACTCTAGTCATACATACCTATGTTACTGATTGGTGTAAAGTTCTCTCACTTTGCTCCTACAGTCAACAAAATACAGAGTGCATACTCAGTGAGAGGTGGTTTGTACCTTGGAGGTGGGTAACTTAGGGGTGGACATGTGTGTTAGTATTACAATTAGGTTTTAATGAACCAAGTTCATCTGAGGAGAGCAATTTCACCACAGTTGCTGGCTCAGCGGCAGGACATCTTCCCTCATCTCCCTTGGCTGACAGGTGCTATGTGGTTTATCGGCTGCCAAGTGCCATCGAGTTCCCCTCCCTGCCAGGATTTCAACAGAGCCTGGCAGTGGTGCTTTGGGTTTACACCCTCCGTTCATCCCCCTTAGCAGGTGCTATGGTTGCAGGTTCTGGGGAAGCATCATGGCAGAGGTTTTGAGCTGCCAACCCCATTCCATCCAGGGAGCAGCAGCTGCATTTTATCCTATAATTTCCGAAGTCTTGTAACTCTTGTTAGCATGTGAATATAACTTCCCAGTTTCCTCTAATTTTACCCCAAGCCATCTTTCCACACTCTCCTACTGGAGTTCCATATAAATTTGGTCTGATTACTGCAAGCTTTTGTTTCTTGATAGCTCCTGCAAGTCGTTCCCTCATGGGAGATGTTTTGGCTCTTTAAATTTTATTTACATCTGGATATTGTGCCTGCAGACTTACCAAAGTAAGACGCTGGCTGATTAGAAGTAGTCTTTTTGTATTCATGTTAAAGAATTCACCATCTGTGATCTGTAATGAGACTTCTTACTAATTAGATGTAACAAAACTGCATAATGCCAAGTTGGAGGAAAAATTTATTTGAAATACAATGTAAGATATGACTGATTTTTTTTAAAGTGCTTAACTGTAAATAAAATGTTCCTCTAATCTCCCAAACATCCACAGTTTCCCACCCCTGTAGGATTAAAAAATTTCTTTCAGCCATTCATGATACTATGTTGGTTGCTACAGTGATACCAATTTCCTGTCTCAAATTTTTGTACTTCAGAGGTATATGAGGCCTTTTAATCTTCTTTCCCCATTCCCCCCCATTTCACTCTTTGATTTTACAGATGCTCTTACTCAAGGACTGGAATTCCTATACTGTTGGACTGTTTTTTCCACTATGTGATGGAAACCAGAATAAATATATGCCTTTCCCCCACAGGACTAATGAAGATTCCTGCTGCCTTATTGGTACCCTCACTGAACATTGCTCTATATCAAAGCCTTAGAAAATTTATATTTAGTTTTTTCACAGATCACTAAGCTAGTGAAGCACAGGCTGTTCACCTTGACCAAATCAAGGTCACCAACCAAATGAAATATAAGCACTTAGGAAAAGCAGCTTGTCAGCCACAATGCTACTGAAAAACGGTGTGAGAAGTCCAGTTGGGCCTAGCCTCCATAATGTGACTTAATGGGGGCTGAACCCTGACTGAGACAGTTTGCTGTTCCTGTGATACATGTAATAGAAAGAAATCATAAAACAGTATTAGCTGATCAATATTCCCTTTATCTACCTATGATGAAGTTTGTGTGATGGTTGAATTTTATGTAAGGTTTAAGGTCTTTCGGGGGGGTTGTCACTGTGCTGCTCTATATTGCTTCCCCTTCGTACTGTACATCCCTGTAAAGGCTGCTCAGATCAGAGATGAGTGTGCATTTGGCCTGTTAGTCTTTTGATGCAACATTCATGTTGATTATGTGGTTTAAGTCCCTGTGAATTTTGTTCTTCCCACAGTATGCCACGGCCACTGTAACCTCGATCATCAGCATTTGCAGAATTTGGTATGTTTTGTGAGATATGTAGCCCCAAGTAGCCTCAGTTCAAAGGTCTGTATTGCTAAATGCCTTTCTGTTCAGGAACCATTTGTACAGATGAAGGATGCTGTCTCTGATATAGATCATATCCTGAAAAATCTGTGGGATCGGGTAGACTGCTAGAGTTTCCAAGCAGCAGGGAAAAAAAAAAAATCATTACTGAATAGATTCCAAGTGGGATTACTGGATATCCAAATGGTCAGAAACTGTGTGGGGAAGGTGTGCATAGAAAACATTCAGGAAAGTCAGGAAGAGATCCATGTGGCTGGGAAGCAAGTGATGTGTTTGTATTTTAGGAGGTAATACATGCTAAAACTGAAGGAGAAATAGGAAGTGAAGAAGATGAATGTATGTGGATCCTAGGATGAATTACGATCCCACAGAATTATACATGAATTAAGCAGGTTGGCAATGGTGATTTTATAACTGAGAAGGAATGTATAATATGCTTTTTATGAATGTCTTTCTCATTTATATATATGCTATTCTAGCCCATTTTCTTTCTAATTTAGGCTCTCTTCTGATTTTTGTCCCTTGAGTGGCTCTCTAGTATGGTGGATTTATGCTGTTTGTTCAGCAACATTCCTACTCTTCTGAATTCTGTCCCATGTGCATTTAACATAATCTTCGTTTGCATTTCCACTTGCCTGCTTGTTTAGCTTTTTCTCCCAGGCCATTAGTTCAGTTCTATTTTCTTGTGGGGAAAAATTTTTCTTTCTGTGGTAGAAATAATTAAGTCTCCTATGCTAAAACCATCTTCTCTAGGATACTCCAGATTTACTCTATTATCATTCCCTTGAAATCCATATATAATGTTTTGGATTGGTGATAGAAAAAACTTGGCTTCTCCTGCTCCTTTTCCTTATAATGGAAGTTTCTGTGGCTGAGCTGGTTGGCAGCAGGTGGGTCCCAATGCAGTACCTACACCACACCATTAACAGCTATTTCCTGTGGCTCCAGAAGCTTAGCCTGTGATGTTGTCTTCTTTTTATTTGTGCTCTGCAGTTCTCGGTTAGCAGCTGCTTGCATCACTATCTGTTTTCAGCTGCCTGTGTGTGGGCATAAAACCCATACAAGGATCACTGGCCTGTGGTTGTAATAGCAGAAAATAGATGTATTTTCATCTCTCAAAAGATCTTTAGATCTTTTCAAAGAGAAGTGAACTGTGATTGTGCAGGGTGAAAAGGGCCCTGTGCTTTTTAACTTCTGTATGATGACACAAGGGACAACTGCATTTCTTTCTTCTTTCTCTTTCTTTTTATTGATGCTGGGAATTCAAGGCTTGTTTGGCTCAGGGGAATCCACAGGATTTATCTTTTCTCTCTCTTTTGTACTTATTTGACTTTTTGCCAATGATTGGTTTAAAAGTATTTCTATTAGCTTTTTAACATTAATTGAATGATTGTGCTATCTCTCCACCTCAGCTGCCAGTGTGGGCTGTAACCACCTCTCTGAAGCTGGAGGAATATTGTAAAACAAGGTAGAAAGAACAGGTCAACCAGGGTCTGAAAAATTGTTTAATTTTAATTTAAAACTTTTAATTTTTTCTTTCTTTTTAAGTTTGATCTGTGAATAGCAAAACTGGATTAAAAATTGTGTAGAATGAGTATATCCCTAGTTGCAGGAAAGGTATCAATCAGGTCCAAAGTCAAGCCAGGAGATCCAAGTAATGGTTCAGGAACATCAGGGACTGGGATGGTGGACAGGCACATCTGTGACTTAGCTCAGGCCAGGACCCTGTGGCAGAGCTGAAATAAAGAGGGCAGGCTCTGCACAAGGGAGTGCCTGGGTTGGGGTCTGAGGTGAAACTGACCAGGGCAAATAACGCATATTGGTGCTTTCAGGACTCTGACAAATGTAGCTTGCCGAAAGCATTTACTGGGAGAATCTTACGGCCAAAGCCACTGTGACAAATTTAAAGTGCCCAGTAGAGCTGAAAGGTGGATGATGCTGTGTTGAGAATGAGCATAAGAATCTCATGATGAGTGAATGCTGGCTTTCAAATGGAGGAATTATGAGGAAACGTGTGGAGGAGATAATATCATTGCAACATCAGGCTGGATGAAGCCCCCAGAGACCTGTGATTCCAGTCCATGATCTTTTGTAACAAGACTTCTTGTACAGTAGAGGAAGAGGGAAGAGGACAATTATATTTCTTAGAACAGATGAAACGGATGATAATTATAACTGATTTACTCTGAAAATAATCAATGGACTTAGATGACATGCTGCAAAAGCCTATTTTTCAAAAATCTTTTTGTGCTTTTGATCTGTGAAAGGATCTGCAGGGGATACTGCAGGTCATGTTCATATCAAAACACCTGGTTTCAGACAAAAATCAAGTACTTAAAATAATAAGTAATTCAGATTGTGGTAGTATCATTTCCGTAAAAGATATGGGTGCAAAAAGAGATGACAGTGGAGAACCAAGGTCAAAAATCAGACTCTTAATGTTATCTGACTAATACTTGGTTTCCCAAGGCATTTGTCTTTTAAGTAGAAGACTCTTGTGGTAGGGGTATTTTCTACACCATGCACTTGGCCTTCTGCCAACAGATGAGTTCTCCAGATTGATACTAATGAAAGAAATATTAATGCACTGTAGCATGTCAATTATCTTGAAAAGGTCTCCAGCAACCATTTATCACTTAAATTTCACATCTTATAGCTTGGGACCAAATTGTGTTACATGTTAGAATAGTTCTGCCAAATTTGATCCATCATTAGCTTTCATTTGTTGATAATTTGAACATGAATTTTTATTTAAGTTATGCATCTTTATCAACTTGATGGAAACATCCAGAGTTATCATATTGTCATAGATGAGTGATGCTGTTTCCCAGTTGAGATATGACTTTATTCTGAAAGGATTTTAAGAGTTTAACCCCCTGGCAAAAATCCTGAGGCCAGGGACTTTTTGTTGTATTTGAGGGGGAGGGAGTAGGGAGGGAAGGAAAAAGAAAAACAAGAGAAAAGGAGAAAAATAGTTTTATTACTTAAATTGGATTCTCAGTTGCTGAATCATGCCCTGAACTTACAGTTCGGGGTTTTTTTTTTTAAACTTATCAGAATGGTGGCTTTCACTGCTAGGGTTACCAGGCTTCCAAGCAAAACATAATAGTTATAAAGCGGAAAGGTAACACCAGGGTAAACATTTTTTTTCTAGGTGAGTTTCAGTGGATTGGGTGATGTATCTCAGGTGCAAGAAAGCAAATGAATCCATTGTAGAAGATTTGATGCAGTCATGAGTTTAAGCAATAAGGAATATAAACATCAGTAGTGTCTGACTTAAGATGAAGGCAACAACCCAGAGGGTCAACATAGAAGCCTCTCTCCCCATTACATTGGGGAAAATCCTTTGGCTGAAGGAGAATGTTGGACCTGTGCAGTATGAGATGGCTACCCCTACCTTCTAGTATGGGATAGCATGTGGTAAGCTGTGGACATTTGTTTATTTCTGTGCAATACAGAGCACTGCAAAGCTCATCAACTTCTTTTGCCTGTACCAGGCATACTTCATCTGCTTGCCTTTTAAAAATCAAACACTGAGCAGGTTAGATTTGTGCTGTTTTATTAAAGCTCTCAAAATTCTTGGTGGCATGCAGAATTCTGGCCAGAGGATCTTGGCGAACGTTACATAGCAGTTTTTAATTAATGTTTAGTAACATTTCTGTAGTGTGCTCAGATACAGTTTTCAGGAGTGTGGCCTCTGTTGAATAAACAGAATGGAAATCAAAGAAAAAGTGCTTAAGCAGCCAGTAAATAATTTAACAAGCTCAGGTGACACCATCAGATGATGTAAATTAAAATCAGCAAGAAAGGGATGACAGAGGGTTAAACACAGACTGTATGCAGCACCTTGGAAAAGGAAGCAAAGCCTTGGCATTGGGAATAAACATGTTTTAATTTCTGGAATTGCTGTGTCTGATCATTAATGTTGCCTGTATCTAAATGGATAATAGAAATAAATTCTTCATGGAAGGCTCAGGATTGCTGCATGTGTTGTATTTGTGCCTGTGTTCGATCTAATTTTCTCTTCTGAGAATCTGTAGCAGTGTAAAGGCCTCAGGTGGCCTTTCTCATCACTTGGTGTAGTGATTAGATCCTTGCGTTGTAAGTCAAGAGATCATAGTTGTAGTCATTTCTCTATTATCCAGGGTGTTGGGAGGTTGGTGTAGGCTTTGGATAATGTATGTCATCCAGAATATGCTTGGAGTGCAGTTTAACGACCCTTGAATCACTGTTCTGAGCTCCCAGGATTTTGGAAAGGCTAATTAGCTCAAGTTGTGAACATGAAATACCTCTGCTCTGCTTCTAGACAAAACCTAGGCAAGAAGCCGCAAAAATGAGTTGTTGCTGCACCTGAGCTAATAAACCTTAGTGTGCTCTGTGTGGAGCTGCATCCATAACCCAGGACAGTTAATTGGCAGTTTAAATAATCTGACCATGTCTGGGCACAAGTGACAGAGTTGCCAGCATTTTGCACCTTTCTCATGTTGACCTGACTTTACAGTGACCAGCAGCTGGTTGTCACTGTATGAATTGTTCTGAGCTCTCTGCAGCAGCCCTTGTGTGTAGGGTTGGGTTTTGCTTCGGCGTGTAAAGTCCTGGTGTCTGTCAAAACCTATTGTGCTATGTAGAGAGTGGAGAAGTTACATTTCTCAGGCACCAGACTGAATGAAAACCTGACTGTTTGTGTGGGGGTTATGGTGATGTCTCTTTAAGGAATTGTGGTACCTCATGGAGAGATTCTTTTCTGCTTCCCTTAGCTTCTAAAGCAGAGGGCAGTGTTAGGGCAGGCTGGGTTCAGAGGGAGCACTGCTGAGACATAGGGTCAGTTATGGGGCTGTCACAAATGCACCAGTGTCAGGTCCCCTACATCACCTGGTGCTAACATCCCTGAACACTTAATACATCTGTGTTTAATTTTATGTTGCTTTAAAAGCACCATGATTCCTTAGTGGTACATGAAGAAAATCGCCCCAATTTGCTTGTTTTACAGCAAGTTGAATAGTGCTCTGACAGTGAGAACACTTCTTTGTCTAACAGTAAGTCAAAGATACCTGATACATGTCTTTATTGGTATAAGAAAAGCTTTCAAATTTTCTTAATAGTTTGTTATTTTCTGGTTTGTGTCTACATTATTCTAGAGCTTGTCTTATGATTTTTTAATGTATTTTGTATATATTTGGTACATCTTTTTGGGTCTCTTGATATTTATAGTTTATTACTTAGTGTTAGTATCTCATCTACTTAATCACTTCATCTCATCTACATAATAGCATTTAGAGTTGTGCTTCCTGTTTAGGTCTGTTGGGAAAAAACCAACTGTGGGCCATCAGAAGAATAACAACACACCAACCCTGGTAAAAACATTTCTCCCCCCTCATTGAAAGAATTAAAAAGGAAAAAAAAAACAAACCATCAGACTGTGTATTAGAGGTCTCTGCAACAGTGTATATTGTATAAAGAATGGAGATACTCCTTTAGTCCATGTATGTCTCTGAAACAGGGAGGATTGGAGTCTGGCAGTCACAAGAAACAGCTTGATGATTTTTTTCTAGTGATGATGCATATATTTCATTTAAAGTAAGTAGGGAAGATTTTGATGAAGCTTATTTACTTGCTAGCAAAAAACTGTGTAGCCCTAATGTGAAAAACTCCGTAGTAGGAGTAAGACTGTCTTTATATGAACAAGCTACTTAGCTCATCACTGCATTAAGTGATGTGGTTCGGTCACCCTCATTCTTGCTGTACCATGGAAACCAGGTGGATGCAGAAAGTTGTTGTTGGATGACAAGTCATGGGCAGTCACCTTAGCAGTAAGACATAGGGGAATTGTTGTGGAATTGATTTTTCGCAAAATACTCTGCAAAAAGGAATAACTTAAGTTTCAGTTGTTATAAACTTTTGGCTTGTTGCTAATGTCAATAGATTTTGCACTGGAATTGGTCCTCAGGGAAAGCAAGAGTGACAACAATCATCGTTACATCAAACTTTACCTTCCTATATCCCCCATGGAAGTTCTTCTCTCTCCCATTACACACATTCATGGTTCATATGAGTTTGTTATTGACTCAGTGTTGCTTTTCCTGCTTAGGAGGCTTTTAGAAAAAAGAAATTTAAATATTGGCCATCTTTGTTATCAGCTTGTAATACCATTAAATTGGATTCAGTAATGAGGTCCCAGACTTGACAGTATCTCGATGTTTTCCACTGAATGGCAAATAACCTTATGGCTTCTGAAACACGTCTGCCTCTTGTAGCACTGCGTGATCCACACTGCTCTGGTCAGAATTACACCTGTACACCTCTGCTCAGCCGAGGATGGCTGTGGAGCAAATTCACCCACATTTGGGGCTCTGGGTTGTGGATCAGTTGCTGTGAGGCTGTTTCTCTGTCCCTGTGTCCACTTCAGGTGAGAGAAGTCTGACTGCTGGTGCTGCAGAGCAGTGAATGGGCTCTGACAGCCTTCAGATCCTCGTGACTGAGGTTGTCTTGATGCACGGTTGTGGGGGAAGGTTTTCCTGCGGGCTCTGGGCATGGCTGTGTGCGCTCTCTTCCCTTTGGTCCCCGGGCTCTGCAATCCAAAGGGGAAGGAAGGGGCTGGCTCTCATGCTGTTCCTCTGTCCTCCCCAGGAAGCTCTTGCTTCTCCCAGGCTGGTGTGAATCAGAAGTAAGAGTCCAGCTCTGTGATTGTTAATCCTAGACCAGGCGCTCCTTTATCATCCAGCAGACCAAGTGTGATCTGGAGCACTGCTGTCAAATTAGCCAGGCAGCACAGCGTGAAATCCGTGCTGGCTCTGTGCCTGATGCTGGGAGACAGATGTTACCTGATCCATAGGGGCGATTGGAGTGGTGCAGGCGGATAATACCTGAGCCAACATAAAGCTTGACAATAGCAAATTAACTTTTCAGCATTTGCTTGTCAGATTTGAACTGTCAGGCTGAGTTAATACCGAAGCAGTGCTTTGGTGTTTTTTTAGGAGCCCGAGGGGTAGCTCTGCAGTAGTGTCAAACAACAGCCTAACTCTGATTCAACAGCTATTTATGTAAAGCCGCTGGTGAAATGTTGAAAGAAAATGAGTGGTTGTATGTCTTCAACTGCTTTGGAAACCTTACTGTGAGAGAGGTTTGGACGCAGTGAGTACCGCAGCTCTTCCTAACCAGCAATCAGATTCTGCTCATCTTAATTTCAGATATAAAATAAGCAGTCTGAGCCTGGCTACCCATGTGCTGCCTGTATGCAATGGCACTAAATGAAACCAACTGCAGATGAAGCACAACTTAGGCATAGTGCTGAATACTTTTTCTTTCTTAGCTCTAAGTTTTTAAGGAAATTTTACTATTATTTTGAATTCTACCTGTATTTTTTTCCCACAGCAGGAGAAGGGGACTACAGTAAAATGAGTTTTCCCTTCACATTATCAGCAACATGATTTGCTGTTTTAAAGGTGATGTTTGCAGTCTAGCAGTATGTTAGATATATTATGTATGTTTCTATATGTTTCTCTGAAAGAAAGAAATGCTTTGAAATAAGTCTTTCCACCAAAAGAAAAACATATCAGAAGTGCATAATATACTGATTTATGAGGAAAATCTGGCTGTAAATTCATGCAACTTATTTGTGCAATTTTAAGAGCTGTTTAATAGTTTACAGCTATTTAATACTCTCACTTTAAAATCCTGATCAGCTGCAATGAACCGTCATTTCAACAGATGATAATTTTGCAGTCTGAAGAAGAAGTTGCTGAAAAGTCTTCTCTGTGAGATAGATATTCTTAGCAGGATCTTACTGGTGCAGATAATTTGTGTAAATTTGAAGACTTATTCTTTGCAAAATTAGTTCATTTTTCAAGATGAAACTACACCAACTGTAAGAGCATTGTCTTAAGGAAATAAATTGGTCTTAAAGTATGAGTGGAGGAAGGCTTCCTTTTCATGGTGCTGTGTACTATTGCAGTTATTTTAAGGGGAGTATTCTTGCTTTAACATATCTGGCATTATCCCATTGGAAACAGGCTATTGTTAACTTTTTTCTAGTGTGACTTACAGTACCTTGTAGTTACCAGATGTTACCATAGTAGAATAAATCATATTATTTGAGATCATTTTAACATATAATCTATAGGTATCCTGAGTGATTTTTTAAAGGTTTTGTTTTCAAGCCACCAACACTTTCTGTTTAAAGTGAAATGATTTGGTTCAGAAAAGGAAATGCATCTTCAACAAGGCATAAGGTTTTTTATATATTCATGTAGGATCTAATGGGACTTATTCCAATATATCACAATGGACTATTAAAGTGATCACATTCATGTAACAGGAGATATTCATATTGACTGAATCTGTAGAGAATGAAAAAAATAAGAATTGGACCAGACAGGTTTGATTTTGTGGGAAGAATTTTATCCTAACGGCAAGTCTTATCTTTCACACTGACACATTTTTAAAAGCAGAAATTCATTGGTCACGAACATACAGTCGTCCTTGCGGCATGAGAATTAGATGCTGAAACAAAGTGTTTGGTTTTGTTGTTGTTTTTTATTTAATTTTTTTAAAATACAAGCCCATGACACCACTTATATTTACAGAACAATATCACGGCTTATCCAATTACATGTTAGTACTATAAACAGATTTGAAATATTAGGGGCTTCCAAGGTGCTACAAGTACATAGGAGATCATCATAAAAATTGTTGTGTGTTATACAAAACAATCTTACTCCAACATCAATAGAATGGCACTATTCTTTGTTACAATGAAATTCAGTCACATTTGAAGAACTGACTCTTATAGGAGAAATATCAAATTAAAAAATAAACTAATAAAACCTCCACTTCTTGCAATGAATTTTTTCTTTAATTCTAAATTGCAGCTGATCAATGACATTCTCTATCCCGTTGTATGAATGGAATAAAAGTTGGGAGCAAATTGCTGCTTTCTAGGTCAGCAACACAGTTGTCCTTTAGAAAATGAGCGTTAGGAGTTGAGGCCTAATTTGAAGAATACTTGGTATGTGCCTGGGCGCCTTGCTGAATCATGGTTTCTGTGCTGGGAGTACAGGCTTGGCTCCTCATTGAGTCCCCTTTGGGCTATCTCAGAGTGGTGGCTGGCAGGGATTCAGGTTCTGGGAGTCTTGCACACTTAGAGCTTTTTTAGTTGAGGGAACATCTTGTGCAGTAGGGGGCTATGTGAACTTGTCCTTTCTGTGGGACAACTAATATATTAAACTCCTCTTGTTAAATAGAAGTCTGTGTTTCTGTGCTTCCTAAGGTCATGATTTCTGTCCCTTTTGAGCACCCTGCACAGGATGGTGGGGAAGGGTCATTTTAAGTTTATGATGAGTATTTGAGAAAGTCACCATTCAAGCTTGGAAAATGTTGCTCACACAACTGAACAAGTCCATGCTTGTTGCAGTGAGCTGTGGCCACTTTCTGCAGCTGCACTGCTCTTAATTTTTTCCTTAAGCTATGGGTCTTTTTGTTCTGAAAAGTTCTGAGTTATTTTCTGTGTGTTTGTGTGCAGTTTAACAAGAAAGAATACTTTTGCAGTGGCTTTTTAATTTTTTTTTTTAATTACAGCATTGATTAAGACAGCAATTCATGACAATTTGGCCATTAGCCTCCATTGTGGTTTTCACAATACACCATTATTTTCTTTCTTCTTCATAGTGGGCTACTAGCCCAGAATCCTTCCACTTCTGCTGCAGTAACAGGATGGGTCTAATAGAAATCTCTGGGCTCAAAAAAAAAAAAGTGACTCATCTCCCCTTGCTCATCTGGTCATGTAAATATTTTTAAAAAGAAGTTTGTGTAATCATTTTGTTGCGAATGTCAGGTAGAGATTCAGTCTTGTCTTCTCAATCTGTTAAATTTTTCACTGAAACAAATGTGTTCAAAAGAGTTAAATGTTATCTTGGAGGCAAGTGAGAGCTCAGGGCAGATCCTGCTCACTCAGAGCAGCCCCGCTGCCCGTTCCGGCTGCTGCACCTCACTGCAGGAGGAGATGTGAAAGACATGCTTTGCAGCTACAGCCCTGGTCGCTCTGGGAAACCAGGCACCCTAGCTAAAAATAGGCTTCTCTAAGTTAGCAGCTTTGCTTGTGAATGCACAGCCATGAGAAGCTGATTTGGGTAATAAGTGATTTCCATGGACTGGGAACCAGGGCTAGCTTGGAAGAGACAGGCAGGAGAAAGAGTTGGCAAAATGTAGTAGTTTTAATCCTAGCTTTGGCTATCTACAGAGTGCTTAATGTTTTGTCTTTTAATTTCATTAACCACTGTGTATTTCCCTAAGATCTCAGTCAGCATCAGAGTTTCATGCCACTGAATGCTTTACTCATACAAGAGAAAGTGTTTGTCTTGGAGACTGTAAAGTTTTAGCAAATCAAGGACTGTGTGAGGGAAAACAAAGAATTATTGTATCTGTTCTCTGGTCATGGGGAGTTAAAGTGAAGGAGACTTCCCTGAGGCTGAAAATTCACCATCAGATGAGCTTGATCTGAATTGTCTGTGTTTAGGATGTAAGCCTCCAGACTAGTTTCCCTCATCTCCTTATTCGTGTTTGGCTTGGCTTCACCCCTCCCTCTGCAAAGCTCTCTGTAACCCCACTTCTTTTCAGTTGTGCAGCTGAACGGAACTTGTCCTACTGCCGGGGGTGATTCCTCTGCTGCGGGGTGAAGCTGTATGCTTCAGTGTTTCATTTGCTGGTGTAAATGGCTCGTTTTATCAGCTAGGGAAGATTTGCAGCTAGCTAGTTTGTGGTACAAGGAGGAAAATAAAAATGGGGGTTGGGAAATGCAATAGATAAAGTCTTAAGTGGTCACAATTTAAATCTTAAATTGCCAATTGCATGACTGGCTAGAAAAAGGAAATGTGAGCATAAAAAGAAGGCAGTAAACATGATGATTAAGTGGATCTTACTCAGAGTAAATTATAGCATTCCCAAATGAAAGTCTTCTCCTTTACAGAGAAATCATTAAATGTTAAACTCACACTATTATTTGCGTTTCATTGGGTAGACTTGCATGTGCAGAAATATCCATTTTAATTAGTGTTGAAAAGAAGTCTTGTGTACAGAGCACTGCCTGGTAGGTATTTTTATACTCTCTCTCAGTGAACTCATTTTATATGATGATGATTTCTTCTAATTTTTAATTAACATGTCTAAGTTAGAGTTGGGGAAAATGATCAGTGTTTCATTAACTGCCTCACACTTGGAGATCTATGCAAACCTAATTGATGTGGTTGCTACAGGCTACTTTGTCAAAATGAGCCATCCTACCACTATCTTTCTCCCCTTGCTTTTCAGTTTTGTGAATTTGAGTGAAAGGCATACTGCAACAGCATATAGTTTTACCTCCAAAATGACAGCATATGATGTGGTGCTATATTTCAGTGCAGAATTTCACCAAGAATATTTTGAAACATTTTATAGACTGTGTATTGGAAGATCTTTTGTGTATCACTGGTTTATAGTGCTCCCCCTTTGCAAAGAGTGTATATAGCAGTGTTTTGGAAAAGCAGTGAGAGTTTTTCTTGTTCCTTCTCTGGGGAAAATGATTGGCTCAACTCTGAGCATTGCAATTTAAAATACACTTGCTAGTGTATAGCAAATACTCCATAATTCATAATGTTTATTATCACAAAATATTCAAGCTTATTTTTGCTATTTATTGATTTATTTAGCCATATATACAAATGAGTTATAGTATCTCACTGGAAAAAAAAAACTTAGAGATGTGTGAAGGCTGCGTGGTCTAGTGGCAAAGGAGGTGTCCTTGGCTCTGGTCCCAGCTCTGCCACCAACCTGTCCAATGACTGGCACCGAATCACAGAATCTCAGATGGCGTAAGGTTGGAAGGGACCCCAGGGGGATCAACTGATCCAACCTCAACTGAGTACAGCTATTGGCATACTAGAGAAAATAATTTTTGTGGAGGAAGAGAATGTTATTAATCATACTCGTTAGAAAGTGAGTATATTCATACTTAGTGTTATTCAGTGGGTTTAGGTTATTGTAGCTGTAGTTTTTCTGTTGCCATAATGTGATAATGAGAAAGGATAGGAAAACGGCAAAGGGAAAGAAGAGCTGAAGCCCAATAATGTACTCTGACCACGAATTATGCCTGAAACCGAGTTAGAGATTGTAAAATCTAAGTAGCAATGCTATATCTGAACTTGCTTTATCTAAGAAAACCAATACTTTTTACTGTGTGCTTATCGTAGTGGTAACAGCTAGCTGCAACAGCAGGGAGAGAGTTGGTAAGTTATAAATTATTCAAATTTTTTTTTTATGAAGCTATTATTAAAAGGATAGAAAAAATTGTTTACATTATAAAATGGTGAAAATGGTTATGATATTAAAATATACTTGGTTTCCTATAAAATTTTGGACTTAGATATTTGATCAACTGATCTTTTGTTTTAAAATACGATATTCACATATTATATTAAGGCACATGAGATTAATTTAAGCCATCCATGTGACATGGAATTGCAGAGTAATTGAGGTGGGAATGAACATCTGGAGGTCATCTGGCCCACCTCCCTGCTCAAAGTAGGGCTCATATCAAAAGTGAGGTGGAGCTGTTAAGGATCTGTCTGGTTCAGGCATAATTTGAGAACACCAAGGTTAGAGATTCCTCAGCCTCACTGGGTGACCTGTCCTAGTACCTAACTACTCTCAGGATGAAATTATTTTTCTTTTTATACCCCACTGGAATTTAGCCCCCAGCTTGTGGTTTTATTTCTCCTGTTCTCAGTCCCTGGGAAGAGTTCGTCTCTCTCTTCTCTTTAGGTAGTGGAAGGTACTGCCTCAGTCTTCTCTTCACTGGACAAATGGAGCCACCCTACTTTTCCTTATCTGACATGTGCTTCAGCTCTCTAACCATGATCCTCTACTGGAGTCGCTCCAGGCTGTCAGTCTTTGTTGCAGCAGGATCCCAAAGATGGACACAGTATTCTAGATGGTGTATGTCGTTGTTGTAGGGAATTGCTGAACGATAAATATCCGTGAGAGGATCCCCACACCTACCTGGATGTAAGGTGAGAGTGCTTCCTTGTCATGAGAAGCTGAATGCAACCAGGAAGTATGAGTTACATAGATTTTTGTCTTTGCACATTGTATTCCATTTCTGAGGGGAAAGCCCAACCAAAACAGATAGAGAAGAAACCCAGTTTGAAAGAAGGAGAGTGCTCGGTTATAGTGGTGATGTAAAGTACAAATTCTAAAGCTTCGTTTTCCTGGAGAGGTGACAAAGAAGCAAGCTGCGGAGAGATGAGTGAGAGTGTCTTGTGGCACATCCACTGAAACACTGGAGCCAGTTTAGTGCTAAGCATGATGTAATGCAGTGAACAGTTTCCGTTTTTAACTGTTTCCAGTTCTGCAATTAGGAATGTAACCCATTGCGTTATGAGAATAAAATTTATTTTTCCTGGTAGGCTTTTTAGTGTTGGGTAAATATGACAGTTGAAACACATGGTGTTTCCTTAAAAGCTGTGAATTCAAATGATGGCTTAGTGTTGAAAAAAGGATATTGGGTGTTTACGATCCAAGGCAGGTCTGTCAGCTACAGAAGTCAGAATATGTTTTCCACAAGCTGGAATAGTCCGTTTGGGGCAAATGCCAGGAAAAAGGACAAAATCTCCCTTGGGGAAGCAATGGGGTCGTAATTAATGATTTTGTGAAAGCTCATTAACTTAGTTTCTAGGCATTAATTCTGAATCCAGTGCTAGTCAGTATTTCCATATTTTCAATCACCAATATAGTTACTGACATGAATTTGCTGGTAAGTTTGTAGATAGCACAAAAATTACTAAAATAATGAAAGTTGTTGCAAGTGTAATCGGAAATTGTTGATTAGATGAAAATTCAAAAATTCACTTTTATACAGACAGATGGAGAGCTGTACATACAAAGATATAAGGCTTTCAGGATGGAAGGCTGCTTTGGGAATTAGCAACCCTGAAGTCAACGTAAGGTTTTTGGGGGGTAGCTTCCTCAACGAGTCAACTGAATTGGTATGGGAAAGAGAGCTCAAGAGGTTTGTTCTTGATGCTGATATTCTCCTATATATCTATGTGTGAACTGAACCTCGCTTTTGGTTTTTTTTTTCTCTCCTTGTCTCCAGCTGCAGACATTTTCTTGACAAACTTGCTTGCTCTTCTGCAGAAAATCACTTGAATTCTGCTGGCAATTAGCCCAGGGAAGCAGAGACTAGTTAGAATAATTATTGCTGGAGGTGTAGGTCTACAAAGCCTAAGGCTAAACAAGAGGAGACAGATTAAAAACAGCTCTGTGGAGTCTGAGAGATGAATAATGTCTGGGCTTAGAAAGTTCTGGAATACTTGGGGAGAACCTGGTGGAGTGGTTGAAAAAATGCTGATTATTTTTATATGTATATGCATTCATTTAGCCCCTCCTCTGCATGGCCTGATTTTATTAGGCATACTTGCCAAGTGATCTTTCGGTTTTAGGGAAAGAAGAACAAAATGTTTTAACTTAGCTTTCCAATAGCAGCACTGTGCTGGCTTATCCTAGAATCGCTATTCCTGGAAACCTGTGGTGAGGTTCCTGTAAGCTGTTTGTGGGCTGCCCATAAAGGGTATATCAAGAACAAGTTGGAAAATTAACTTGGCTTTGCCTTTGGTAGCTGTTGCTGCTTGGATCTGGTGTCCTCACCTCAGAAATGTCCTTAGTTCTAGAGAATATATTCTGAAGAAAAGGGATGAGGGGTAGGGGAGAAGACCCAAAAAAATGATCCAGATGCTGAAAAACCCGCTTTATGAGGCGAATTGTAGGGAGGCCAGTCATTAATCTTATCAAACAAAAAGGTCAAAAAACAATGTGTGTAAGTACTTATTTATGGAGAATATATTTGTCAGCAGAGGTCTTTTAATCTTCTGTAAAAGCACATGACAAGATCCCGTAGCTAAAGATCGAAGGTAGATAAATTTACGCAGGAATTAAGTCATCATTACTTGCTTGGCTGCATGAATAAATACTGGAACTCTTTGCTAGAGGAAGAGGTAGGAGCAGTATATTTTTTAAAGTGTAGATAGCTGCGTTTTGAGCAATGTGCTGTAAGTATGTTTCTGAGTTACATGGAGTTGGGTCTGGGAGTGTAGAGGAGAGGAAAGTGGACAGAGTGATCCTTTCTAGCTTTGGATTTAGCATCTGAGATGCCTTCAGTTTACTTCTTTCACTGGAGGGTCATTTGTGTTTATAGTGGCTGCAAATCTAAAGCAACATTGTAATTATCTGACACCACAGAATACCAGTCTACCGGAGGTCACGAAAGATCCCTTTTTCTCCTGAACTTGTTCTTGGCTCCAGTTGCAGTCCCACCTGCCCATATGCACCCCTCAACAAACTCATGTTCCTTCAAGGAGCTGAGGACAGCCACAGCCTGGGATGAGACAGTGCCTGAGGAAATGCACACAAAGTTTTAGATCTTTGGCTCACCACCTCTTTATAAAGGGAGCCTTTTTAGGAAATGTGATTGTGTTTTGTGCTTTATGAGGGCCATTTCCGCTCTTCAAAATTGTTCCTGCCTCATTGCTTTATTGAGAGACCATCTTCTCCTTATGCCTGTGTCATGTTCAGTCTATGGAAGTTTTGTGCCTGTCTTCCCATACCAATATAAGAGCAAAATAGCAAATGAATCAGTTAGAATAAATCAGAATGTTTCTAATGCATAAACCTTCAGGAACAATCACAGGATCTTACACAAAATACAAATAATATTAGGGTGAGTTAGACTACAGGTACATTTAGGAGCTGGAACCTACAGTTTCGAGAATCTAAAAGCTGGACTACAAAATGCCTTACAAGCTGTCTGAGATGCTGAAGTACAGAAATCATTCACTTTACAGTAAAAAGGAACCACTGCCAGGAAGCAAAAATACTTTTTTAGTTCAGGAAAGAATTACCTTGTCTGCCACCCTAATAAATACTTACTTTGTAGCCTTTATTCTCTTGGATTCATTATGAATTTAGCCAGAAAACATCTGGCTTTGTGATCATTGTCTGCCATTACCTGCTATGAGGACTGTTACATTTCACTGTATCGAACACTATTGCAATTAAGGTTGTAGTTGCAATTTCTTTAAGAAATATCTATTTCCATAGATTTACAGCTCAATTCTAAGCATTCTGAGTAGGAAACATTTGGCTCCAAGCAGTTATTTAATTTTTTATTTCTGTCGTTTTCCTTTGGTGTTGAAAATAAAATTTTCATAATCTTTGAAACTAAAATAAACAAGCTGTCATGGAAGCTTGCTGATAACCACCT